>JAKSZT010054416.1:14848171-14910908 GCA_026826555.1 Tolypeutes matacus
AAAAAAAAAAAAAAAAAAAAAAAAAAAAAAAAGACCCATGTTCTTACAGAGGCCAAAGTGATCTGACCCCTGTTGTTCCTCGAAACACAACTCCAGCAACTTTTCCTTCTCACTCTCTCTACCCTAGCCATATTGGCCTTTTTACTATTCCTTGAACAGGCCAGGAAAGCTCCCAGTTCAGTGCCTTTATATGAACCATTCCCAGTAGTTAGAATGCTCTGATCCAAATATCTGTACAACTACTTCTTTCACCTCCTTCAAGTAATTATCAACTGTTACCTTCTTAACAAGCCTACCTGGATGGCACTGTTTCAAATTGCAGTGTGCTCTTGATCGGCCATCCCTCCCATCTGCTCAGCATTCCCACTTCCCCTCACCCTATTATACTCTCTCTTTCTTTCCATAGCACTTATCAACTTCTAACAATATATAATTTACTTATTTCATGTCAATGAGTAAAGTTCAAAGTTCATGAAGGCAAAGACCTTTGTCTATTTTATTGTCTGATATATATAAAGCCTTGGGAATAGTGCTTGACACATCATAGTTGCTCAAGAAATACTTATTAATGAATTAATGGCTGGCTAGCCCAAACTCTAAAAAGTGTTGACTAACTTCATCTTTCCTCTCTTGATCGTGGGTTGTTTGACACCATGATAACTGGATCTGAAAGACACCTAACTGTGCTGCGGGTCTGAAAACTTTCAAAATCATTTAATCATATCTGTGATTCTATTATGTAAACTAAAATCTGTCAGAAATCTTTATGCCAAAATCATTATTGCAATTTTCTTGCTCAGTGCATCACTTCCAAGAGCAGTTTGAATAATTTCCTGAGCCCTTCAAGGCTGTAAATATACAATCTGCTTCTTAAATGGTGAGGAGACTTTTTTAACTTCTAGGTTTATGAAAAGATTTCACGCAGACCTCAGGAGACATAACTGGCTTGAGGACTAAAGGTAAGCTCTGGCTTTACAGGAACAAAGAAACAAATTTTAATTTTAGCATCCAGTAAGATTTTATACCCAAGTATTACATTATTCTATATCTGCACATAAAACTACTTTCTATTTTCTATACAAGATACTATCTACCAAGATGCAAATAACAACTCAAAATTTGAGTGTGAAATTTTTATAATACTAAAGTACCAACAGAATTAGTGTATTTTATATAGTTCAATAGTATAAGGGAGGGCATGAGTGACAGAACCAAAATCATTGCATTGAGTATTCAAATTCAAATTCCAAAATTTTATGAAATGGCTAAACTTTATATGGAAATGATCATATGTATTTTAAAGTAAACTTCTAAAATGGTCTCCAGACATAGTCTCTTCATATCCATGTAGGAATGTGGAGCAACAATTAACTTACATTTGTTTTAAAATGTCTTACTATACTATATATGCTTAACATATACCTAAAGCATTTTTTTTAGTTGGAGTTTTTATTTGTTTATATATATATATATATATATATTTTTTTTAAAGGTATTTAGATTACATAAATGTTACATAAAAATATAGGGGATTCCCATATGCCCTGCTTCCTACACCTCCCAAATTTTCCCACATTAACATCTTTCATTAGAGTGGTACATTCATTACAATTGATGAAAACATTTTAGAGCATTGCCACTAAGTATGGATTATACTTTACATTGCTGTTTACACTCTCTCCCGCACAATTTTGTAGGTAATGGCAAGATATGTAATGCCCTGTATCTGTCATTGTCCCAAATCCCCCAAATTCCCCCAAATTCCACCATATTTCACCTGTATTTCCCTCTCCCTGCCCTGAGAACCTCTAGTGGCCACTGCCTCCACATGAACGATATAGTTTCTTCCATTGTTAGAATCACAATAAGTCTATAGTAGAATATAGTAGTCTACTTTAGTCCATAGTTCATTCCCCGATCCTGAGGATTCTGGGATGGTGTTGCCCACTCCACCTCTAATTGAGAGGATGCTTTGATCCCATGGGGCAAATGGATGGGACTCTCTTGCTTGCAGTTGTAGATTGTCTCGGTTCCTTGGGATAGTCGTTGTCCATCATCATCTCCTTGTTAGTTGTCCTGGGTGAGTCCAATAAACTGGAGAGTAGGTATTGCAAATCCATTGAGATTCAGGGCCCAGGTGGCTCATGGAAAACCCAGAGATTAAAGTTTCTAAAGCATTTAAAAGCCAATGCTATCAGCAACAAGCATGATTGACAGCTTTAGCATAAGTTAAAGGAGCAAGAATTTTTTCATTTTTAAAAAATTTTATTGAAGTATACCATTCATACATTGTATTAGTCAGCCAAAGGGGTGCTGATGCAAAATACCAGAAATCTGTTGGTTTTTATAAAGGGTATTTATTTGAGGTAGAAGCTTACAGTTACCAGGCCATAAAACATAAGTTACTTCCCTCACCAAAGTCCATTGCCACATGTTGGAGCAAGATGGCTGCTGACATTCAGCCTTCCTCTTCCTCTTTCTCTTCCTCTTAAGGCTCCATGGTCACAGCTTCTTCCAATATCAGCTGTAGGCCTAGACTGTCTCTCTCCCCAGGGCTTGATTCTCTCTGGGCTCAGGCTTGCTTCTCTCCACAAGGTCAACTGTAGACTATCAGGCAAATGGCTCATCTCTCTTCCCAGGGCCTCTGCTGTGTCTGTGGAGCTGTCTCTATTCCTCTGTGTTTTTCTCCTGTGTGTTTACTTTCCAGGCTCCACCTCAAAACTCCCAATTCTATCCTTTGCCATGTCTTTTCTCTGTGAGTCCCCACCTACCAAGGGGGTGGGGACTCAACATCCTACTGACATGGTCCAATCAAGGCCCTAATCATAATTTAATCACGCCCAGGTACAGACCAGTTTACAAACATAAACCAATATCTATTTTTGGGATTCATAAATAATTCCAAACTGCTACATACATGAACATACATAAACAATAAGTGTATAGTAAAAATTGTGAACTTACAAAACAACATGCGTAACATACAGGGCTCCCATACATCACTTGACCACCAACTCTTTGTGTTGTTGTGGAACATTTGTTACAAATGATGAAAGAGCATCATCAATATATTACTACCTACTATAGTCCATATTTTACATTTGGTGTCTTTTTCCCCCAACCCACCTATTATTAACACCCTGTATTGATATTACATATTCTTTATAGTTCATGAGAGAACATTCTTATATTTTTTAATCCTGTGGTAGATGATGGACTACAGTTAACAGAAAGAATTTTTTAACACTATTATGAGTGCTTGGATGGGAAAGGATATTCCTGGGGTGGGAGTGGGGGTGGTGGTTATTTGATTGTGTGTTTTCTGCCATCATTTAGAAAGAAAAGTGATGGCACAGAAAATGTTTTTCTCTGTCAGCTTTTGACAGAAATATTTAAAGAAAATGGTGCAGAAAGGAGTTTTGGTTCCTTCTGTACTAGCTGAGATAACCATTGCCATCGTCATGGAATAGTGACATATGAAGTGTGGCCATCAAAACCCATAAGCCCATCCATATATAATACAATGGGCACTGCTCAGATAAGCAGCCTCAGAGTAGGAAACCAAAGATATGGTGGGACTACCCGCTTCAATGTGAATGAACCCCAACAGTTTGAAAGTTCAGGTTGGAAGCAAGCCAGCTAAAGAGGAAATGCCATAAGGCAATAATGCATGTAAAGAGTATGGTGATATTATTGAATAAATTTTCAAGTATTGACTAAATTTTCTTGTTGCTATATATACCAGCATAGGAAAAACCTAGACCACACTTGACTCTAGAATCTATTTTCACTGTAAACAAATATTTGGGTACAAGATATGGAAACTGTCCAGTTTTGCTGTACCTTTTCAATTAAATGACAAATATTTAGTAAATACCTACCATTTGCCAGACATATGGTGGGAATACAACAATGAACATGGCAGTGATGCTTGGAAGATATTTGAAGAAGCTGTAAATACATGACCTCAATCTAGGACCAGATGCATCAATGTATACATCCATTGAATTATGAAAAAAAAAAGAAGTTGAGTATACTTAAAGCTATTAAGATATTACTATGAAAGCAGAATTTTGGATATTAAGGTTTTGTCATAAAGGATAACAAAAGGTGAAGAAAAGGCAGGCAAAGGTACAGTTCCAATTCCATTTTACACTCAGTGATTGAGGATGGAATTTATTTCCATAATGAATTTCGATGTAATTGGTCTGTTGAGTTCTTCTATTCTTTCATCAATGTAGGTTGCTTTGTGTGTTTCTAGAAATTAATCCATTTCATCTAAATTGTCCATCTTGTTGACATACAGTTTTTCAAAGTAACCTCTTATGATACTCTTTATTTCTGTGGGATCAGTGGGGTTATCTCCTCTCTCATTTCTGATTTTATTTTTTTCCATCTTCTTTTTTCTTTGTTAGTCTAGGTAAGGGTTTGTCAATTTTGTTGATCTCAAAGAACCAGCTTTTGGTTTTGTTAATTCTTTCTAATGTTTTTTTATTCTCAATTTCGTTTAATTCTGCTCTAATCTTTGTTATTTCATTCCTTCTACTTGCTTTGGGATTAGATTGTTGTTCTTTTTCTAGTTCCTCCAGGTGTGCAGTTAGGTCTTTGATTTTAGCTCTTTTTTCTTTTTTAATGTAGGCATTTAGGTCTATAAGTTTCTCTCTTAGCACTGATTTAGCTGCATCCCATACGTGTTGTGTTCTGATTTTCATTCGTTTTGAGGTAGTTACTGATTTCCCTGGCAATTTCCTCCTCAACCCACTGATTGTTTTGAGTGTGTTGTTTAATGTCCATACATTTGTGCCTATTCCAGTTCTCCATCATTTATTGATTTCTAGCTTCATTCTGTTGTGGTCAGAGAAAGTTCTTTGCATAATTTCAATCTTTCTTAATTTGTTGAGGCTTCTTCTATGACCTAGCATGTGGTCTGTCCTGTAGAATGATTCATGAGCACTTGAGAAGAATGTATATCCTGCTGCTTTGCATAAAATGTTCTGTATAAGTCCATTTGATCTAGTTCCTCTAACATATTATTCAAAGACCTTGTTTCTTTATTGAGCCTTTGCCGAGATGTTCTGTCTAATGGAGATAACAGTGTATTGAAGCCCCCACTCTGATTGTAGAAGCATCTATTTCTCCCATTAGTTCTGCCAGTATTTGCCTCAAGTAGTTTAGGGATCCCTGGTTAGGTGCATAAATATTTGATTGTTCATTCTTCTTGGTGGAATACCCCTTTGATTAACTTTATTAAGGACACTGTATATGTCCTTCTTTGTCTCTTACAACCGTTTTTCATTTAAAGTCTATTTTGTCAGATATTAGTATACCTACTCCCACTTTCTTTGGTTATTGTTTGCATGTAAAATTGTTTTCCAGCCTTTCACTTACAATCTGTTTGTGTCCCTGGGTCTAAGGTGAGTTTCTTGTAGACAGCATATAGATGGGTGATATTTCCTTATCCTTTTTGCCAATTGGTGTCTTTTGATTGGAGAGTTTAATCCATTAACACTCAATGTTACTACTGTAAAGGCAGTACTTACTTTAGCCATTTTTTTCTTTAGGCTTATATATGTCATTTTATTTTTATTTCTTTTTTTATCCTTTTAGTTACTCTTATCAATAATCTTCCCTTCTACACTCTCCTCCAACCCTCTCTCTCCTGCTTCTTTCAACCTTCAGAACTCCCCTTAGTATTTCTTTTTTTTTTTTTTTTTAAAGATTTTATTTATTTATTCATCTATCCCCCCCTTGCTGCCCGTGCTCGCCTGGTCAGCCAACCATGCCGCGCGGGCGGGCCCGCCCCCACCAGGAGGCCCCGGGAACCGAACCCGGGGCCTCCCACATAGCAAACAGGAGCCCCACTGATCGAGCCAGAGCTGCCTCTAGTATTTCTGGAAAGGCAGGACTCTTATTGACAGATTTTCTCAATTTCTGTTTATCTATGAATATTTTGAACTCTCCCTCATTTCTGAATGACAATTTTGCTGGATACAGAATTCTTGGCTGACAGTTTTTTTTTTTTTTTTTCCTATGTCATACTACTGCCTTCTTGCCTCCATGGTTTCAGATGAGAAATCAGCATTTAATCTTATTGAGCTTCCCTTATATGGATCTCTTTTCTTTTGCTGTTTTCAAGGCTCTGTCTTTGTCTTGAGCTTTTGAAAATCTGATAAGTATGTGTCTCGGAGTAGGCCTGCTAGGATTTATTGTGCTTGGAGTACACTGTGCTTTTTGGACATGTATATCCATGTGCCTCATAAGAGTTGGGAAATTTTCAGCCATTATTTCCTCAAACACTCCTACTGCTCCCTTTCCCTTCTCTTCTCCCTCTGATATGCCCATAATCCATGGTTGTGCATTTTGTGTTGTCATTCAATTCCAAGTCCCTGCAGAATTTTTTCCATTTCAGTCTATCTGTTCTAGTATCTGTGCAATTTCAGATGTCCTATCTTTGACATCACTAATTCTTTCCTCTGCCAGTTCAGATCTGCTGCTATGTGCTTCTAGTGTATTTTTGATTTTGTGCATTGTGTCTTTCATCACTGTAAGATCTGTTATCTTTTTATGTATGTTTATGATTTCTTCTGTATGTTCCCCCAGTGTCTTCTTTCTTTACATAGTTAAGTTGATTTGTGATATTTGTTTGGACATCCTTGATTAGCTGTTCCACATTCAGTGTCTTCTCCTGCTTTTTAGTTTGTTCATTAGACTGGGCCATGACTTTCTGTTTCTTAGTATGGCTTGTAATTTCTTGCTGATGTCTAGACATCTGTTTATCTTGATAGGCTTATTCAGTTGGTTAGTTTCTCTTTCTAATCTAGGGTTTTATTTTTGTTTGATTTTGTGTTAGGAGTCCTCTTTATCACTTTGTTCCACTTATTCTAGATCCTTGTAGTTGCCCATGTTCAATGGAAAAAATGTTAGATCCACAAAAAAAAAAAAGGAAAGAAAAAAAGAAAAAGAAAAATGTGTAAAAGGAAGGAAAAAGGACAATAAAAAGAGGCAAAAAAATAATAATAAGAGGGAAAAAACAAGAATAAAAATTTTTAAAGGGAAAAAAATGAAATAAAATAAAAGGCCATATAATTGAGAAGAGAAGAATGATAGACAAAACAGGGAAAGCAAAGTAGAAGGAAGAAAAGAAGAGGGAAAAATGAAAGAAAGAAAAAATAAAAAAGAAGGAAAGAGAAAAAGAAAAAAGAGAGTAAAATAATAATAAAAGATAAAAAGGAAGAAAAATGAAAGAGAATAGAAATGGGAAGAGAAGAAAGAAAAGAAGAAAAACAGGAGAAGAAGAAATTAAAATAAGGGAGAGGGTAAGAAAAAACAAACAAGCAAAACAAAACAAAAGGAAACAAAATCTGGGTCTCCCTCTCAGACCACCAGCACTGGCTAGGCAGCTTCTCTCAGTCTGCCTGTTTTGGCCAATTGATCACCCCACCAAGAAAAAAAAAAAAAAAAAGCATAGGCTGTCCTCTCAGTCCACCGGTGATTCACTGGTCTACTCCTCTCTAGCTGCTTGTACCTGCCAATCAATCACCCCACAGCCAGCCTTACTACCAGTACCTGGATGAAGAACAAACAAGGGGGGGGGGGGGCAATAGGAAAAAAACTCTGGCTAAACTCCTTCAACTCTCCCCACAGCTCCACTGGCTCTCCCTACCCTAAGCAGGCTAGGCATAGGCTAGCCTGTAGGCTCACTCCTTAACAGCTCCCATCTCCCCCAGAGCCTGCTGCATGTCTCCCCCTCCCCCAGGCATGGCTTGGCAGTTTTCCTCTCCTCCTGGGCCAGCTGGTAGGCTCCCTTCTTCTCCAAGGCGAGCTGGGCAGCTCCCTTTTTCCCAGTGTCAGCTGGGACCCTGCCCTATCCAATCACCCTCTCCTATCACCCCCACAACATCCTGGCTTCCCTTATGCCTGGCTAGCCTACTTACCTCCCCACATTTTCTAGAGGAATAATATAGCCTGCCATTCCCTACTCTGAGATCTTGGATCTCCCCTGAATTTCAATGTAAATCTCACTTTTTATATTCTGTACTCCCCCCACCAACATGTCAAAAATACAATTTAGAAATTCATTGTTCAGTTATACTTGTATCCTTGTGGATTCAAACACAAAGATGTCTACTAAAATATTATTTGTAATTTTTAAAATAAAAGATATAACCTAAATGCCTAAAATCAGGAGACTGAGTAAATAATGATACATCTGTATAATTAGAATATGTCCAATCTACATATACAGATATAGAATAATAAAAAATGTATTGAACTTTTGTGAGGTAAAAAAAATAGCACTGAGTTTACGTTTTTAAAAATTATATACATACACTTTTCCAATATATAATATATACATTTGTGTATAAGCAAATACAATGTAGAAGGATACCATTCAAGCTGTTATCAGTAATAGGCAATGGTTTCAAATTTGCACTCTGTATTGGTTGCTTGTGGCTGCTGTAACAAATTATCACAAACATCATAGCTTAAAACAACAGAAATTTATTCTTTCACACTTCTGGAGGCCAGAAGTCCAAACCCATTTCCAATGAATTGAAATAAAGGTGTTGGCAGGGCTGTGTTCCCTCTGGAGACTCTAGGGAGAATCCCTTCCTTGCCTCTTCACTTCACTTTTGGCTGAAGTCTAGTTAAGAACTTATGATGCTTTACCTCCTATAACTCCTTGCTAATGACTGTGAAGGCCATTTTAAGTCTTTCAGTTCTGAAGAAATTGCTAAAATGGCCCTCATAAAGAAACTGGTTAGAATCACTAGTTCAAGAACTCTAGATTTACATGCAACCTGACCAACCAAGAAGCAGTTTCTGAGTTCCCTTTGTTGCGTCAAATACCTAACTCATGATGACTTTGTAAAGAGACATAGGAGAGAATGAATGACTAGATTATTCTAGAATAATCTGAGAATGAATTCACCAGATTATAGCTTGGAGTCTACCTTGGGCCAAGCTGTGAAGGATATGCATGCGGGGTCACCTTGTTTAGGTGACGGATGGTTGAGAGTTTTACTTTTGCTTTCAGCATAACTACGAGGGGAAAAAAATCAACCTACATTATCTGGCAGGGAGGAAATAGGTCAAATACCAAAACCAGGACTTGATCCCTAAGCAGTCAGTCAGGAGTTAATAATGGAGGCTTGTGTTTCTCCATATGGACCTCAAATAGTTATCATATAGGCTCAACTTTCAATTCTACATAAAAACCTATGATCAAAACAGTTTTCATAAATCTAAAACATAATCATTTATTGGGTTTTTATTTATTTAACAAATATTTATTGAGCAACTATTCTGTGCCAAGAATATTCTAGAAAGACAAGGAGCTTTTCTCTTACTTCAGTGGGAGTGTTAATAAGGCAATATGCAACTAAACATCTTGCTCTTCTTAAGATTGGAGTGCCCCACGGCACAGTCTTTGGACCTATTTTCTTCTCTATCCGTGCTCATTCTCTTGGTTGACTCATCGAGTCTGTGACTCCAAAATTTATATCTTGAACTCAGAGTTCTTCCTGAACTCCAGATTCATATATCTAACTACCTTCTTAATCTCTACACTTGGATACCTAGTAGACATCTCTGACTTAACAAGTATAAAACCAAGTATCTGATCTTGCCTCACAAAGCTGAAACTCTATTCATTCATCCAAAAATCTTGGAAGCACTTCAAACTCTCTCACTGTTTCTCACTCCCCACATCCAATTAGTTAGGAAATCCTGTGGTCACTACCTTTAAAACAAATCAGAATTATGGGGAATTAATGTTTAATTTGTAAAGGTTATATTTAGGTTGATTGTAAAGTTTTGGAAATGGATGGTGGTGATGGTAGCACAACATTGTGAATGTAATTAACAGTACTAAATAATATATTAGAATGTGGTTAAAAGGAAAAATTTGGGGTCATATATATAATACTAGAAAAAAATTTAAAGATAAAACATAGGACTGTACAACACAGCGAACCCTATTATATAAAAGATGGACTGTACTTGACAGTATAATTATTAATAGTTCTTTCATGAACTATAACAAATGTACCACACTAATGCAAGGTGTTAATAATGGAGTGGTATATGGGGGGAAATGCACTCTAAACTATGGACTAGAGTTAATAGTACAATTATAATATTCTTTCATCAATTGTAACAAAGGTATCACACTAATGCAAAGTATTAATAATGGGGGCATATCTGGGAATGCTGTATTTTGTACATGATTTTTCTGTAAACCTACAACTTCTCTAATTAAAAAAAAAAAGTTAATCCAGAATTAAACTAATTCTCACCACTTTCACTGCTACCTCCTTATTTCAAGCTGCTTTCTCTCACTATTCTCTTTGTTTCTACCATTGTTTCCCTCTACTGTTTGTCTTACAGCAGACAGAGAGGCCAGTAAAACCTAAGTCAGACCATACCTCTTCTCTGCTCAGAGCTCTCCAATATTTCCCTGGCTTCCACCCACCTAAGGCCCCTTGGTACTCCTCAAATAAGGCAGCTACTTCCACCTTGGCTTGTTTACATTCTATGCCCTCTGCCTGGAATGCTCCTGCCCCAGATAACAGCATGGCTGACTCCCTCATCTCTTTCAAGTATTTGCTCAAACATCACCTTCTCAGGGAGGTCTAGCCTGAGTAACCTTTGAAAAACTGCCAAGCATGCTCACCCTTTGCATTCCCAATCCGCCTTACCCTACCTTTATATTTCCTATTTTCCATAGCATTTTCATTAATTTACGATATATGATTATGTTTATTGTCTATCTTGTACTACTAGACCATGTAGGCAGGTATTTTGATATCCTTTGTTCACCCGAGCACCTAGAACAGTGCCTGAAACATAGTAAGCACTCAAAAATTGCTTATTGAGTGAGTGCATCATGTAAGATCAATTTCTTTACCACATTACTCCCAGCTACAAGCAAAAATGGCAAGAAGTTGCTGTCCTGATTTTGTGATAATCAGGGTGGGCTAAACATTCACTATATTAGAAACCATGCATGTGTCTCCAGACCGAAAAACCAGGAACTAAGGTGGCGCAGGCGGTAGTAGGATGCCTCTTTCCCACATTAGAGGTCCTGAGGATCGAATACCAGTGAAGACAGGAGGAGAAGGATGAGAAGAGAGGGCAGGAAATGGACACAGAGAGTTGCCCAGCAAATGGACCCAGAAACAGCAAAAACGGGGGGGGGGGCGGTAAAAAATGGATAAAAGTAAATAAATAAACAAATCCTTTAAAAAAAATGTATATGGGAGGAATATATGGACTATAGTTAGTAGCAATATTTTGACAATGCTCTTTCATGATTTGTTAACAAATGTTTCACAACAATGCAGGGTGTTTGGGGGCGGGTGATGTGTGGGAGCCCTATATAATGTTATGCAAGTTTGTTTGGTAAGATCACAATGTTTACTGAACACTTATCGTTTATGTATGTTCAAGTATGAATGATATACTTCAATAAGTTGTTTTTTAAAAAATGGCAAGGAGCTTGAAGTTTTATTCTAAATGTGATGGGGGAGTGAATGTGGCTCAAGCAGTTGAGTGCCCACTGCCCACATGGGAGGTCCCGGGCTTGGTTCCAGGTGCCTCCTAAAGAAAACAAACAGACAATGAGCAGACACAAGCAAAAAAACCAACAAGCAAACAGCAAGCAAATAGATGAGGGAGCCAACTCGGCGGAGCCAATGTGGCTCAGTGGTTGAGTGCCAGCCTCCCACAATCGCCAGTCCCAGTACCTCAAAAAAATTTTTTTAATGTGATAGGAAGTCATCAAGGTGTTTTAAGTAGGGCATGATGTGAGCTGATCTATGTTTTAAATAGATGACTCTCACTCCTTTATAGTGATGGGATGGTAAGGAGGCTGGAGTAGGAAGAGGAAGATGAAGTCTGGAAACCATTATTAAAATAAACAGCAGATGTACATTTAGATGGATTGTGTTTATGAATATGTTTCAATAAAATGGATTAAAGATAAATAGATAAAACAATAGAATTACATAGAACCAAAAATCATCTGGAGGATATATTGACGAAAGAGATGGCATAACAAACATGCTGGTTGCTTTTATTGGTATTTAATTAATATTATGCCAAGTCTTTAAAAATCTTTAAAAATAACGATAAAACTATACATTAATACTGTATCTGGCCCCATCGATGAACCTATTGCTCATTGTAAATGAACATGTGACCACATATATGCTTCTCTGTACATTTCTTTCCAAAAAGTAAATGAATTCCAGATGAATAAAGTTAAAAATTGGATACACATTACTCTCATAGTTACAGATAAAATGTTTTCTCATATTCTTATTGGTGGTATATTACATACTCATATGTCATTCTCAATCTAAGCAGAAAAATAATTCACCATTTAATAAAATTATCATTGAAAATTTTCCAGCCTATAATAAGTTGGAAATAATTGCAAAAGAACAAAATGCATCATATTTTATTTCATAATAACAATTTATGAATCCACTCCCTATAAGGAATGGGTATTTTATAGAGTTAACTTAGGCTTTCCTTAGAAGTATTAGGATACTAAAATACTAATGTTAAAAATAAAAATTATAATACAGAGAAGGTATTTTAAAAATAAAATTATCCCACATTATCCAAAAGCTTATCTTTTTTAAAAAAAATCTTCTTGAAATTGCAGAAACAAAAGAGTAAGGAACCACTTAATACATTTTTTTTTTTTTTTCGGTTTCTTCATTATCTTTTCTCAGAGTACAGGCTTAAACAGGCATTTTAACATTCTAAATTATCCTAGCATAAAGTGATCAATATCATTTTTTAAATTTTCATAATTGCTAATTGTAAAGTAGTGGTAAGGAATACTATGTACACGGGGAATTTGGATTGTTATCCTATGTTGCAGTATCAAAAGAATTACACAGGGTGGAAGAGAAAGGGAAGGGCTTCACATGCCAGAAGGTGTTTTTCCTAATTCATTTACTTCACTGACCTACACTCAAAACAAATGGCAAGAGAAAACAAAGGTGGAAATATCCCTAGGGACATAAGTAGCCTGAAAATAAAACCCCGCATAATCTTTAGATAAGCAAGTAACTTTCAAGTTCAGGCACGAGGAGAATAATAAAGCAACTATATTATTTAACTGTCAGGCACACATACGCCTAATTCACCTGAGCAAAGCGAACAAGAACACATAGAAAGAATGGCTATGGGAGCCTATTATAAAGGAAGCATTTCACAAAGGAGACCCAATTTCGAAAAACAAAATTCATTGTGAGATGAGACTATTGTTAGGTGACTAAGATCAGTCTTTTATTATAAAATATGTCACGAAAATCATACATGCTAGAAAAAAGTGAGAGTATATACAAGTCTATATCTGCCATGATTTACATATGACTTACATAGATATGGGTGCTAATGTCATTTTTTAAGTTAAGCTAGCTTAAAATGAATATAAAAGCATCGAAGCTATGTTTTTGTATTTTTAACACATGTATGTAGAATATTTTTTTAATACAATAAGGAATTCCTATTTAAACTTATATGTTAGAAGAGGGTTAAACCTAAAAATCTTATAAACATAGGACTTTGTCCTGTGCTTATTTTTGTGGCTTTGTCTTCATGTGTTTGTTTACAGGTGACTTATGCAATGATTCCTTTGGTAAAGGTAAGATGCACTTTCAAAAGAGGGGCAACGTTAGGCAGTGCATTTCCACATCAAGGCTCACAACTAAAAATGGTCCACTTTCGGGAAGCAGCTGTGGCTCAATCAGTAGGGCTCCCGTTTACCATATGGGAGGCCCTGGGTTCGGTTCCCGGGGCCTCCTGGTGAAGGCAAGCCCGCCTGCACGGCGTGGTTAGCTGACCCAGCGAGCACAAGCAGCAAGGGGGGGATAAATGAATAAATAAATAAAAATCTTTAAAAAAAAAAAATGGTCCACTTTAGAAGTAAAATGGGGTCCTCATTGTCTCTTACCTCTAATATTACAAAGTAAACATATCGGCCTCCCTGATTTTGATCTCTTATTCTTCCGATTCATATTTTGCATTACGTTCAAGCAGGGTTATCTAAGGAAATTGAACCAACAGGAGGTATCTGTAAATATTATGAGATTTTTATAAGAATTGTCTCACATGACTGTAGGTATACACAAGTCCAAATTCTAAAGGGCAGTCTGCAAGCTGGGAACTTCAATGAAGGTTTTCAATGAATTCTCCAGGAGATGCTGGCTGTATGAAGTAGAGATAGAAATTCTCTTCTGACTGCTGAAATCATCACTTCTTATAAAGCCTTCAACTGATTTGATGAGACAACTCTCATTGTTGAAGATGTAATCAGTTGATTGTAGATGTAATCAGCCATAGACGCAATCCACTTAGTAATGATTTAAGTCCACAAAATGTCCTCACAGTAACAATCAGGCAAGTGTTTCCTTGACCAAACAAATAGACACCATCACCTGGCCAAGTTGACACACGAACCTAACCCTCATAGTACACCTCTTGTCAACTTGGCAGCCATACACATCTCCTTAACCATACTTAATCTCTAAATAAAACCAATAACATATTATTACAAAAAATCAATAACAGTTATATTTTTGCCTAACAGTACTCAACTGTCTTGAGTACAACTGGAAACACACTAACTATTCCTAGAATAGGGGGAAAGTCCTTGGGTAATATTCACACTTAAATTTGATATCCTATAACTTAAATATTATGAAATGAATCTAATACAACTTTTTTATATGATAAGGGATAAGATAGGGAAGAAAATGAACATATTTTCTTTATATACATATACAAATATATTCACAAAAAAACAAGGAAGAAAGATCCATGACCATTATAGTCCTCATTTCTATAAGTGATCATGTGGTTCATATTTATCACTACCTTCTTTAACTACCCATTCCATGCTCCCTTTACCTTCACCAAGCACCTCAGCTGGCCATGAGTCTTTGCCTGGTAGGTTGACCCAAACCTTCAATTCTGAAGTTTCTGGGCCATTGTTAGTCCTGACTGGATTGGATTGTTTCAATTTTCCATTGACTTTAATCACAGGGCATGGTAGTACTGAGAGACACCCTTGGGGGACCTCTTCTTTACCTTCATTGTGTAGTTGCAGTCCTATTTCCCCTTGATAGTCAGGATCAATCACCCCAGCCAGTACAGTAATTCGCTTTTTTGCCTGTTGATTTAGAGGTAAGAGAAGCCCGAAGTGGCCAGGTGGCAGTTATAACTTCTAGTTCAATAGAATCATTGTTGTGCTCCCTGGTGGCAGCACTCCTCCTTTTGGGACTAAGACCTGTAGACCAGCAGAGCTTAAGGTTGCAGGGACAGGAAGCAAACATTTTTCTGGTGGATCACTAGGGGGTAATAGTGAGTGATGCCACTCCCATTTCTACCCCTTGATTCCTGGACCAATGAGTTCTGGCTGTGGGACAAACACACCAGAGTGGATGCTGATTTAGAGCATACACAGCCTCCTGGAGAACACTGCCCCAGCCCTGCAAGGTATTGCCACATAGTTGGCAACTAAATTGAGTCTTCAAAAGGCCATTCCACAGTTCTATCAATCCAGCTGCTTCAGGATGATGGGGAACATGGTAAGACCAGTGAATTCCATGAGCATTTGCCCATTCCTGCACTTCATTTACTGTGAAATGGGCTCCTTAATCAGAAGCAATGCTGTGTGGAATACCATGATGATGGATAAGGGACTCTGTAAGTCCACAGATAGTAGTTTTGGTAAAAAATAATTGCGTGCAGGGAAGGCAAACCCATATCCAGAATGCATGTCTATTCCAGTTAGAACAAACTACTGCCCCTTCCATTATAGAAGTGGTCCAATGTAATCAATCTGCCACCAGGTAGCAGGCTGATCTCCTCAGGGAACAGTGCCATATAGGAGCCCTATTGTTGGCCTCTGCTGCTGGTAGATTGAACACTTACCAGTAACTATAGCAAGTTGGCCTTGGTGAGTGGAAGTCCAGGTTGCAGAGCCCATGCATAACCTTCATCCCTACCACCATGGTCACTTTGTTCATTAGACCATTGGGTAATGACAGGAATGGCTGGGGAAAGAGGCTGACTGGTATCCACAGAACAGGTTATTTTATCAACTTATTAAAATCTTTCTCTGCTGTGGTACAGCCACTGTGGAGGACTGTTTGGCAGTTCCTAAAGAAGTTGAATATGATTTGCCATGTGACCCTGCAATACCACTACTGGGTATATACCCAGAAGAACAGAGGAGAGGGATACAAATGGGTATCTGCACACTGATGTTCAAACTGGCATTATTCACAATTGCCAAAAGTTGAAAACAACTCAGATGTCCATCAACCAATGAATGGATAAACAAACTGTGGTGTATTCACATGATGGAATATTATGCAGCAGTAAAAAGAAATGAAGTTGTAAAGCATATGCAACATGGATGAACCTGGAGGACTTTATGTTGAGTGAAGGATGGCAGACACAAAAGTACAAATACTGTGTGATTTCATTACTATGAACTAAATACACTTTAGATAGGTCTTATGGTATGTGAATATATCTCAATAAAACTGTTAAATAAATAAATGAACAAGAATAAACATGGGAAGCAGCTGTGGCTTAATTGGTTGGGCTCACGTTTACCAAATGGGAGGCCCTGGATTCGGTTCCCGGGGCCTCCTGATGAAGGCAAGCCGGCCTGTGGGGCGCAGTGAGTGAGATGGCACAACAAGATGATGCAACGAAGGGAGACAAGCAGACACAGAAAAATGCACAGCAAATGGATACAATGAGCACAAGCAGCAAGGCAGGGATAATTAAATAAATAAAATAAATAAATCTTTAAAAAACCAATGTGTAGCAAAGGTGCTAGCCTTGAGCTGTGAGTGCATTTAAAAAAAAAAAAGAAGAAGAACCAGAAGTAGCAGCTATGTTCAACAGGGGAAACAGAGAGAGACTGAGAGGTGAAGAATTTTCTTGTTTGTCTGGTTTTTGTTTATTATTATTATTATTGGAATAATGAAAATGCTGTAATAATGATTGAAGTGATGAATGCACAACTATATGATTATACCAAATACCATTGATTGTACACTTTGGATGAACTGTATGCTTTATTAATATGTATCAATAAAATTGATTTGTTAAAAAAAAAATCTTTCTCTGCTGAAGTCACTCTCTCGTGAGCATTCACATGGGACACAAATATCTTCATGTTTTTGCCCGATCAGAAAATTCTATCCACATACCTCTTCCCGAGACCTCTCTGTCACCAATTTTCCAATCATGCTCTTTCAACTCCCTGGCCATGAAGCCTGTAGCAGTTTGATATTATTTATGAATTTCAAAAAATACATATATTGATTATGTTTGTAAACTGGTCTGTTCCTCTAGGTGTGATACCAACTAGAAGGATTTCCTTTCACCACTATTTTTCAGGGATGTCTCAGAAAGGGGCTGTGCTGCTGCACATGTCCACTTTCAGGTAGTACCTGTATATTGTGCAGAAACAGCTGTAAACCAGACCAAAGTTTTCTCTTCCTCAGACAATTGATTGTAACGAACTCCCCCAGAGGCCATAGCTGAGGACTGGGAAAGAGAAGGTAATGTTACAGAAGTGGAAGCTGTAGGTATTTGGGCCACTTCCTCATGTAACTTACTTGAGCCTTCAGGATGCACTCGAGCCCATCTTGTATATATTATTTCCATTTTATGATGGAGTGCTGCTGTCCATGCTCAACTTTATGGCTAGGTGGGTCAGACAACATACCATTCATGATAGGCAACTCAGAGCTCATGGTAATTTGGTGGTCCATGGCTAAACATTTGGTCTCTACTAAAGCCCAGCAAAAAGCAAAAAACTGTTTCTCAGAAGGAGAGTAGTTATCTGCAGAGCATCATAAAGCTTTGGTCCAAAATCCTAAGGATCTGCATTGTGATTCTCCTATAGGGGCCAGCCAAAGCCTTCAGACAGCATCTCTGCCACTGACACTTTCCAACACCGCTGACTCTGCTGGCTCCTATGGCCCAAGTGGCAGAGCAGCTTGTACAACAGCCTGGACCTGTTGCAGAGTCTCCTCTTGTTCCAGTTCCTGCTCAAAACTAGCAGCTTTTCTGGTCACTCAGTAAATGGGCTGGAGTAGCACACCAAACTGAGGAATATGCTGTCTCCAATCCAAAGAGGCCAATTAGGTGTTGTGCCTGTTTTTTTGGTCATAGGAGGGGCCAGACGCAATAGCTTTTCTTTCACCTTAGATGGGATATCTCAACATGCCCCACAACACTAGACACCTAGAAATTTCACTGAGAAGAAAGGCCCCTGTATTTTTGTTGGATCTATCCCCATCCTCTGACACAAACAAATGTCATACCATTAAGTCTAGAGTAGTTGCTGCTTCTTTTTCACTAATCCAATCAACATGATATCAACTATATAATGGATAAGTGTGATATCTTATGGGGGGGAGAAAAGATTAAGGTCACTAAGGACTAGATTATGACATAGGATTGGAGACTTGATATATCCCTGAGGTAGAACAGTGAAGGTGTATTGCTGGCCTTGCTAGCTGAAAGCAAACTGTTCTTTGTGATCTTTACTGAGAGCAATTGAGGGGGGAAAAGGCATTTGCCCGATCAATAGCTGCACACCAGGTACCAAGGGATATGTTGATTTGGTCAATCAATGGTGTCACATCTGAAAGAGCAGCTACAACTGGAGTCACCACCCTGTTAAGTTTAAGATAATCCACTGTCATTCTCCAAGATCCAACTGTTTTCTACACAGACGAAAAAGGAGAGTTGATTGAGGATATGGTAGGAATTACCATCCCTCTATCCTTCAAGTCCCTTGATGTAATCAACTATAGATGCAATCAACTTATGATTTAAGCCCATGAAATGTCATCACAATAACTATCTGGCCAGTGTTTGCTTGACCAAACAACTGGACACCATTACCTGGCCAAATTGACACATGAACCTAACCATCACACGTTTCTAAATCAGTCCACTCCATCCTAATCAAAAACATATTAAAATTATGCCCTCATTGATACCAAATTCACTAAGCTTTGTTCTGAGTAAGGCATATGGAATTAGGAATTTGATTCCCTTGAAAATGTTGGGTGAAAATGAAAGACGTGTCAAAATGGCTATGAGATTAGCAGAAAATGAATTTATGGAACAAAAACAAGACACCCTAAATATTTTAATAAATATGCACCTGGAAGAAAAATATAAATACAAAAGTAGAACATCAAAGTCTTCTTTCTATGTCATCAATTACTATTAATACATATCCCACAAAATACATGATGCCATATCCCTGAAGCAAAGCATCAACATCAAGCATTCCCAAAGCAAATCAATCTTTACCACGTTTTTCTCCGATTAGAAGGAAAAAGAGAAATGTTGAGTTTTTAAAGAAATGAGTTTTATCTTAAAATAGCTTAATGATCACTACTAATATCATCAAAATTGCTTAATAAAATTACCAATGCTAAATGTATAATTCTATCATTTTGTAGAAATTATGCCTAGGAATTCTATTTTCTGTTTGATTATTTGCATTTCAGGTACACATTTATAATGTGTGCATTCTAATGTATACTCAAACACTATCCAGTAATTATCTTTAATATTAATTTTCATTCACGAAGAGTGACTAAATCACAAATGCCAATATATATAAATATACAGTCCATATAGAGCAACATAAAATTTTGATTTGTTAATCTTGTTAGAATTAAATTATTTATAGAGATAGTCAAATGTTTTTATATATCTTTTTAATTATGAATCTAAAAACCCAAAAAGCAGAGGATTGTTTTAAAATGAGCTGGTTCTGGGAAGCAGGTGTAGTCAGGAGTTGAGTGCTTGCTTCCCATGTACAAGGTCCCAGGTTCAATCTCTGGTACCTACAACAACAATAAAAAAAATAAAAAAAAAGCTGGTTCTTTCTAAATATCATCTAATTCCAGACATTGTCCCCAACAAAAAAAGTGAAAAATTAGTGATTCATATGTCTCTTCTATCCATCTCCTCAATTTACTCTAAAAATGTAAAAATGCCCACATTCAGTACTTCTCAGGTGAGATATTGTAATAATCTCTCAGCTTTCATGAAATTTCTCTCCTTTCCAATACATTATACCAATGAGGCTTAATTAAAGCTCTAAAATACCTTGTATTGAACATATCCTTCCATGGTTCAAATCAACTTTCACTTTCTTCAATACCTTTAAAATAAAAGTCTGAATTTTTAAAAAGGTATACAAAGCCCTTGGAAATCTACTCAGATTTGGCTTCCAGCCAGTCTTCTCACTAAATGTCTGAACTCCAAGAGGGCCAGATATATCATTTCCCAAACACACTCTAGTCTATTTCTATCTCAGCATTTTTGCTTCTTTCATATAATTTGCCTAGCTGTTTTTAATCTATAATGTCCCACAGTCTCCGTACTATCTCCATTCCATCCCATTTAGGCCCATGGAAAACCTATCCATCTTTCTTGGCCAAGCTCAATACCACCTTTTCCAAGGAGAATACCCCAGTATGGATTAGTCTTTCCTTCTTCTATTTTATCATACCATTTTGTTTATTTTACATATGTATATTTTAATCATATTCTGTTTCTAGAAATCCACATCACATCGAAATTTTGGCTTGTGATAAAATGAATGATAGTGTTTTCCATAAAGTGGGCTCTCAATAAATGTTTGTGGAATTAATTATACAGGCTGGCAATGCTTCATATGCTATAAAGAGAATCATGTCCATCCAAAATTTCGGTATTACAGAGCCTTGTAATTCTAATAAAATTGCAACCCTCACTCCACCTTTTTAAAAATTCCATAGCAAAGGGTTAGGAAGTAAATTATTTGATTCTATTTTAAGTATAATTTATGAGTGAGATTTAATTATGCATAAATATGTATATATACATTTAACCGTACTCAGATATTGAACTAACACAACAAGTGACATTCAAAATGCAATCTTTTGGGAAGCAGATGTGGCTCAAGCAATGGGCACCCACCTACCACATGGGAGGTCCCAGGTTCAGTTCCTGGTGCCTCCTAAGGAGGACGAGCAAGACAGTGAGCTGTAGCGACAGGATGGCGTGGCTAGCTGATGCAACCAGATGATGCAACAATGAGACACAATGAGGAGACACAACAAGAGACACAACAAGCAGGGAGCAGATGTGGCTCAAGTAGTTTGGGCACCCACCTCCCACATGGGAGATCTGGGGTTTGGTTCCTGGTGCCTCCTAAAAAAAAGGAAGATGAGAAGATGCAAAGAGCACACAATGAACAGACACAACGAGCGCAAAAACAACGATGGGAGGAAATAAATAAAATAAATCTTCAAAAAGAAAAAATCATTTTAAAAATGCAATCTTTCTTTCTGTCCCTACTAGTCCTTTGCTTTTAAAAAACATTTCTCTTAAAAATTTCAACCACACATAATGATAGAAAGATATAATGAACCCTCATATATTCATCATCTACATTCAATAGTTATCAAGATTTTGATATACATATTCCTTTTACTCCCCTTTTAAAATGTATTTTACAGGGGTAATATTGCCTGTCCCTCGATGAAACTATAGCAGACTCCTTGAGTTTTCAGCTCACTCTTAAGTAATGGGTGGTTCTACAGTTGCTAACAGTTTCAACTAGCTTCAATTTAGAAAAAAGAATGTCACTTCCAATATATTAATCAAAACTCGGACTGCAGTTGTACCTGAAATCTCCCCTTCCCTGACTTTGTTCTTTTTTCCCCCAGGCTGTTTCCCCAGTGGTGCAAGCCCTGCTGCTTTCCCACTGTGGCAGGCAACTGGAGGAGGAAACTGATGCCATCTTAGTTTCCAGGCTGCTAAAATAAATGCCACACAATGGGTTGGTTTAAACAACAGGGATTTCTTAGCTCACGGTTTCAGAGGCTAGAAGGCTTATTTCCTCCAGGAGTCAGTTAGCATTCTGGCTGGCCAACCATCCTTGGGTTCTCTGGCTTTCCTGTTACCTGGGGATATCTTCTTTCTTTTCCAGATTCCTTTGACTTCTAGCTTCTGACTCCTTCCTGTGACTTTCTCTTTTTGAGGCCTCTAATAATAGGATTAAGACCCATCCTGCTTCAGTTGGTCACATCTTAACTAAAAATAACATTTTCAAAAGGTTCTATTTACAACAGGCTCACACCCACAGAAACGGATTAAGAACATGTTTTTTCTGGGGTACCTAATTCAATCTACCATACCATCTTAAGCTGTCTTTGCAGTCTCTGAGACTGACAGGCATTAAACTTTTTGTGTCATGTGGTGCTTTCCTGGGCTTGTCTGAGGTTCCCTACAGGACCCCTCTCCTGTGGAACCTGCAACTGGGCAGACACACCTCTATTGTAGGTGGTCACTTGCAGCAGCTTCCTCAGCCTCTGGGCAGTCACACCAGCTCCTTCCTACTGAATGGCCCTTCTACTATTCCAGGAGTCCCTATTGGGTAAAATTTCAAATGGCTGCATGCCTGCTTTCTCTTCTGCATGTACTACATCAGATCCATAGGGAATGTTTCCATAGGGAACATTCACATACCTCTTGACTGGACAAACTCTGGTAGGAGAGACTGATCCCGACATAGCAGGACTCTTCAGTCTCGAATCCCAAAGCAGTTTGTCAACCCAAATCTGATCTTTCAGGTTTCCAGGTGGGAGTCAAACCCAGTGCACCATGTCCCAGCTTTGGGAGTGACATCTTAAGTTCTCCAAATAGCCTTGTGGAAAGACCCTCTTCTTAGATCTAAAGGAGTTATACCCATCCCACCCCTCAAGGGTGGTGACTCAGAGCAAGGTATCAAGCTATCTCTAAAAAAAATCTCTTCACCAAATCTTTCTCCAGTACTCACTCACAGGTAACTCCGAAGTGATTCATAGGTGATGAGACATTTCCTCTCAAAATTTGCATATTCAATTCACATCTTAATTTCATATCTATTGTATCTTGATACCTAATTGTTCACTTTCGTTTTCATTTCCTTCAGTTTAAACATCTATAACATACATGCACACACAAACATTAAAATAACTGAAAATGAAGCCATCTTTTGTTGATAGCATCTTTTGTTTATAATTCATTTGATTCAAGGCAAACTATTGGATAATATTGAATTTTTGTACAATTTGGTTCCTGAGAGAAAGTTCCTTGAAGGATATAGAATTCCATGATGAACCAAAATGGATTCAGGTCATACTTAATAATAATTAATCTTCCTGGATAATCACTTATGTCTATTTAAGAACATTTAATGAGTAATATTTACACTGGCTGAGCATCGTCAGCATATTAGATTTTATAGTGAACATCCAAAAGACGAAGTTCCCTTCTTCTGTCCATTAAATAAATATTGACTTCTTGTTTAGGGATCTGACAAGATTTATTGACATGGCAATTCCATATTTTCTGAAAAGGATTAAAAATTGTATTAGGCCCCAAAACTAGAAGACAATGCCAATACTGGTCTTCGTTACAGGCATTTATCATAAAATTCATTCAAACAGCAGACTGAGGTTTCCATAACACTGAACATCTTTTTTCATATAAAAAGGAGAGAGAGAAGCCATCCAGACACCCTTTTCAAACCAGCAGTGAACAAAGGGCACCCCAAAGTCTAGGTGCAATGCAGAATTGAATACCAGTGCCTCTGAACCTAGCCAGACCTCAGAGAAGGAAAGGCTGAGAAGGTGAAGCCACACCAGCCATGCAGTCTCTGTGCTGCTCAGTGACAACAGGGCCCCTCAATGCCTTGTTCCTTCTGTCAATATGCAATATCACTGAAGAAGAAAACACTGTGTTGATTTGCACAGATGAAGATCATTTTAGGACTTGCATGCAACAGTGACCCAAGATAATAAAGGAAAGCATTTAAGGATTCTGTTTGTTTTTAATTTCCCACTTAACATAGAGCAGAAGGGAAAAATTTAAGGTGACCTAGAAATAGAACCTCAAATGATAACCAACAACTGTATTTCCAAGAGAAAATAAGGATCTATAGACTAGTCTGTGTAAAGAATGGAGACATCTTGGGCTTTTGCTTATTTGCTTGTTTGTTTGAAGTGCTAATATGCAAAGTTCTTAACATAGTATTCAGTATATATTAAGTATTTAATAAATAGCAACTTCTATTATTATCATTTATATTGTTATAACAACATCCTGGCAAAGAATATTGCAAAACAAATATTATTAATAAAGACACTTCAAACGAGTACACGTAGAAATGGCTGTTCCTTACTAAACCCTTTATAGTATTCTCTTCTAAAAAGGAAAAGGAAAATAGTGTAATATAATAAGTATATATAATAAGAGAGAATTATATGAGAAATCTAGAAATGATGGGGTAATTTTACTATTTAATAATTACAGACTTTCACTAAAGTCAGATACCAGACATTAAAAAATACAGAACTATTAAATTATATATATGTATATATTTTGTTTTATGTGCTCCAGACTTCCATATCATTCAACTCAGAAAATAAAAATAAAAATAATTATTGTGCCCTCATCTATTACATCAGGACCTTAACCTCAGAAAGGCAAAGTCTTATTGACAAGCTGAACACAGTAGCTTGATCCTCCTAAGTTACCAAACCAACAGTAACTCTTATGTCACCCTGACAATAAAAATATATGGACATTCAGAAGATGTAGTCATATTTCTTTCTTAATAAAGTCAACATGATGACATCCCTGGATGAGTGCATGGTACAGAGTAAATGCTCAATAACTGTGTGTTAAATTAATGACTGAACTAGGAGACTAACATATTTGCATTTTGCCCAATGATCAGTAAATAAATTCTTATTTGAAAGGACTAATCTGTTTACACATAAAGACTGAAAACCAGTCAAGAAGATCCTAATATAATCACTAGAACAGACTCCATTTAATTCTGAGGAATCAGATGTTATTTAGCTCTGATGTGTTTAGTAATATAAGCAGAATTGGAACAGCATTACCAAACTTTATATGAGAACCACTTGACCTACTCCCCTCTCTCATCAAATCTGCTTATTACATATTGTCACTAAGATTGTTTCTTTATATTATGGAAACTTACAGGAAAGATGGCATGGTTAAACAATGAGTACAAAACAAGCGCCACCCTAAAAAAAATTATTTTTAAGGGAGTGCATTCATTCAGTTTACTATCTGTGTGTTGCCCAAGGAAAAGACAGGTAGGTTAGGAATGTTTTAGAGGGAACAGTATTTGCTTACAAAGATTTTTTTTCAGACATTAAGGTATATATTAAAATTCAAATTTTTATTCTAAATTCTGTCATTTTCCCACTTGGAAACATCATTTGAAATCTAGGTTACCATTTTTTCTATAAATAAAATAATGCTAACATTTACCTATGTCAGTGTGACATAGTAAAGATTAGCAATTCTCAGAATATGGCAATGTAAGTATATATAATATAACTGTAAGAATACATTAGCAAGTAACTGAGAGCAATTTAAAATCTAAATGGGGTTTTATATTTAGATAGATGGAAAAAATAAGTTTATAGTTTTCTTCAAAAGTATCTTTAATAGCTTTAGCCAGAGTGATAATTTTGGTCTGAAAATAGCAATTTTGAATTTGAAAAGCAGGTCCCTTTTCTGAAACTACTGCTGCTATGTCTACATTCTAACTTCACAAGAGAAAGTTAAATACACAAAGATCAGGAAATACTCTGAAGGTCATCAAATATAACACACATACAAAATTATCTGTTATTAAGAAGAGAGTTGAAAATTAAACCATAATGAAATTATACTTGAATTTCACCTAGAAGAAAATTTATCATAATCTCCAGGGGATCGGGATTTTGAAAATAGCCTCCAGGTGATGCTGATAACCTTTTCCCACTGGGAATAATCTAATAATCCAAGTAGTGTATAGTCAAAACACAATATTTTTCTTTAATTGGTTTTTTTTATTTTTAAAGAAGCTTTAGATTACATAAATGTTACATCAAATATATAGAGGATTCTCACATGTCCCACACCCTCCCCTCCCATACTTTCCCACATTAACAACATCTTTCATTAGTATGGTACATTTATTACAATTGAACACAAATTGAAGCATTGCTACTAACCATGGACTATATTTTACATTTTAGTTTACACTGTCCTGCAAAATTTGTAAGTTATGACAAACTATATAATGGCCTGTGTATTAGTCAGCCAAAGGGGTGCTGATGCAAAATACCAGATATAGGCTGTAACAATTTGGCATTGTTTATGAATTCCAAAAATAGATATTGGATTATGTTTGTTAACTGGTCTGAACCTGGGCATGATTAAATTATGATTAGGGCTTTGATTGGGCCACGTCAGTAGGACAAAACAGATAAAACTACACAGCAGAGCAGAGGAATGAGTTGGAGTTTTGATAAAAACTCAGATAAAACTACACAGCAGAGTGGAGGAGTGATAAAACTACACAGCATAAAACTACACAACAGAACTGTCATTGCAATGTCATGCAGGAAAATTCCAATGTCCCAAAAATGCCCCCACATTATGCCTATTTTTCCCTCCCACTCCCCTCAGACCCTCTCGTGGCCACTGCCTTTATATCAATGATAAAATTGTCCTGGGTGAATCCAGTGAACTGGAGAATAGGTGTTTCAACTTTGCTGAGATTCAGGGCTCAACTGGCACATGATTGGACCAAAGTTTAAGTCTCTGGGACATATATTTAACAAGTATAGTGCTAATTATAGGTTCAAATAAAAGGGGCAGAAGAGTCATGTGTAGGGAAACTATAAATGAGTCTAACTTTGTTACACTGGGAAGCATAAATTCCAAAGTAAGGCCCACTGACAGGGTGCTGAATTCTTGAGCATGTCTGCCCTGCTTAGAGTTTCTGGATGTCTCTAGAGCCCTCAGGAGCCCTGTTGTTTGAGGCACTGTTTACTATGGCAGTCAATGAGATCCTGCTGAGACATGCATAAGCATAACCTCTGGAATAACCTCCCAACTCACTTTGAAATCTCTTAGCCATAAAAACTCATTTGTATTTAATATTTCCACCTTTTGGTCAAGGCCTTTTTCCAGATGCATTGCTAGTTGGTGCTTGGTAATAATTCCTCAATACCAGGAAGGCACATCCCTGGGAGTCATGTACCATGCCAGAGAGAAGGGCATTTTTAGGGCATTGGAATTTTTCTGCATGATCTTGCAATAATGGATACAGGCCATTTTAAATTTCGTCAAAACCTATAAAAGGATAAGGTCCAAAATGTAAACCATTGACCATGGTTAGTAGTAATGCTTCAATATTTGTACATCAAGTGTAACAAATGTACCATCTGCATGTAAAATCTTATTAATAAGGGAGAGTGGAAAAGGGGGAGGGCATTGGGTATATGGTACTCCCCTATATTTTCTGTGACTTTTCTGTAACCTAAAGCTTCTTTGAAGATAAAATGAAAAAAATAAGATACTGGGGTAATATACAGAAGAAACTGTCACTGTACATACAAGACAACAGATCTTACAGTGATGAAAGGTACAATGCCTAAAAATTTTTATATTATTTCAATTTTTTGTATTTTATTTGTTATTTTTAAAACTATTATTATTTCATTTTCTTATTAATTTTATTTGGTTATTTTGTTGGCTTCGTTTTTGGAGAGGTTTTGGATATTGAAGAGTTACAACTGTGGCAGGGGAGGCTCACTGGTATGGGGTATTGGGGATGGGGGGATATGTGGGGAGGGATGCGCCTAGGGCATGCCTCTAAGGCATATAAATATATTCAGGTGTTCATGGGGCATTGTCTTGGTGGGCGGAGACAATAACCAAAAGAATATTGAATTCCCATCCTGGGGAGTCCTGCTACATTCTCTAATAGAATGGCAAGAATCTCCTGAGTACAAGGGCAGTGTCTAGTGAAGGAAAACAGACCATTATGCCAGGCCCTTGGTATTGATGATTATACTAATGAATCTTTTCTTGTGAAACTGAAACTTAACCTAGTATTATATATTGCCTAAGAGTTACCTCCTGAAAGCTTCCTTGTTGCTCATATGTGCCCTCTCTCTAAGCCAAATTCAGCATATAAACAATACAATGTTGATAATAATAACCTTTTCATATTTCATTTGGGTGCCAGATGTTTCCATCTCAGTGTGTCATCAAGGCCTTCAAACTCAAATTTATCTATAACTAAATTCATTATCCTCCTTCCCCACCCTAACTCTATTCCCCCAAAATATTATCCCAATCAGTTAAAGGCATGACTAATACCATTCTCCAAAAGTATAAACTTTACGGTCTTCCTTAAAGACACTCTCCTCTCAGGCTCTCATGCATCAGGCATGTCCTTTCTAATCTATCTCTAAAATTTCTCTCAAAACTGGTTGTGTTTCTTGCCTCTATATTTATTATCTCCTCTCAACTAGACTAAGGCAATTTCTCCTAACTGCTGTCCCTACTCTCATCTGCTTCCACTTTCGCCAACTCTCTAGAATACTCCATATTTACCTTCATTAAAATATATTTATTAGGTAATCATATCTCTCCTCACTAAAAACATCCTTCAGATTGTTACGGTCTTAAAAAAAAAAATTCAAAATGTTTCAGATTTCATGTATTATCCTTCAATATTTATCCCCAAAGAGAAGTTACATCTCCAGGCTCCCACCTCTCCCCAGCAGGCCCAGGCAACTTATTCTACTCTCTCACCAACCCCCAAGGCAGGAGAGGGAGGTTAATTCTCAGGAGAAACTGACAAGAGAGGCACAAAGTTGAGGTTCCTGATTAAAAACAAAATGATTGAGGAAATGTCAACATACTGATGGATGAGACTTCTTTGCCCTATCCCTATCTGGCAGCTAGGTATTTATGCCCTAGGGAGAAGACTGGAAGAGTCTTCTTTGGAAAAATTTACAATTCAAAAGAAAATACACAAATACTAATATTTGTGGCTTCCCCAGTGTGATGGTTTGAAGCCATATAGACCCCAGAAAAGCATGTTCTTGAAAGTTAATCCATTCCTGTGGGTGTGGACCCATTGTAAGTAGAATCGTTTGATAATCAGGATCTTAAGTTAAAATGTGACCCACCTCATTCAGAGTGGTTCTTAATCCTTATACTGGAGTCCTTTATAAGAGAATGAAATTCAGACAAAGAGGAAAAATGCCACAGAAGCAAGAAGCTAAAAGCAATGAAATCCAGGAGAGAAGGAAGAAACCAGAAGATATCACCGTGTGCCTTGCCATGTCACAGAGGAGTCCAGGATCGTCTGCAGCCAGTCTTTGGGAAGAAAGCATCACCTGATGATGCCTTGATTTGGACATTTTTCTCAGCCTCAAAACAGTAAGTTTGTAAGTTAATAAATTCACGTTGTTAAAAGTTGACCCATTTCATGGTATTTGCTACTTTAGCAGCCTGGCAGACTAGAATACCCACCAAAACTGCCTAGTCTGTACTAGACCACCTAATGCTAATTTTAAACGCCCATCTGTGCACATAGCACTTTCAATAATCTTAATAGTGCTGATTCTTAAATAAAAAGGGCAGCTAAACATCACTAGAAACTTAAGGCACCTCCTAACATGAAAGACAAAGACAGACTCAAATAAGCAAAGGGTGAAGGAAAGAAAAAAAGTCGACAATAGGAATGAAAAGCCAAGAAATTTAAAGAATTAATGCAGAAGATTCACTATCCAGCCAAAAGAAATGCTGAAAATAACAAATAAAATGAGGAGAGGGAAATTAACAAACACATACAAGCAAAAAAAATTCCCAGAAATTTCAAAAGAATTCCCAGAAATTCAAAAAACAAGAAAAAGAAAGAAAAACAGAAAGCTAGAAAATAATTTATGGATGAAATAATTTCCAAATCAAAATCTTATAGTTAAAGAATCAATAGGACATAAGGGTAAAATGAAGTTCTCACTTTTACAAGGTCTCAATTTTTTTTCCATACCTCCATTGTCAGATAGTGTATTCCACTGAAACAAGGAAGTTTGCCATGAAAAAGGAGGACATGGAATTCTGGAAACAGGAGATATAACACCCAAGAGAGACAAAGGGAATTACCAGGAAGATAGTGAAAGGAATTTTCTGGAAGACAGGTATCCAGCAAGCCAGGAGAAGAACCAATAACCTAGAAAGCAGGAAGATGGAAGTTGCCAGGAGGCAAAGAAAAAAAGCATGGTGCTGGTAGATTTCCAGGTGTTGTGATCTATTGAGAGGAATTTTACAATGTTTTCAAATAATTTGGAAAAGAATTAGTGATAGACATGCAGAAAATTTTCAGAAAAAAAATATGAGGCTATTATTGTTGCCAGGATAAATTAAAATTGGTATGAGAAAGAGAATATAATCAGTTTCCATGTGACTGAGTTCTGAACAATAATTACTAACCATAGTAATAAAATCCCTGAATATTGAAGAAATCAAATTTTGTAAAATAAATTGTTAGGCAGAGGAAATTTTGTATCACAGTTAAATCTTCATCTTCCATAAGAGGATAAATAGAGGTATAAGCATATTATTTAGATATTTGGAGGTGAAGCCCAGAAGAAATTGGAAAAGAGTTCAAGGTGGTTTCCAAGATGATCAAGAAGGGCCTCTGCCCACGACTACAAAGACGCATCATTCATATCATATTCTCTGTGAGTATGTCCCCTGAGTTGCACAACAGGGTCTTAGGATTAGGAGATCAGGTATGGGCTAGGTTAAGCAGGAGAACACTGTTTTTCATTAAAACTTGTAGCACTATTTTACCTTTTAAAATATGTACATAAGAAAATCTCTTACTACAAAGGGATAATGAATAACATTACAGGGGGTATTTAGAATAATATACCTTTTCACTTTATCCTCAATGTCATTTTATACCTCAATTATATAAGTATAAATAACATCTTGAAATTATCATTCATAAGAGACAAAATATTTGCAATTATTATTATTGAAACATAATCCTAAAATCATATTCAAATAGAATAGGGTCAGATAACATTCTCAAATGTTGGATAGTAATATTTAAAATTCATTATTTTAAGAGGCAGTACTAAGTAAAACAAACAGCTTCACTAAAACTGGTGGTAAAATTTACTTTTTAAAATTTCTATCTGATTGATTAAAATGCTGGAGACATTTGCAATGAAAAATCCCAATTTTTACTCCATGTCATCAAGAACTATACAACCCTCACATCTAATTAGGACAATAGTCAATTAATTGGAAAAGTTAGATAAAATAGAGGATCACAAATCCTACACACAGAAAATCCTGAAAAACCCACAACAAAGCTCCTAGAGCTAATAAAAGAATTCAGCAAAGTGGCAGGGTGCATGATCAACACCAAAAATAGTAGTGTTTCTATACACAAGCAATGAAAAATCCTAAGTAGAAATCAAGAAAAAAAATTCCATTCATAATGGTAACTAAAAGAATCAATTATCTAGGAATAAATCTAACCAAGGATATAAAGCACCTCTACACAGAAAGCTACAAACATTGCTAAAAGAAAGTAAAGAAGACCTAAATAATTGAAAGAACATTATGTGTTCACAGATTGAAAGACTAAATATCATTAGGATGTCAATACTTTCCAAAGCAATTCATAGATTCAAAGCAATCCCAAGCAAAATTCCAACAACCTTCCATGTAGAAATGAAAAAGCCAATCATCAAATTTACCTGGAAGTATAAGGGGCTCCAAATGGCTAAAACCATCTTAACAAGGAAGAATGAAGTAGGAGAACTCACACCTCCCAATATTAAAACTGTTACAGTAATCAAAAGAGCGTGGTACTGACACAAAGACAGCCATATAGACTGGTGGAATGGAATTAAGAGCACAGAAAAAAACCTTCATATGTATGGTCAACTGATTTTTGACAAGGTGGCAAAGACCACTCAATTGGGAAAGTATAGTCTCTTCAACAAATGGTGCTGGGAAAGTGGATCTCCATTTGGAAAAAAAAAAAAAAAAAAAAAGGAGGACCCCTACCTCACACCATATATAAAAATCAACCCACAATAGATCAAAGACCTTAATATAAGAGCTAGAACAAACTCCTAGAAGAAAACATAGGAAAGCATCTTCAAGACTTTGTGTGAGGCAATGGTTCCTTTAACTTTACACCCGAAGCACAAGCAACAACAAAAAATAGATGAGACTTCGTTAAAATTTAAAACTTATACCCCTCAAAGGACTTCATCATGAAAGTAAAATGACATTCTACACAATGGGAGAAAATATTTGGAAACCACATATCCAATAAAGGCTCAATATCCAGATTATATTTAAAAATCCTTCATCTTAATGATAAAAAGACAACAACCCAATTTAAAAATAGGCAAAAGACTTGAGCAGATTTTTTCCAAAGAAGATATACAAATGGACAAGAAGCACATGGAAAGATGCTCAGCATAAGCTATCAGGGAAATACAAATCAAAACCACAATAAGATACCATTTCACACCCATTAGAATCACTATTAAAAAAATAAAATAACGTGTTGGAAAGGATGCAGAGAAATAGGAATACTTATTGCTGGTGGCAATGTACAACAGTGCAGCCACTGTGGAAAACAGTTCGGTGGCTGACAGAAAACTAAGTATAGAACTACAGTATGACCTGGCAATCCCACTACTCAGTATATACCTAAAAGAATTGAAAGCAGGGACCCAAACAGATATTTGCACACCAATGTTCATAGTGGCATTATTCACAGTTGTCAAAAGATGGAAGCAATCTAAAAGTCCATAAACCAATGAATGGGTAAATAAAATGTGGTATATCATAAAATGGAATATTATTCAGCCATAAAAAGTAATGCTCCAGGATGTGTAAGTTCATTGAGGGTGGTGGGCCACACTTGTGGGAGATGTTTGTGTGGGATGTGGTGGGAGGTGTGGGAGGTGGGCAACATGGGAATCCCAGTGGGTTCCGTGTAATATTTTGGGTAATCTAAGCACCTCTTAAAATATATGTATATATATATATATATATAAATAACATTTTTGTAAGCAAATACACATATATGCATATATATTTATATATCATTTTGAAGATGTTTGTATGTATTGTGAGAATTTTTATTTTTACCCACAATAAAAATAAAAAATTAAAAAAAAAAAAAAGGAATGAAGCCCTGATACATGTGATAACATGGATGAACATTGAAGACATCATGTTGAGTGAAATAAGCCAGACACAAAAGGACAAATATTGTATGATCTCACTGATTCGAAACAATTAGAATAAGCAAACTCATAGAAACAGAATCTAGAATATAGGTTGCCAGGAGATGGGAGGTCAATAGAGAATGGGAAATTAAGGCTTAAAATACACAGAGTTCCTATTTGGAATAATGGAAATGTTTTGGTATTGGATGGTAGTAATGGTAGCACAACATTGTGAGCACAATTAACAGCACTGAAATATATATATGAATCTGAGTTAAAGGAGAAATGTTGGGGAGCAGGTGTAGCTCAGTGGTTGAGCTTCCTATGTACGAGGTCCCAGGTTCAATCCCTGGTACCTCCTAAAAGTGTGGGGGGGGGGGAATGTTAGTTTATATATATTGTAATAGAAGAAAAAAAAAATTTTTTTTAATCCATTGAACTACACTACACAGTGAACCCTAAGTTAAACCATGGACTTTAATTAATAGTACATTTATAAAAATGTGCTATGGTCAATTGTAACAAATGTTCAACACCAATACAAGTTGCTATTAGTGGGATGGTGCATGGAAATCCCGCACTTTGAGCACGATTGTTCTGTAAATACAACTTCTCTAATAAAGAAAAAGAAAAAAGATCATTAAGAAAAAAAAAAAAAAAAAGGTTACATATTATGGCAGGCAATGTTGATAGTTGACCTCACAACCACTTGCTGCTTCTATCTTAGCTTACACACCCCAATTTGCTTTGGCTGGCAATATTTTCCTCCAAGTATAGGTTCTTACCCCAGCCTCAAGCTATGAACCTGATTTGTTTCTAATTTAATTTTAGCAATCCCATTGAACTTTTTGGAGTGGGCATATGACCCAGAACTGGCCCATAAGACATAAGAGAAAATCTGTTGTGGGATGATGGAAAGGATCTTTCTCCTTGAAATAACAAGAGATAGAAAGAAGTGCAGGGAGAAGCTATGCCCCCTTTCTGTCTACTGAGGTGATGCCATGTAAAGACATGAACTCAGTGCCTTAACAGCACATTGCTACCAAGAGAATCGCAAAAAAGCAGACCAGGAAATGCTGAAGAATCAAACCAGGAATGATCTCACTATGAACTTCTTATTATGTGAAATAATTAAATACTTTTATTATTTAAGCAGCTTTAATTTTGGAATTGCAGGTGAAAGCATCCTAGTTAATGCACACATACCTTAAAATTTGTATTTTAGCTAAAAAAAAAGTTAAGCAATCATTTGATATAGGGCTAAGCAAGCCTTTTCTTTAAGTACAGGCCTTAAGATCGGAGCTTCTGCTTAGTCTTTCTAAATCTAAATGGTGTTAAACCATAAAGTCTGAGGAATAACTCCTTCTAAACTTTTACAATTTTCTTTCTAATGATTAATGATTTTCATATACATCTAAATCAATGACAATTTTTTACTGACTTGCCTTAATCAAGTCTTTCCAAAGCTGCAACATAATCTTGTTTTTAATTATAAAATGTCTTACACATAAGAAAATACGTGTGATATACTTGGTTTAAAGATTAATAACAAAATAAATGCTCGTATACAAACCATCAAACATAAGAAATAGAACACTACCAGTAAAAGTTTGAAGCCTAGGAGTAGAACCACTGGCTACTGAGGTATATTATAATAGTAATAAGTAACTTTTTAATAATAGCAAATAAATTTTAATAAATAATAAAATAACTTTTCAGTGAACAAAACTACACATAAACACACACATACACACACATTTCTTATTATGGGTTACTCCAAAAGCAGAGCCTGAGTTGAGAACTTGGATGCAGGTAATTTATTTCAGGAGCTAACCACAACAAGCAGAAAGGAGCAGGCAGAGTGAAACAAGGAAGGAGAAAAAGCCTAGACAAGGTAAAAAAAAAAAAAAAGGAAAATAGCTATTGGGATCCATACTTTGTATAGCCCATTTATATAGGACATAATTTGCTATTAATCATTTAATTTCACATCGCCATCATTAGTAATTTGTCTGCCAATTTACCCAGTATTCAAAAATTGTTCCAAGTCAAAAATTCAATTATGTAATTTAATATATTAACTGAAATAAAAATCATTTCCATTAAGAAAATAGTAAGATGTAATTAAATACTTGTTTGATAGAAATTTTTAATAAACTTGTGATAAAAAGCTATATGTTCAACAAAATAAATGGTATTAATCAAAAACTGGCAGTAGTCAGCATATCTAATGCTGAGACTTTAAAAGCCTCAGCAATAGAATGATTAGGATGATTAGGGGATTAGGATCCCCTTTAGGATGGGAACACATGCTAACATCTCTGTATAAAGTTTCTAGTCAATGACATGATATTGAAAAATAGAAATAGATTGTAGGAATTGGATAAAAACAGAATTAATTTTTCTTCAGACATTTTAATTTTCTACATATGAAATCCAAGAAAAGCCAACAGATGAGGTGCTACAACTATAATGACAGTTCAACAATGTTGATGCAGAAATCATTAGAGAGATAGAGCATTAGAAAATGTAATATGAATTTATTCAGCATATTTTTGAGGGGCCACTATGTACAAGTCCTATTCCAGATGCTGAAGATACAGCAGTGAAAAAAAGACAAAACTATCTGCTTCTTGATATTTACATTCCAGTTGAAAAATAGAAACAACAGTAATAATAGGAAAATATATATATCTAATTCATAATAGAAATAAAAACTATGAGAGGCCTAGGAATATGCCAAACAAAACATTTGCAAAACCTCTACAGAGAAAATTATGAAACACTAACAAAAATATGCAGTTATACCTAAAGAAATGGAGAAATATACAATGTTCATGGAATGGAACAAGCAGTATCATAAAAATATTAATTCTTCCAAAATTGATCTATAAATTAAATATAATTTCAAACATATTGCCAATATTTCTTGAAAAAAAATTCTAAAATTCCTGTGGAAGATAAATAGGACAATTTTTAAAGAACAAGAGGGGGGTCTGGCCTCCAGAAACCAAGACTTACAGTATTACGGCCACAAATAAATTTTGCATTGGTCAAGGATAGAAAAGTAAACCAATGGAATGAATAGAAAGCCCAGAAACAGACTCAATGCATACCTAATACATGACTAAGGTAATATAAAAAATCAAGGGGAGTGGATGTGGTTCAAGCAGTTGAGCGCCCACCTCCCACATGGGAGGTCCCGGGTTCAGTTACCAGTGTCTCCTAAAGAAGACAAACAAACAATGAGCAGACAATGAGCAAAAACAAACAAGCAGGGAGAAGATGTGGTTCAAGCAGTTGAGCGCCCACATGAGAGGTCCCAGGTTCGGTTCCCAGACCCTCCTAAAGAAAAAACAGACAACAAGCAGACAATGAGCAAAAAAACAACAAGCAGACAACAACAAAAACAATGAGCAAAAACAAGGAGCAAACAGACAAGGGAGTCATCTCGGGGTGGGGGGGGTCGGGAATCAATGGCAGAAGAATTCATGATTCAATCAATAGATTTGGGTCAAATCAACATCCATATAGAAAAAAAAATCCATACATATAAGGTTTTATGATCTTGGACTAGGGAAGAATTTTTTAGACAAAATACTAAATAAACTCAAACAACAAAGGGAAATGCTTGATACCTCTGTCTTCATTGAAATTACAAACTTATACACAGGCAACATTATTAAAAAGTAAAAAGATAAGTCCACATGCTGAGAGAAAACATTTAGAATGCACACAACCTTCAAATCATTAGCATGCAGGATACTCAAAATACTCCCACAAATCAATATAATAAACAATCCTATGGGAAAATGAGCAACAAGCAATTCTCAGAAGAGGAAACATGAGTGGACAATAAACAAAATAAAAGATATTCATATTTACTAGTAATCAGAGGGTTACAAAATAAAACAACCCATCAGACTGACAAAAAATAAATTTTAGGAACCCCCAATGCCAACTACTGATAAGGATGTGGAAAAATAGGAACTTCCACATCCTACTAGTAGGTGTAGGAATTTCTAAAATCACTTTGGAGAGGAATTGGAATTATCTAGTATAACCCATGAATTTTAATTCTAGATGTAGAAACTAAGAAAACTGTCACAGAGATTCACAAGGAAGTATGTATAAGAGTAATCATTTTAGCCTTGTTCATCAAATTGTTTATACAAATTTAGTGCCCTCAAAAGTTTAAACTTAGATATCCCAATCTAACAACTGGATGAAACACACTAAGGTAAAATTTTCAAACTTCTGAAATACATACGGCATCACATTTATGGTATAGTAAGAGACCTTTCTTGTGAAATATATAAAGTAGAAAATGAATTCTACATACCTTAAGGTAAGTTTGGATTAGTGAAATTTTAAATTGCAGCTGCTGCTTCTGTCTCAGGCAATGTTTGAGTCCTCCAAGATTAATAAATTCTTACAAACTTTTTATGCTATTAAATAGCCAATAGGGGAAAAATTGAGTAAAGACACTGAATTTTCCACAAACTTTTTAGAAATAATTCTTAATCGTAAAATATATAGAGATATAGATATAGATATAGATATAGATATAGATATAGATATAGATCTTATTTTGAGTTCACTGGAAGCAGGGACTACATTTTATTGTAATTACTTTTCAGTTGTAATAACTTGTATGTATGTCAGGTAAAAAATAAATATTAATATTGAGAAGAATAAATATTATGTTTTTATAATACTCACAATTTGTAGTCCCAGAAAAAGCTTAGCAATACTACTAAACTTTTTTTTTTAACTTAGAGCAGTATGGGTATGGAAAATATACCTCAAGCAGAAAAATGTGTTACAGACTGACAATGACATACATTATAACATTACACAGAAAAAGATTTAGATTTAGTCCTTAATTTCCTTTTTTAGAACTAGATTGAGAAAATACTTTAAGGAAGTTGACTTTACATCAGAATCACATGATGCTTTTCCTCAGAGCTTATTTCTAGAAAAAGTATTTTTGGATCCAAGTAAATCACTTATTGAAAGAAAACAAACAAAAGCAATATTTCAAGTTCTAAGTCACTCAGATAAGGTTTTCATATATTTCCCAAGTTAAAATATTAGGTGGAGTATTTTTCTGCTCACATAATTAAATTTGAAAATTCAGAAACATTTTAAAACCAAAACTATGAATTAGCTACTTTCAGCAATTTAATTCAACTATGAAACTATATAGAAACTATTCTAATATTTAAAAAGTCAAAATTCAAATAAGTTCTCTAAAATATATTCCCAAAAATGTAATATAAGCTACATAATGCCAATACTCATAAAATGTTCATAAAAATACTAACAGGAATAAATAATAAAGAATTTTAACATAATTCTGATAATTAAATCTTACTTTAAAATTCTCAAAATAAAACTGATCAGAACTTTAATCATAGTAGCCACCAAGTGGAGAAAGCCTAATATTGCATCACAGTCACTCAGTTATTTACTCCAGTACTTATATATGATTGACATGACTAAAAGATGGACAGCTTCCAAAAAACAATAATTAAATAACATACCCAATATAATCAATCAATTCACTTTCATGCCAAAAAGTTAGGCCAAATAGTTGAATATAGTTATCAATTTGATTTCCCCAAAAGTTTAGGGCCTGCATAAAAGTATAGCATTATTAAATAAACATACTTTAAATCAACTGAATAAATATAAATTCCAGACTTTAACCTTATAAGAGTCAGTATCCAATATTAATAATCATTAAATCATTAAACAAAGCATGAGTTCACAAATTCTATGGAGAATAAGTGTCCACATTATTAAGGATAGCTGTGAAACAGACTTACATGCAAGATACTAAACCATGTTTGCTCATCCCTGTTGTGGTCTATGTACCATGGCCAACTGGATCCACTGAGGATCTGGTTGCCCAGGGGAGCAAAGGTCTGTCTATACCAAGGCCAGGGAGTGGCTCTATGGCTAAAAAAGAATGATAACACCAATAATAACAAGAGTTAGTATCTAATGCATGTTTCAGTAACCCTCATAATAATATGAATTAATTCATTAACCCTCATAATAATAAGTTATTATAGTAGGCTGAATAGTGACCACCCCAAGATATCAGGTCCTAATCTCTGCAACATGTAAATGTTACCTATTAGGAAAATGAGATCTTTGCAGATGTGATTAAACTAAGGCTTTTGCAATAGAGAAATTATCCTAGAGAATCTGGTGGACCCTTAATGCAATCACTAGTGTCCTTATAAAGGAGAGGCAAGGGGAGATTTGATACATGCAGAAGAGAAGACACTCATACAGAAGAGGAAGCAAAATGAAAACAGAAGCAGAGATTGGCCACAAGCCAAGGAATCCTGGCAAGTCACCAGCAGCTAGAAGAGACAAGGAATGGCTCCTCCCCTAGAGACTCTGGAGCCTTGATTTGGGCCCTGTGATACTAATTTCAGACTTCTAGCCTCCATAACTATAAGAGAATAAATTTCTGTAGTTCTAAGCCCCTTCCAGGATAGGTGGGACCACACTGGTTTGTCCTGGTAGCTGGACAGGACTGGAGAAATCCGAACCTCGCAATCTCCCTCTTTTCTAGCTGGATTGATTGTTGAGGACGCACCTCCCTAGGAAACAGGAGAGAGAGGGACACATAAGGCTGACTCAGCTTTTGACTCACAAATATGGTCTGCTGTGTCCGAGGAGCCCTTCCAGGCCAGATGGGGCTGTGCCATTGTTTGCCTTGGGAGCCAGCAAGGGGCAAAAGATATATGACCCTCCCAATCTCCTTCTCTACTAATCCGGACTGATTGCTGAGGACTCAGAGGGGAGTGGAAATATTTCCTAGCTAGGAAAAGAGAGGGGGCTGCCAGAGAAGGCTAGAGAACAGTCTCAGAGAAAGTTTGAATTACAAGGCTCTTAGTCTCCAGAAAGGAAGCTGTATCACATTGATCTGGTCTGTGTTGCAATAAAGATAGTCCAACCACGCATTGAACTGGGAGCTGCCAAAGAGCGCCATCTACAGGCAGAACAAGGAGGTACATGTGATAAAACTAAAAATAAGGAGGAGGGAAGTGGATGTGGATCAAGCAATTGGGCTCCTGTCTACCATATAGGAGGTCCAGGGTTTGATACCAGGACCTCCCAGTGAAGGCAAACTGGCCTGCATGGTGAGCTGGAATGCGTGGAGAGCTGGCCCACACAGAGAGCTGGGCCATGCGGAAAGCTGGCACAGGAAGATGATGCAACAAAAAGAGACACAGAAGAGAGACAATAAGAGACGCAGCAGACCAGGGAGCTGAGGTGGCACAAGAGACTGTGCACCTCTCTCCCACTCCAGAAGGTCCCAGGATCAGTTCCCAGTGCTGTGTAAAGAGAAGACAAGCAGATACAGAAGAACACACACCAAATAGACACAGAGAGCAGACAGTGAGCACAAAAACAATGGGGAGGGGGGGAATAAATAAATAAATAAATCTTTTTTTAAAAATTATAAGTAGGAGAGGTTTTTTCCAGCCTCTACAGCCTTCCTCACCAAGGCCCTAGGAAGTGAGTCTACAACCAATTATTGGGTCCAGTGCCCAGTTTTGAGCAGCTAGCAGGTACAATCCTAACAATCCAGATCAGGCCAAGAATCAAAGAGCAGTGGTAACACACAGTCTCCTGCCACTAAATTCCTACAAAAAAGAAAGAAATTGGGCATTTGAGTAAACTATATCCTAATCATATGCTTAGATATCAGCAAAAAATTGTGGGCCATACTAAGAAAATAGATGACATGGCCCAAGAAAAGGAATATAGCAAATCCCCAGAAGAGGTGCAAGATCTGAGAGAACTAATCAGCGAGATGCACACAAATTTCCAAAATCAAATTAATGAGCTTAAAGACAGTATGGTTAAAGAGATAAATGACGTGAAGAAGACATTGAGTGAGCACAAAGAATTTGAAATCCTGAACAGAAAAATAACAGAGCTCATGGGAATGAAAGACATTTAATAGGTGAGATTAAAAAAAAAAAAAACATATTAAAGGCATACAACAGCAGACCCGAAATGACAGAAGAAAGAATAAGTGATATAGAAGACAGAACAGCTGAAATTGACAAGAGAAAAGAAAAGAGAAAGAAAAGAATGGAAAAAGTTGAGCAGGGGCTCAGAAAATTGAATGACAACATGAAACGCAACAACATACATGTCATGGGAGTTCCAGTAGGAGAAGAGAAGAGAAAGGGGGCAGAAAGAGTATTTGAGGAAACAATAGCTAAAAATTTCCATACTCTCACAAATGAATTTACATGTCCAAGAAGCACATCATACCCCATTTGGAATAAATCTGAATAGACCTACTCCAAGACACATACTACTCAGAATGTCAAAAATCAAAATAAAGAGAAAATTCTGAGAGCAGCAAGGAAAAAGAAACCATTACTGGAATGCCCAGTAAGACTTAGCATGGATTTCTCTTCAGAAACCATGGAGGCAAGAAGACAGTGGTATGATACAATTAGGATACTGAAAGAGAAAAACTGCCAGCCAAAAATTCTTTATCCAGCAAAATTATCCTTCAAGTATGAAGGTGGGTATAAAATATTCACAAACAAACAGAAACTAAGAGAGTTTGCAAAAAAAGGATCCACCTTTGCTGGAAATATTAAAGAAAGCCTTAGAACCTGAAAGAAAAAGACAGGAGAGAGAGGCTTGGAGGAGAGTATAGAAGAAAGAACAGCAGAAAGAATAACCGAAAAAGTAAAAGACAGACAAAATTATGATATGACATAGGAAAACCAAAGAATAAAATGGTGGAAATAAACAGTTCATTTACAATAATATCATTGAATGTGAATGGATTAAACTCCCCAATCAAAAGATACAGGTTGACAGAATGGATTTAAAAAAAACATGAGCCACCCATATGCTACTTACAAGAAACTTACCTTAGACCCAGGGATACAAACTGGCTGAAAGTGAAAGGTTGGAAAAAGATACTCCAAGGAAATAGTAGCCAAAAAAGAGCAGGGGTAGCTATACTAATAACAGAAAAAACAGACCTTAAATGCAAAAAAAAGTTATAAGAGATACAGAAGGCCATTATATATTAATAAAAGGTACAATCCATGAGGAAGATATAACAGTCTTATCTACACACCTAACCAGGGTGCCCCAAAATATATGAGACAAACTCTGGCAAAATTGAAGGGAGAAATAGACATCTCTACAATAATCATTGGAGACTTCAACACCCCACTCCCATTATTAGATAGAACAACTAGACAGAAAATCAACAAGGAAACAGAGAACTTGAACAATATGATAGAGTTAGACCTAAAAGACATATAGAGAACACTGCATCCAAACTCAGCAGGTTATATATTCTTCTCAAGTGCCCATGGATCTTTCTCCAGGATAGACCACATGTTAGGGCACAATGAAGCTCTCAATAAATATAAAAAGACTGAAATTATACAACGCACCTTCTCAGATTTCAAAATGGAATGAAACTGGAAATCAATAGCAGACAGGAAAAAAGTAAATTCTCAAATGTGTTGAGGCTGAACAACCAGTGGGTGAAAGAAGAAATTGCATGTGAAATCAGTAAATACACTGAAACAAATGAAAATGAAAACACAACTTATCAAAACTTATGGGATACTGAGAAGGCAGCCTTGAGAGGGAAATTTATAGCCCTAATTGCCTGTATTAAAAAAGAAGAAAGAGCTAAACTCAAAGATTTAACTGAACAACTACAGAAACTAGAAAAAGAACAGCAAACCAGTTCCAAAGCAAGCAGAAGGAAAGAAATAATAAAGATTAGAGCAGAAATAAATAAAATTGAGAACAAAAAACAATAGAGAAAATCAACAAAACCAAAAGCTCATTCTTTGAGCAATTAGACAAGGAAAAAAAAAATTAAAAGCATCCAAATAGGAAAAGAGGAAGTAAAACTCTCACTGTTTGCAGATGACGTGATCCTATATTTAGAAAACTCTGAAGTATCCACGAGAAAGCTACTTGAGCTAACAAATGAGTTCAGCATAGTGGCAGGATACAAGATCAACATGCAAAAATAAGTAATGATTTTGTACACTAGTACTGAGCAGTCTGAGGAGGAAATCAGGGGGGGAATTCCATTTACAATAGCAACAAAAAGACTCAAATACCTAGGAATTAATTTAACGAAAAAAGTACAGGACCTATATGCAGAAAACTACAAAACAATGCTAAAAGAAATTTAAAAAGACCTAAACAAATGGAAAGACATTCCGAGTTCATGGATTGGAAGAATAAATATCACGAAGATGTCAATCTCACCCAAACTGATTTATAGATTCAATGCAATACCAATCAAAATCCCAACAGCTTACTTTACAGAATTAGAAAGAGCAATTACCAAATTCATTTGGAAGAGAAAGTGCACCCAAATAGCCAAAAGCATTCTAAAAAAGAAGAGCAATGTGAGAGGAATTTCACTGCCTGACTTTGAAGCATTACAAAGCTACAGTGGTCAAAACAGCATGGTACTGGCATAAAGGTAGACACATGGATCAGTGGAATAGAACTGAGAATCCAGAAATAAACCCTCATCTATACAGTCACCTGTTTTCGACAAACATACCAAGTTAATGTTAACGAGACAAAACAGTCTCTTCAACAAATGGTGCTGGGAGAACTGGATATCTATAACCAAAAGAATGAAAGAGGACCCCTATCTCACTCCCAATACAAGAATCAACTCAAAAATGGATCAAAGACCTAAATATAAAAGCCATAACCATAAAACTACTAGAAAAAAATGTGGGGAACCATCTTCAAGACCTTGTAGCAGATGGTGGTTGCTTTGACCATACACCCAAAGCATGCACAACAAAAGAAAAAAGAGATAAATGGGACCTCCTCAAAATTAAACACTTTTGCACCTCACAGGACTTTATCAAAAGGGTGAAAAGGCAGACAACTCAATTGGAGAAAATATTTGGAAATCACATATCTGATAAGGGTTTAATATCCAGAATATATAAAGAGATGTTACAACTCAACAATAAAAAGAGAAATGACCCAATTAAAAAACTGGCAAAAGACTTGAATAGACATGTGTCGAAAGAAGATATACAAATGGCAAAAAAAAAAAAAAAAAAAACCACATGAAGAAATGCTCAGCATCACTGATTAGTGAAATGCACACCAAAATTACAATGAGATATCCTTTCATACTTATCAGAATGGCCACAATTAAAAAGATAGAGAACTACAAGTGTTGGGGAGGATGTGGAGAAATAGGAACACTGATTCACTGTTGGTGTGAATGCAGAATGGTACAGCCACTGTAGAGAACTATTTGGCAGTTGAATATAGACTTTCCACATGACCCTACAATACCACTACTGGGTATATACCCAGAAGAACTGAGAGAGGTGACACAAACAGACATCTGCATACCGATGTTCATAGTGGCATTATTCACGATTGTCAAAAGTTGGAAACAACCCAAGTATCCATCAATGGATGAATGGATAAACAAACTGTGGTGTATTCACATGATAGAATATTATGCAGCTGTAAGAAGAAATGAAGTCATAAAACATATGGCAACATGGATGAACCTGGAGGACATTATGTTGAGTGAAGCAAGCCAGACACAAAAAGACACATACTGTATGATTGCATTACTATGAACCAAATATATTGCATAACATATTGAATGATTCAAAAAATATTTTTATATGTATCCAGTACATTTAATTGAGAAATGAATGTTTTTATTCAACTGTTTCCTTTTTATTTTTTAATTGTTTATATTTTCAATTATTAAATGTACAAAATAAAGTTTAAAAATTATACAAAATAAAAAGCATATATTATTATTTTTGCAATCAAGGGGGAAAGTATTTTAATTTAAAAACTCAAATTTCTGATAGTTGCATCAGAGACACTGTCTATATCTATGATCACAAACTGAGTTGCTCATGGAGGCCAGGATAGTTGCACAAACAAATGAACCAAGCAAAATATACGAAAAACAAACTCAATCTTACTGCCATTGAGCAAAGGAAAATGATGGTGGTGGGTTATGGGGGAAAAAAGAGTACACACTCCATCTCAAGATAGCAATAGCTACAAGTCTATCCATATGTGGCTATATAACTAATTCCAAATTTTTAAGACATTGGGAAGCCAGACAAAATATATCTGTAAGTAGGATCTGGCCAGTAAGCCCTGAATTTATGACCCTTCTTATAAAACTTTCTCCAAGAATATAAGGTTCACCTGTAGATCTACTGAAGTTAGTGAGTTACAATAAAACACCCAATGGGAACAGGAATTATGAAAACTGGTATCAGGAATCTTTGGCCCTATTACCAAATATGTTATTAAGCAAAACCCAAAACATGATAATTCCTAGAAGTGGCCCCTATCATTAAGAAAAATGTTAATATTCTGATAAGAGTCAATAAGAGCAATAGTTAACTGAACAAGAGTCTATTCTGTAAAGGACACTTTAACAAATTAGAGGTGAACAAAAGTCAGATTCGTTGGAAAACAAGATTTCAAACCACCTCATAGACAATTTCCTGAAAGACAGAATTTGGGACCTGTAAACTGACCAGCACACACTTCCTCAACTACACATAAAAGGCACTTGCTTGATATTTGTCCAATGAGGGGATAAAAGACACAAAGGGTTCTCTAAGATGAGAGATAGAGATCAATTGTTCTTGACATGGTTATATATAGATAGACAATGAGAAATGGATTCAAAATAAAGGAAGTTTAGATTTCAAATTTTGATGTGTTGACAGATTTATCAAGAAGATAATCTGGAGACTCATTCAAATGCTGTTTTTCAGTAATGCCCTCCCAAAAAAAGTATGCAAATACTTAAATAAAATATGCAAAGAGCATACATAGCCATGGCTATTGTGTTGTGAGATGGGTCAAAAGGTGATATAAATTTAGCCATGCAATCCAATGGCCCTAGATATGTATATTTAAGCAATTATTGTGTCATGTGGAAAAACACAGAAAAACATTACATTTGGAAACAAATTGGCTTCCTACTTTCTGCACCTTTTGGAACTGTCCCCTTTTTAAATTATAAAATACGTTTATGTATTTCACACAAATTATTCTCTTTGTTGTCCCTACCTCCATCACTACCACTACCTTCATACCCCTCAAATTCACATTTTTCTCTTTGTGAGAAACTGGCTATTACCTTAGAAACAAAGTTTGATGATTCAACATAAAATTATTTCACAAGCTATAGTAGATACTGGTATATTCCACCCAGATTCCTCTTTAGGGTCCAGCCCAATTAATCCCCAACCCAGGTGAGCATGTCATCTGCTGACCTCCACATCTGTGCCTCTCACTGGGAACTGCCCCAGCTGCAGAGTACTGCCTTGCCCAAGTTCACACCCTCTCCCACAGAGAGCCTCGTGGCACCTTAATGTACAAAGGCCAAGCCCCATTGCCTCCCTTTGGAACAAATCTGAAGGGCCAATCCAGCTTGAGGATACCCCACACCAAACCCCTTTGGTTCCAGAGAGGCCTCAGTTGCAACCACATTGCAAATGAGCTTCTTCTGCCCAATACAGTCTTCCTAGCTTCCTTACATGTCTATCTGTACGACAGAGTTAAGGCTAAGCAATATTATAAGAGCACTTCCCAATAAATTCTTTACTTGCAATTTTCAATATCAGAGCCTGTTTTCAGGCAATCTAAAACATAAATTCTCCAGGAAAAAAAAAATCCTGTTCTTTAGAAATTATATTAAGAAGAAAATACTGGAAAAGAAATGTGCTTGGTATATATCAGCAGGCCTCTTATTGAATATTATTCTAATTTTTTCTAAAAGATATCTGTGGTTCTTCAATAACAAATTGGTAATGTGCCAGTATCTAGATATAAACCTACCAAACCAAAACTTCAAAATCTGAGTTTGGGATAATTTCTGAATAGCTTCAGAAAACTCTTAGATATTCATACATGTGAAATTATCAATGATTGTGTATTTTGAAAAGTACTAAACAACTACTCCAGATCTTTGATATGAACATAATTGTTTAAATTTTCATTCAAATTAGAATTTTCTTAATTTGATTAGGTTCAAAAATGAAAAATGTTACTCAATGAAAATATCAGCTTAAATCTAATACAATTAAATACTGTTAGTTGAATATCTTATGTGTTTGATATAAGCTCTACTAGGCCCTCTTTATATAAACATCTATGCTTATATTTTTAAGCATATCAGTATGTCTAGCAACCTTAAGGAAGTTTCTTTAATCCCTTTTGCAGATGAGAAAACTGAGGTTCTTTCACAAATTTGAAAAACAAGATACTAAGTAAATTTTCCAAGGTCATAAAACCCATAGATATCAGAGCTTGGATTTAAGCCCAGGCTTGTGTGGCTTCTAATTCTATACTTTTCATAATAACATACCTCATCTTCAAGATGAAGCATAGCATAATGTATACAAGGATCGCGCAGAAATGTGAGTGTGTGAACAATCCAGGGAGGTAGCAACAGGTGTCAAAAGCATTAATCACTAGGCCTGACTCTATTACCAAGCAAGCCTTATGACCCAGACAAGTAAAATACTCTCTATGTTTCCTACTACTAAATTGGTATGCCAATAAGTATTATTATATAGGTATAATAGATATCATTTGAGAGTGCATGCTATGCACTCTGCTAAATACCATACAAAAATCTCATTTAATCCTCACAACAACTCTATGAAGTAAATATTTTATCCATCTTGGAGATGAGGAAACTGAGGTTCAATGGTCCTAAGTGAATTACCCAAAGTTATCAGGAATTAGCCTGACAGTGCATGAGAAGATATTTCAGAGATTCTAAAACTCTATAGAAAGGCTAGGAAATACTATTTTTAGATTTTTGTTTCATTTATTTTTTTATGTTCCTTTGTCTACAAGTTATACACAAACCCATATAGTAAAAGTTCTATAAGGCCTACAAGAAAAAAAAAGTGTTATTCCCTGACAAGGACTTATTCCTTTTGCATTTTCTTTCTCATATTGAAACTTCTACTTCAATCTTCAGTAAAGAGAGATCAGTAAGTTATTAACATGAGAATATGACATTAAAATTAAATACCTCATGGGAAGTGGATGTGGCTCAGGTGTCAGCTCCCACCTACCACATGGGAGGTCCATGGTTCGGTTCCTGGTGCCTCCTAAAGGAGACAGCAAGCTGGCTTGATGGGAAGCCACAGCAAGTTGACACAACAAGAGATACAAGAAGAAAAACATAATGAGAGATACAACAAAACAGGGAACAGAAGTGGCTCAAGCGATTAGGGGCCTCCCTCCCATATCGTAGGTCCCGGGTTCAGTTCCTGGTGCCTCCTAAAGACATAGCAAGTGCAGACAACGAGTGGGTAGGGAGAAATAAATAAATAAAAGATTTTTTTAAAAACTATAAACCTCAGCTTAGTGTGCTTTGTTTTCTAAATTATTTACTTATGTTTTTTTCTTTTAACTTTTCTTTTTCAAAGAATAGAGGATTCATGGAAGTGAGTTGTGGGAACAGTTAAATTTGTAAACTGAGGCAAGATTGTGATGGATGTCCAAGGCCAAACTAAAAGGCTGGATTTTATCATTTGAGTTGTAGGAAATCATTGAACATTTCAGAGCAAAGAGTGAAAAATGTATTGAAATGTTTCTTCATCCAGTTGTCATCAACGAATAACTGTGAAAAGGGGAGATATAACATTTGGTAAGCTGCTATTTTGCCATCGATAAAAACAGGTTTTACTTCTAAGATGTTTACAGGCAAAAAAAAAAAATTGTTTATCAAACCTACTTAGTACATATCTACATATTTACTGAACAACAGTAAATCAACTGACTAGTCACTTTTCCTTAAAAGTATTTAAAAAACAGTTTAAAATTTCATTTAAAAAAATACAAAAACTTCTAAGTACCAATTCAATGACTCCTCATTGGTTTGCCCTACCCAAAATAGGGTTTATTTCAGTTTCTTCATCCACAAACTGGTTTAAGCCTCTCTAGCTTTTAGTTCGGATGTAGTGGTAGATAAAATGTAGTACTAATGTGTCCTTAACATCTCTTTGTTACTACTACTGAACACTGATAAACCAATCAATATACCATTTCTCTGATCTATCTATCCTACCATCCAGAATGCCATTTTTTCCCTCTCCTTTCTCTGAACTGACTTTTAAAATGAATGCTTCTAAGTTTGTCCTAACTTTATCCCTAAAACCTTTGTTATATACTTCTCACTCAGAATGATCACTAGGCATTTACTACCTTAATCTTTTAAGGGAGCCAAACACTTATCATTCTCTCACTTTAAATCATCAAGCAAATCAAAATTTAGGTTTAAAAACTTTAAACAGATTTCTTATTCCATCATACATTTCTGTTAAGCTTTAGTCAAAAAGTCAAAGTATTTTAATGAGGCAAATTTCAAAGTGTAGATTAAGAGATAGTATAAAAATGCTGTATTTCATCAACTTTGCAATGACATTTTTCACATTTTAACAACTTAAAATTGGGATTAGTCTTTTAACCTATGGCAAACTGGTTTACCGGGTAATGCTTTTTCTTATTTAGAAGTATATAAATTAATAGTGAAACTTAAAATCAACATCTCAGATTTAATCAAATATAGTAGCTTTAAGCATCACTACATTTCCCTATCCTCTTTCAAGTAAAGTTTATTTCAAAAATAAAAGCATTGCATCACAGTCTCAGCAGAATGGTTTAATGGAAATAAGCACCATTAGATAAGAGTCTATCATTATAATCAATTAATATTTATTTAGCTGCATAACGTAAGTTATTTAAAGATAAGTTATTTTTAATTCTTACTTTCAGAAAACTTGAATTCTAAGATTAACTTTTTGACATTGCCCTTTAGGAATCTGTAATGAGATTCAAACACACACATCACACTGAAATATAAGAATTAAATGTACTTATCTTGAAAATTTTGTGCTTTAAAATAGGTTTAGATTTTTTTTTTTTTTGAAGGATCATAACGTGCCTTTGTTATCTAGTAGAAACTCTTGTGAAATAATCAAGCATGCCAAATTCTAATAATAGCAAATAAAGATGTACTTGACAGTTTGTTTGCAATTCATTGTGTTCACCCTGGTATATTTCAATATTCTATTGTTTTAGATCAGGCAACAGGAATTTCAGAAGTTGGATTTTTATAGCCAAACTTGGGTTTCTTTTTGTAAAAAAAGGTGGATACATTCCACTAAGAACATAGTACAGACTACTGGGATTTTGCTAGTAAAGTACAAAACAATTTTTTCTAAGCAATTAAATTTCAAGACATCAAATAAGCTGCTTTTTGCTTTAGATAAAGTCAGGCTTTCTCTAAAGTTCCTCTTTACATCTTCACAACAACAAAACATTGACAATGAACTTATGTTCAGTGCTATAACTATACATTTGATGTGGCTTAAGTTAAGTCCCCTGAGTTAAAAATTAAATAACAGCAATCTCGTATGTTTTATAATAGAAGCCTAAGAGACTTTGCTAAACAATTTTCTCCAGTAAGAGTAGATATAAATATAAATTTTATCATTAACAAGCACATACACATAGCTCTTCTGTTACAGACTTCAAATATAAAATCTTTGTCAATTGTACAGTTCTAGTAAAAGTGGGGTCGAGATGGGGCTGGGCAAATTAGGTGGAATTTTACCTCTACTTTAGGTATACTTACTGTTACAATTTCTCACTGAAAAGTTGAATAATAGAAACAGCTACTTTAACAATTAAAATATTGTTGATGATATTGTGATCCTATTGTTAGTAGAAAAGATCGCCTAGATTTTCAAGTCTCTTCTCATCTATTTTTTTAACATTGTTTTGTCAACAAAGATTCACCTTAACTGACACAAGGACAGACATATAGACCAATGGAATAAAATTGAGAGTACAAAAATAAGTCTTCCTATCTATGGCCAATTGATTTTTTTATATATTTAACAAGCCTATTTTTTATTTCTAATTGTTGGCATTTGCTGAACTGTTTTCTGTTTTTTAATATATATTTTTTATTAGAGAAGTTATGGACTTACAAAACAATCATGTAGAATTCCCATACAACACCCCTCCACCAACATTGTTGTGGAACATTTGTTACAGATTATGAGAGATCATCATCAGACTATTACCACTAACTATGGTCTGTAGCATGCATTTGGTACATTTTTTCCATACCACCCTTTTATTAACACAGTACCTTCTTTGACATTGATGCAAGAATATTACAATTTTGCTGTTAATTATAGTCCATAAGTAACATTAATTGCTTTTTTCCAATGCATCTCCACATTCTTACTACTTGTAATAGTGATGTACACTTGTTCTAGTTTATAGAAGTATACTCTTGTAGTATTAACCACAATCCTCATCCACCTCCAGGTTCACTATGTTATTCAGTCCCTAGATTATTCTCTAGCTTTCTTTCATATAGCCACTTGATTTTTGACAAGGATGTCAAGTCCACTCAATTGGGAAAGAATAGTCTCTTCAATAAATGGTGCTGGGAAAACTGGATATCAATATGCAAAAGAATAAATGTGGACCCCTACCTCATACTATACACAAAAATTAACTGAAAATGGATCAAAGACCTGAATATAAAAACCAAAACTATAAAACTCCTATAAGAAAACATAGGAAAGCATCTTGGGACCCTGTGTTAAGCACTGGTTTCTCAGACTTTATACCAAAAGCATGAGCAACAAAAGAAAAAACAGATAAATGAGACTTCATCAAAATTAAAAACTTTTGCACATCAAAGGACCTCAACATGGAAGTAAAAAGACAACCTATAGAATGGGAGAAAATATTTGGAAACCACACATTTGATAGCAATGCTTTATTTTTATATATAAATATATATATATATCTTCATTTCAAGGAAAGGAAGTATTAAAACTATTAAAAACCTGAGTAGTTCTCCAAAGTCATAATACAATTCAAAGGTAACCAGAGGGGACGGATGTGGCTCAAGTGGTTGGGCGTCCGTCTCCCATATGGAGGGACCCAGGTTCGATACCCAGGACCTCCCAGTTAAAAAAAAAAAAAAAGGTGAACCAGAGCATAAGATCCATTTCCCCACTCCTAGCATCATTACATCTGCCTGTTAAGCTGCTTCCTATCAGAATGATTTAGTTACTCATTTTTCCCCTAATGCTATGCCCAATAATGTCACATAAATCTCAAGGTAATATTAGAGTGATATTTCTTTTCAGAATATAAAGGCACTTTCTAGCTGATAGCAGATAGAAAAACAATAATTTTTATTTAAAGAGAGATATTTTACATATTACATTCACCCCCAACCCCCTTTCCCTCCCCCCACCCTGCTGGGTTTTGTTTTTTGTTTTATTGGTTGTTGTTTTTTTGTTATCTGTGTCCATTCACGGTGTGATCTTCTGTGTCTGTTTTTCTTTTTTGTCTTCTTGTTTTTCTCCTCTAGACTCCACCGGGGTTCAGTCCTGGGGACCTCCAATGTGGGAGAGAGGTACCCTATCGCTTATGCCACCTGTTCCTGGTTTCTGTGGCATCTCGCCTTGACTTTCCCATGTCTCTCTTTTTGTTGAGTCATCATCTTGCTGTGTGACTCGCCTTGCAGGCCTGGCTGAGGGCATGCCTTTTTACCAGGAGGCCCCGGGGATCGAACCCAGGTCCTCCCATATGGTAGATGGAAGCCTAATCGCTTGAGCCACATCCACTTCCTTACATATTACTCTGATATTAGAAAAATATGTATTTTTAAAATATGAGCTCTTAGTAGCAATATAGTCTGGCTCCCTATATACAAACACAGAGGTCATAGCATAAAGGTTAAGACTGTGAGCTTTAAAATCAAACACACAAAAGTTTTAATAATTACTCAAATAAACTATGTGGAACTGGGCAACTAACTTCTTAAGCTATAGTTTCTTCAGCCATAAAGTGGAGATATAACAGTAACTTCTTCAGAGGGCTGTTGTGAGGATTAAATGAAAAACACACTTAAGAGCATAGCGAAATTCCTAGCACAGAGTTAGTGCTCAACTAATGTGTGCTAATAGTAGTAATAATGGTCCTCCTCAGATTTATGGAAGGACACTCACAAGAGGGAACCTAAGACTCTCCTCTGGGCTCTTCTGTTACTTAGCGTGACCGTTTGAAGTTTCTTTTATGAATCCCAAAAAGAAAATGATTATTGAGCTAATCCATTCCTACGTGAGACTATTTTGATTGGACTTTATCAGTGAGGCATGACTAAGGTTGAGTCTCCACCCTCTTGCTGGGTCTTATATAAACAGAGATACACAAAGACACAGGAAAGGGGAGTTCTGCCATTTTTGATACTGCAATGTGAGAGAGGACTCAAGGATCGCTAGCAGCCAAAGCTTAAGCATAAAGTTCCCAAGGGGCTGGGCTCATGGAGCAGCTCAAGGCTGAAGAGACAAGCTATCTGCCTGATAGACCACAACAAAACTCAGAAAGAAAGCACAGTGGCCAAGGCTGAGAGAGGAGGCCCAGAAAGAAAAAAGCCTGATGCCTGGTTGCCCACAGCTGAGCTCTGGGAGGCAGTAGATTCTGGAGGGACCTCAGCAGAGATCGGTTGCCATCCTCACCAAGTAGCAGGACTCCAGGATCACCAGAAGCTGACTTTGTTGAGAAAGCATCTCTGATGGTGCTTTGATTTGGACATTTCATGGCCTTGGAACTGTAAGCTTTTACCCTAAATAATAACCCCCCTTATAAAAGCCAACCCATTTCTGGTACTTTGCATCAGCAGCCCGTGGCAAATAAGATAGTATCCATGCCATAGAGTTTGTGTCATCTTTGGGAGCATGTCAGGGAGGACAGCATGCTTTCCAGTGTTTTCCAGGCACACTGGTGTTAACACCACACACGCAGCTCTGACTATCTAAGCAGATTTCAAACTTGCTTAAACAGCTTTCTTGGCCAACAGTCATGTAAGTCGCCAACTGGCAATGGAAAGATTTTCCACTCAAACTTGGCAGCAGCAGGATTTAAACAGAAAACTGGGAGGAGGGCAAAGGAAGTAATATGCTTCCTTCCTCAGGGTAGTTTTGCACTCTTTGGCATCAAAGAGAAAATTTGTAAAGAAGAGAGAATGTTTGTATGAGTATTACAGTGCTTATTTTTAATTTATCAAAAATAAATGGAAAAGGAATTACTACCAAACATCTGAACATACTTTCTTAATTTTTTTTCATATTCTGTGAACTCTTTTTTTTAAGAAAATACTGGAAATTTTTCAGTTGGGTGCTTTAACATAAGTGGTATGAATCTGGATATTTTGAGTTAAATCAAAGATAGTTGACCCAAGCAACTCTTCAGAAGTTCTTCTAATCCTTTAAATTTTTTTAATGGAATCTATGGCAGTTTGAGATTATTTCATGAATCCCAAGAGAAAGATTATGTTTGTAAACTAATCTATTACTCTGGGTATGATACCCTTTGATTGCATTGAATTCAGTTGAGGGATTGTGGCAGTTTGAGATTATTTATGAACCCCAAAAAAGATAAGGATTATGTTTGCAAACTGGTCAATTTACTCTCTGGGCATAATACTCTTTGGCTGTATTAAATTCAGCTAAGGGGGCGGATGTGGCTCAAATGGTTGGGAGTCCGTCTGCCATATGGAGGGACCCGGGTTCGATCCCCAGGACCTCCTGATAAAATAAAAAATATCTAGAAGGCTCATGGGCTGCCAGGCCCCGGGAGCCATGCAGCAAGATGATGACGTAGCAGGAGAGAGAAGCAAGGGGAGAGACAATATGAGATGCTCCGAAAACCAGGAACCGAGGTGGCGCAGGTGGCAGAACACCTCTCTCCTACATCGGAGGTCTTCAGGATCGAATCCTAGTGAAGACTGGAGGAGGAGGATGAGAAGAGATGGCAGGGAACAGACACAGAATTGCCCAGCGAATGGACACAAAACAGCAAATGGGAAAGGGGGGGGGGGTTAAAATGGATAAAGTAAATAAATAAATGTTTAAAAAAAAAATTCAGCTAAGATATCTTTGATTAAATTATGTTAAGATGAAGGCTTTGATTCAACCATGTCAGTAGGGTGTAACTCAGGTTAAGTCCCTGCCCCCTTGGTGGGCCGATATAAACGGGCACTCACTCAAGAAGACACAGAAGAAGATACCCAGGAAGAGAGATAAGCGCTATACCAGCCTACAGCTGAGATCAGAAGAAGTTGGGCTCATGGATACTTAAGAGAAGAAAGAAGGAGATATTGCCTGCCATCTTGCCTCAACATGTGGCACCTGACTTTGGTGAGAAGGTAACCTTGAGCTGGACTCTGTAGGGCCTCATAACTTGTACCCCAAATAAATATCCTTTATAAAACCAAAAGATTCCTAGGACTTTGCATCAGCACCTCTGGCTAATACAGGAGTCTTTGATTAGATTACTTGGTCAGGTTACTTTAGGGCTTTTAATTGGACCATGTCAGTGAAGTGTGACACAGGTTGAGTTTTTGCCCCCTTGCTGGGTCTGATATAAACGGACTCACATAGACAGGCACAGGAAAAAAGAGAACTGCCATGTTTAATTCCAGTTTTGCCCATAGCTGAGATGCAAGGAGAGAAGCCCTAAGAGACAAACCCTATGCTAGCTTGCAACTGAAATCAGGAAGGAAGCAGAGCAGCTGAGCCTAATAAGGGAAGCTCAGAGGGGAAGGCAGAGAACAGGCAGAGATCACCTGCCATCTTGCTTCAACACATGGCAGCTGACATTGGTGAGAAAGCACTTCTTATGATGCCTTCAGTTGGACTTTTCAACTGTATGTTTTTACCCCAAATACATACCCTTTATAAAAGCCAACACATTTCTGGTACTTTGCATAGGCACCCCTTTGGCAAACTAAAACAGAATCCAACCACAAAATAAATATTTCATATTCCCATTATTTTTGAGAGTAAGAGGAAATGGAAGAAAACACCAATGGATTTTTTTATCTTTCATAAACAGAACTCTAACTCAAATCATTCTGATGGTATTCTAACCAAATTAAGAAACTTGCAGGGATGAAAGTTCTACACATTTCCTCATAAATCAGTACCCCAAAACACTTAAAGGAAAAGTTTTCTCATTTATGTACATATAGCTTCATTCCAAAACGACTAGAGGCAAGGCATAAAGATATATACAGTACATTGGGGGAGGGGGTAGGAAGTAAGGAAATCAAGGGAAAAAAAGGAAAGTAATTTTAAGGAAAAATATATATAAATACTAAGTGTAGGCCATAAACTTAGCTCTAGGTATCCTAGCAGCCAATAAAAAAGCAGGAAATTTGATTAATTCTATTATTTAATATTTATAAGATTAGCAATAACACCAAACAATTTTCTTAAGAAAACTTATGTTTATCTAACATAAATTATTCCTATGCTAGGGTTTGCAACTATTTCCTTGCATTTCTTTTAAAAGAGAACACTGTTATTTATGCTATATAGGAAAATGTCCTTATATTTCAGAGATTCCAACTCATATATTTAGGGGTAGGATGTCATGTTATCAGCAAAAATAAATATACTGAGTTAAGACAGAGAGAGAAAAGCTAATAAATATATTCTATAATAATATTCCCTTAGTAATTTTTAAAATAATTTTTATTTCTTATTTTTAAAGGAGCTTTAGATTACATAAATGTTACACTGAAAATATAGGGGATTCCCATATACCCCACTGCTCCCCTTCCCACACTTTCCCCCAATAATAACACCTTTCACTAGTGTAGTATATTTGTACAGCTGATGAACACATACTGAAACATTGCTACTAACCATGGTCTATAGTTTACATTATGTTTTACACTTTGCACCACACAATTTCATAGGTTTTGACGAAATGTGTAATTGCTGGTATCCGTCATTGTAATATCATGCAGAATGATTCCAATGTTTCAAAAATATCCCATGTTACACTATTGTTCCCTCTCCCTCCCCTCAGAACCTCTGGTGACCACTGTCTCTATATCAATATTACAAGTTCTTCCATTACTAAAATAATAAGTCTACTTTAGTCCATAGTTGCATTCCCCCCTTATGTTTGTTCGTTCCTCTATCATGAGGAATTTGGGATGGCGATGCCCACTCTTCTTCCAGTTGAGAGGGAGCTTAGATCCCATGGGGAAGATGGATGGAACTGTCTGCTTCTTGGGTTGGCCACTGTCCATCATCATCCTTTTGTTAGTTGTCCTGGGTGAGTATGATGAACTGGAGAGTAGGTATTGGCTGTTGAGATTCCGGCATATGAACAGCCAGAAGACTTAAGTCTCTGGGACATATATTTAATGGGTATAGTGCTAATTATAGTTGCAAATAAATGGGACAGAAGAACCATGTAGGAAAATTATAAATGAGTCTAACTCTGATACACTGGGGGAGATAGGTTATCATATATTCCAAGGTAAGGCCCACTGAGGAGGTGACAATTTCCTGGAGTTGTCTGCGCTGCCTATAGTTTCTAGATGTCTCTAGAGCCCCCCAGGAGCACCCCATTTGAGGCACTGTTTACTGTGGTAGACAGTGAGATCCTCCTGAGACGTGCATAAGCATAACCTCTGGAATGACCTCCTGACTTACTCTGAATTCTCTTTACCATAAAAACTCATTTGCATTTACTATTTCCCCCTTTTGGTCTAGGTCTTTCTCCAAATGCATTGTTAGTTGGTATTTGGTATTAATCCCTCAGTGCAAGGGAGGCTCATCCCTGGGAGTCATGTCCACACATCATTGGGAAGGCAATGTATTTATATGCTGAGTTTGGCTTAGAGAGAGGCCACATTTGAGCAACAAGGAGGCCCTCAGGAGGAAACAAGGATCTTTGTAAATTTTAGAAGGTGATGCAACTTTTAAAAATCTGTAAGAATTTTAAAAATTCAGAATCTTAAATTCTGTTTGGTATCCAATGATGAAATTGATTAACCATAAGATTCCTTAAATCAGAGAACAGTAGTACATGGAACTATATGACTATGAATGAAATACCTTATCTATAAAAGCATGATTTCTACCCAGGAAAATATATATATATATACACATGTAAAAGTTAGCAAAAAGTATGCAAAAATATATAAGATTTTTAGAAATAATGCTCATTTGAAAACATATCTCCTATATTTGGGCTAAACCACAAAATGAGCCCCAGCTATATTTAGATATCTTTCAATACAATGATTTTCAAAGTATGCTTCATATCAACTACACACACCAGTGTACATTCCATTCTGTGGAAGAAGAAATGTTAGGCACAAAATGAATTCTAAAAGTCAAACAACTTTGAGAAACTGTACCATTTCACTGAGGAATAGTTGAAATTATTTTTTAAAAATACCCTAAGGATCTAAGAAATTTTCTGGATTATTAAAAATATCCATATAACAGCAACTCCCCTATAAAGGTGAGGTGAAAGATGAAGGCACAATGGCAGAATAAATGTCTTAAACAGTAATATAAAAGCATCATTCCAGCCTTAGAAAGTCTTGCTTATCAACCCTCATCACAATTGCACCCTCCTCAGCCCATCCCATGTGGTCATTTTGTTAATCCATGTTCATAAAGTGCAAAGCCTGCTCAGCAAACAGACCTTGGAGATAATAGCCTGAAACATGGACATTACAGAAAGCTTCAGGCTTACTCTAAAGAACAAGATTACAATAGTCTTAAAGTCCCTAAGCACAGAAAAAAGGCTTCAAAGCTTGGCAACAATAACAGAATCAAACCTTTTTCTCATAAAAATTCTACACTAAAAATTTTAACAAGTTTCTTTACTGTAGGGCTAATGGCACCTTGAATCCTCACAAGGAAAGGAAAACTATACAGTGTTTCTCACACATTTGCAACCTAGAAACTTTCTTCTGAGGAAAATCTACAGAACAAAATTTGGAATACAATTTATTAATTATATATGAAATTTCCTACAAATCAGTCAATAGCTTTGAGAATTTTCATGGGAAAAAGGGGGGGGAATGCCAATATAGAAAATGCTGTGTGGGCAATTTGAGACTTCATTTTGATCAAATAACAAGGTAAATTGAAGAAGTTTGTTTCTATATATCATGGAAGAGGTTGGGGGGGGGGCACCACTGCACAGCTGCAGTCAGTTTAATTGAAGACTACAAATGCCCAATTGTCAGGAAGTGATTAAATCAGAAATTGAGGTCATGTGGCCAAGATAGGATCAGAATCAAGGAGGCACAAAATAGACAAAGTTAATAGGTAACTAGGTCACCCAAAGTCAAACACAAAGCTCAGAAGCTAAAATAACACAATTCAAAATTACTAACTCAGCATTACCCCAAGTACCGAAAGTTTAAAAATGGAGGGAAAAAATATTTCAAGCAAAAAAATTATATCCTGAGACATAAATGCCATTATTTTTTAAAATCATCCTAGAAAATAGCTCTATATATCTAATAAAGGAACAGTCACTCATTGGCTAGGAATTCCATAGGCCAGGCCCAAAAAATTTACTTACTTCAACCATTTTGCTTTTCTTTAAATAACTGAAGAAAATGCTATCTTTGAGAACTTCCTAAAAGATGGCATAAGAATCAACCATTATTTTTTTTCCTCAGAAAATTATCAACCAAACTTCCCTATTCTAAAATATATGAAAAAGATAATTTTTCCAGCAAATTTTAATATCCTTGGAGGAAAAACACCATTCTAAATCATTTTTTAACCTGGAAAAGTCTATAAACAACTGCACACACTCACATACAAAACCCAAATCAGTGTAACACAGCACTCAATCTTTTGGAAAGAATCTTTACAACACACGGAAACCACTTGTGAGCTTATTATTTAAGGTGAGCATATCAGTCCTTTGGTAATCCAGGTGATATAATTATTTTTGAAAACAGAAGATTTATATACTGTTTATGTTACTTATATTTTCACAAAAACTTTAAACATGATCACAATAAGGTATTTTATTATTAAAATTCATTCAGTCAACTGGTATTTATTGACTACTTTCTGTGGACATTGAACTAACAATGATGAGTATTAATCTTTGTGCCTATCTAATACTTTCATGCATTTAATTCTTCTCCCCACAAATATAAAAATTACTTGTGACCAAAAAAATAATATTTTGTAATTATATATCTTCAGTTCTTTATGGGCACCCATAAAGTGAAGATAACATTTTAAAATCCTAAACTGAAACAATCCTTTTAAAGGGTGTATTCTGGAAGGCTTACTCATTCATTACTAGACAGTTTTGGATGGCATGCTTTAGTAAAATATTTGAATTAGTTAACTTTTTTCCTCAGTTTTATGGTAGAGTATAGTTAGGAGATGACTTATTTGGTCAAGTATTTTGTGATTAAAATAAAGAAATAACTTCAAGGAGAAAAGAGCATTTCAATTCATGCTTTCTGAGTAAGATGCTCTATTTTTAAAAGTCAGGCACTTGAGAAAAAAACCAAACTAAATCTGCAGAGCTTTTATTTTGTTTGAAAGTATGCTTATTTTCACTTAGTGTCAACATTTAATAGCATTTCCACTTGATAAAGTTTTTTGCAGAAACAATTAACATAAAAGCAGCCATGAAAACCGAAATGATACACTGCAACCTGGAATATTTTAAAAGTAAACTGCCTAAACAAAAGATTTTGCAATCACTAGACAATAACTCTATGTGTGAAAAGAAATTGTGCCCCAAAGAAATTACGGGAATGAACCCTGATTTATTACAATTGAAAATTATTTTTCCAAAAGTGTTGCTATCTTGATCCTAATCTGGTTATTAGACTCTACGTTTTTTGAAAACATGGTAACTGGTAATTTAATGGAATCATGATTCTCACAAGTTATTGCTTTAATCTAATATAATTTACTACATAGGTAATCCTGATACACAAAGAGGGAACACTGCCATTGTTTACAGAGCAGTTCAAAGATAATATTATGCAATTTAGGCATCATTGTCAGGCAAATCTATTAACAACACAGCTATTTCTCACTATATAAACAACATTGCATTAGAGATGAAAAAATATGCCCCCTACTCCCCTGTGGGTCTTAAGTAGTAAAAAGCTAAAACTAGCAAGTTTTGTATTTTTTTAAGCAGGTTTGGAGGACATTTTTTCTCATGTTTTGGTGAGTAAAATTATCTTAATTCCAAAATTACTTATTGCTAAGAGCTGAGTGCGTTAGGAGTAATCTCCTTAAATATAAAGTTATTTGGACATGGAATTTGAGTTTAGAAATCATTCAGTTCAGTAATCTGCAAATGACATATTATACAATGGGGAAAGAACATCATTTTTCTCAATATTATACTTATATTATGCACATGAGGAACCTGAGATTCAGAGATGTTAAGTAATTAGCCCTAGGTCACATAGTTCATGAATGGCAGAACTGGGCCTCAACCACTGTTGATAGCTGAGCTCACCACTTGGGCCTTTCCGACCACTTGGGACCACCAAAAATTGCTTGTTTCACCCCACAATGAACTTCTAATTTCAATGTACTCTATAAATAAATGAAAACACAGAATATATTCTGTAAACCAACTATGCTCAGCCTTGTAAAATCGCCATCAGAAATATTAAGTTTTCCCAGGCTAAAAAAAATATTCCCATAATTCATTTGATTTTTTATTTTAATCAACTATTTAATGCACCCAGGCAGGAAGAGCCCCATCTGCTTCCTTCCCATCTTCTTATTTAGATCCATGCCAACATAAGAGATTGTTTGTGGGAACCATAACCTTGGTCCATAATTTAAGTCCCTTCATATATTTCCCCTGTTTTGTATAAATAGTAAAGACAAGTTAAGAGAGCTAACGTTGCAGCCAAAAGAATCCCCCAGGGACATAACCTCTAGTTCCATTCTCAAGGCTCCCATTAGATACCAGGTTCACACCCAACCATAATTCTTAAGCCTATTGAATGATGTCCTTCTGCAAGCAAAACCTCTTGGCCATTCAGCATAGGTCACAAAGAGGGGAAAACTCTCTTTAATAATATTCCTGGATGATTTTCAAAATCAAAAAGAAACAAAAGTAAAAGAAAAAAGAAATTGAAAGGCATTCCATATATAAAGAATAACTTTGCTTCCCTTTTTATTCAGAGATCTCCCATGCTTATTCCAAGCATAAATTAGACATCCCCATAATAAAATATTTAGGGCTTCATTTTAAATTTTTATTTGTACTTGTAATAATTCATATTCAGGCATTTTCCATACCCTCAAAGCAGCATGAACTCATCCCTGAAACAATTTCCTTGTTTTGCAGAAGGGCTGAGAAGGTCTGAAATGCTCATGTAATGAGACTGTCTCATTAATAAAGACTTTTAAAATAAATTAAATCTATTCCTGGAAGCGGCTGTGGCTCAATCAGTAGGGCTCCCGTTTACCATATGGGAGGCCCCGGGTTCGGTTCCCGGGGCCTCCTGGTGAAGGCAAGCCCGCCCGCACGGCGTGGTTAGCTGACCCAGCGAGCACAAGCAGCAAGGGGGGGATAAATGAATA
>JAKSZT010054416.1:14911308-15231862 GCA_026826555.1 Tolypeutes matacus
CTAAAAGGCTACTCCACCTCCTCAAGGATGGTTCAGGTGTCCTGCAAATCTGCCACCAAAGCACCCTATGAAATAGCACTTTGTTAGCACACTTCATGTAAACCTACAATTATGTTTGTTTCCACTTTTAGAATGTAAACCCCTAGATGGCAAGCACCCTGTCTTATTTGCCTTTTCTTTTTATTATTATTAGCACATTTTCATTATTTCAATAATAATAGTAAGCAAAAAAACAGACAAATAAACAAGAAAACTCTTCACCTCTCAATCTCTCAGGCTTCCCTTGCTGTACATAGCTGCTATTCTTAGTGATCTTTTAACTACATTTAATAAACACATTTGGAAGAAAGGAAGATACAAAAATCAATTACATATATGGGAACTCTGTCCTTTCTGTGCGTTTTTTCTGTAAACCTAAAACTGCTTTAAAAATAAAGATTATTATTTTTAAAAAACCAACTAATGTGAATTTTCTCACTGTCCTGATTTTGTGATAATCAGGGTAAGCTAAACATTCACTATATTAGAAACCATGCATGTGTCCCCAGACCTAGTTTTTCTCCCTAGGTCTGGCTTTTAAAATGCTGGTGATAAACGAAGCCTGATTTATTATATGACCATCCTGTATGGGAAAAGACTGTAAATCTAGGTATCTCTGGTCACCTTAATAGATATAGCAGGGGAACGGATGTGGTTCAAATGATTGGGCGTCCGTCTCCCATATGGAAAGACCTGGGTTCTATCCCCGGTATCTCCCACTAAAAATTAAAAAAAGAAAAATATAGAAGGCATGTGGATGGTGCACGGGTGCACCATCAGGACCCGTGAACCACACAGCAAGACGATGATGTAACAGGAGAGTGACACAAGGGAGAGCCAAGACGGGACGCACCAAAAAACCCGGAACTAAGGTGGCACAGGTAGTAGGATGCCTCTCTCCCACATCGGAGGTTCTGAGGATTGAATCCCAGTGAAGACAGGAGGAGAAGGATGAGAAGAGAGGGCAGGAAATGGACACAGAGAGTTGCCCAGCAAAAAACAAGCAAAAACAAGGGGCGGGGTGTATTAGTCAGCCAAATGGGTGCTGATGCAAAATACCAAAAATTGGTTCGTTTTTATAAAGGGGTATTTATTTGGGGTAGAAGCTTACAGTTACCAGGCCATGAAGCATAAGTTTCTTCCTTCACCAAAGTCTGTTGCCACATGTTGGAGCAAGACAACTGCTGATGTTTGCCAGGGTTCGGGCTTCTTGGGTCCCTCTCTTCCCAGGGCTCCGTTTCTCTGCAGGCTCAGCGCCTCTGGCTCCTCCACAAGCTCAGCTGTAGACTATGAGGCTCTCTAGGCTTTGCCTCTCTCCACAAGGCCAGCTGTGATCTGTCAGGTGAACACTCATCTCTATTCCCAGAGCCTTCTCTCCTTCCTTACGACAAAGGTCCTCTGTGTGCTTACTCCTCTGGGCTCCAGCATTAACACTCAAGCATCAGAACTCCAACATCAAAACTGCAACTCGAAAACTCCAACTCTGTCCTTTGCCATGTCTTTTATCTTTGAGAGCCCACCCAGCAAGGGGGGGGGGGCTCACCACCCTACTGACATGGTCCAATCAAATCCCTAATCATAACTTAATCATGCCCTGATGAACAGACCAGTTTACAAGCATAATCCAATATCTATTTTTGGAATTCATAACTATATCAAACTGCCAAACTGCCACAGGGGGTGAAAATGGATAAAAGTAAATAAATAAATAAATAAATAAATCCTTTTAAAAAGTATAGAGTAGTAAGATACAGACTAGAGTTAGTAGTAATACTTTGACGATGCTCTTTCATAATTTGTTAACAAATGTTTCACAACAATGCAAAGTACTTGTGGTGGGGTGATGTATGGGAACCCTGTATTATGTTATGCATATTTGTTTTATAAGTTCACAATCTTTACTGAACACTTATTATGTATATTCATGTATGAATGATATACTTCAATAAATTATTTTAAGATATTAAAAAAAAATACAGCTCTTTCTTTTCTCCTTCTCTTCTCTTATTTTCTGAACAATTCAGACCATTATTAGGTAGGACAGAACAAGGCAGGTGTCGAGATGCAAAACCCAAGCAAAGTAAGGAGCATGTCCATTTAGAATGCAGCCCAGCATGTACCTGAGGGGTGAGAAGAGTGATCTTGTGAGAAGGCAGCCTGGTGCAAGAGTCGGAAGCCAAGTGGGGGGAGACAGGTGTCCCTGTGGGCGCTGTGACCCTGGGTGGGGTATCACAGCCTGAGCAGAGTAAGGAAGGTGTCCATGGATTGGGGCAGCCTAGTGGGAAGAACAGGACCCTGAAGAAAGTGCAGAGAGCATCCCTGCAAAAAAGGTGACCCAGCTTAGGGTGTCAGAATCCTGCTGGGTGAATAGGGCATGCATGCAGAAAGGCCTGGAGCAGGATGCTGAAGTCCAAGCAGTTAAGGAGGTGTCCCCAAGGAGGGCACCATGGCATGGGTGTCAGAGACAGGCAGAGCAAGGAGAGAACCCTGCAAGGGTTTTTCACCTGGAGTAATGAAGGCAACCATGCAAGAGTGCTGGCCTTGTGTGGGGACCAGAGCCTGAGCCAGGAAGAGGTGGTAGTCAGGTGCAGGGAGACAGAGCCCGAGCAGGGGGAGGAGGGGCTCCCAAGTGAGGAAATGGCCTGACCCAGCCTGTTGGTCTGAGAAGGGTGAGAAGGGCATTCGCATGGCTCAAGGTGTCAATGCCAGGTGATGAGGTCTTGCCTGGGGTGCTGGGACTTGGGTTTGGTAAGGAAGGCATCCACCCAGGAGCAGTGGCATTGGCCACATCTGGGCTATTGAACAAAGCAGTATTAAGGATCATTGGAGCCAGATTTCTCACTGTCAGAGAAGAGAGTAACAAATATCAAAAGGGCAAAAACTCAAATGAACACTGAGGAATTTAATTTTGGATTCTAAATTCAACTGGGAGAATAAACAAGTGTAGCTTAAAACTGTTGTAATTTTTTAAAAATAATCAGAAGAACTTAGTACATTTTAAATTTTGATATAAAACTTCAAAAGTATCAATGAGGAGAGAGGGCTATTCATGAACAGGGCAGATTCTGACCTTGAGAGATCTCCTGTGGCCCCACCTTCTTCCAACGCCCCCCTCCTCTCTGGCCCTACTCCCTGCTGAGTAGATATGTCAGTGGGTTACCTCACCGTCTCCAGCGCAGGGTTCTCCGTATCCAGGAGACCGCCCTCTGATGCAGTACTGAAGGATGAATGTTTTAGTTTCCTAGGCTTTTCAAAAAAATATCATTAAATGGGTCAACTCAAACAATGAGAATTTATTAGCTTACAGTTTTCAGGCTAAAAGAAAGTCAAGGTAATGCTTTCCCCTCAAAGACTGTGGCGTTCCGGGGCTGGCTGCCTGCGATTCTTGTCATTAGTTTGTCACAGGCGAAGAACATGGCGGTGTCTCCTGGGCTCTCTATTCTCTTCCAGGTTCTATTGATGTTAGCTTCTTGCTTCCCTGGCTTTTCTCCATCTGTGTGAATTTCATTCTCTTATAAAGGACTCCAGTAATAGGACTGGAGGTAACCTCATCAAAAGGTCCTACTTACAATAGGTCCGCACCCACAGGAATGGATTAAATTTAAGAACATGTTTTTCTGGGGTACATACAGTTCCAAACCACCACAATGGCTTAAATCCATCTGCCTACCATAGTGTCCACCTGCCCGATGGAAGCACACCTTACATCCCTGCTGCACCAAACAATAGGACGCACCATGCCCAGGCATCCCTCCATGTGGCCCTGCCTCCTGTCTCTGCCCTGTTGCCTCTCCCCAGTTCTGTTGCTCAAATAGGCACAGTGGTTAGATCAGCCAGTCAGCCACATAAACAGACTCCAACCTGTTCCTGCAGGAATTCCCATTCTCTAGCAGCAGTTCACTTGGAGGCCACATATTCCATCCACCCCCCACTTCCCTCCACTCATCTACCACCACCCCCCCTTCCTAGAGTCCTCTTATATATATCGAGGGGGCAGAAAGTTAGGAGGAGCTGGTATGTGATTGGGAACTGAGATCTGGTTTGGTTGCTGGAGGACTATCCCAATTGCAATTGTTAGCAGCTCCCTTTAAATTCTTGAAGGTTCTTAACCTTTTTTGTTCCATGGACTCCTTTGCCAGTCAGGTGAAAATCACGGACCCCTTCACAGAATGCAGCAGCAGATGGTTTTATGACACTCAGCTAGCACCGGGTCTAACAACTACCATAATTTAGAAGTATGGATGAGCATAAAGGATTTTTTGAGATATGCAACAACTGTAACGTGATAGGAAATGAATACTTCTTTAATTTATTGCAAACATTCATAAATGAAGGAAATGCTAGATTTTGGTTAGAGATCAGAGAAAATAAAGATAATAAGCTTTTTTTTTTTTTTTTTTCAATTCAAGCTCATCTTTGGGGTCTGTGGATCCCTGGTTAAGAACCCCTGCTTTAGAATATGAGGTCCTGGCTGTCCCATATGTCCTCACCTTTGTGCCATAACACAGGGCAATGGGAAAAGTACCACTTATAGCTTAATACATATTTTAAGGCAAAGAAAAATGTCAGGAAATATACGCACAAAACTGGTGACCATGGTTAAATCCAGGAGGGGACTGGCAAAAATGGGACATACAAATGTACTGTCTGAATCTTTTCCAATACTATATTCATGTATTACTTGTGTAATTTAAAATTAATCAAAAGAAAAATTCAAAAGCAATGAAAAATTTAAAAGCTAATTATTTAGTCACAAAGAAAATAGTAGTGACTAGAAATCATGGAATGGAGCTATCACCATAAAATCAATGAACAAAAGTAAGAGATGAATAGATTTGACCATAGAAATAAATATATATATGCATATCTCATACAAATAGATCTTTTAAAACATTTAAAACCCCAATGGTTAAATGAGCTAGAAACATGAATTAACTATTCATAAAAGAAGAAACAAATGGCTAACCAAATTTGAAAATAGCAACTAGCTCCCTCAGGGTGGTAGGATTATTGGTGATTTTTGCCTCCTTCATCTTTCTTCCTTTAAAAAAAATTTCTACAATGGGCAACTATCTCTTCATAATCAGGAAAAAAACACACCCAAAAAGAAGGCTCTTGGGGCATTTTTGGGACATTGGAATTGTTCTGCATGATACTGCAATGACAGATACAAGCCATTATACATTTTGTCAAAACCTATAAAATTGTGTGGTGTAAAGTGTAAACCATAATGGAAACTACAGACCATGCTTAGTAGCAATGCTTTAGTATGTGTTCATCAATTGTAACAAATGTACCACACTTAATGAAAGATGTTGTTAATGGGGGAAAGTATGGGAGGGTAAGGAATGGGGTATATGGAAATCTCCAATATTTTCAATGTAACATTTATGTAATCTAAAGCTTCTTTAAAAATTGAAAAAAATTTAAAAAAAAGAAGCCTCTGTCACCAAAATCCACCCCTACTGCTGCTACAAAAAGAGTATGTAAGTGTGGGTGGTGTGTATGTAAAATTTAGAGTCTTGACACTAGTGAAATGAACAGATGGAGAGTATAAAAACTCAGAGCCCAATAAAGATACATAATGATTTTCCCAAAAGGATAAATATTTAAAAGCTTTAATCCATAAGTATTATATACTTTAAAAGTAAAAGAAACAAGCTGAATCTTTAATTCAGTAGTCTTTCAATAAGTAGCAACACCAACAAAGAAATTTTGTTCTTGAGTTAAAAGTTCTTGAGTTAACCAGTAAGTATAGGTTACTTTTTTATATAATTTTAGAACTTTCTACAACAATTTCCTGTAGCTTACAGGCTTTTTCTTTTCTTTTCTTTATCTTTTTTTCTTCAGGAGTGGGAAAATCAGGCTAAAAGCCCTTCTTGGTGAGAAAGAAAATGTCTTTCCTCTGGCTTTCAATAATCCTGACATGTTTTATAATTCTTTTTTAACTTTGAAACTTTATCTGCTTTTTCTGCCTTTGTTTAATATTTATATGGGGGATGGGCTACTAAAACCACATATATCATAAATTCCAAAATATCACCGTATTTATAGAATTAGTATAATGAAATCTCAATACAGTCATTACAGTCATGAAACATGAAAAACTTAGTGTTTCTACAAGCATAGATGAGCTACAATTGTTTCCATTTACTTTAGAAATGTGCTTTCAAAAACAAAAATGCACATAAGCTTATATACCTAACCATGTACCTAAAAGTAAACATCTGTGAATCAACTAGCTAAATACAGGAGTATGGTCTATGCCCATGGTAGAAAATTTTCCTTAAGCTAACTAACCCATAAAGAAATCAAACACCAAGACACTTGCATCATTAAAGCCAGCTCCCTGCTCTAACCAACAAAAGCTGAAAAATGGAAGGAGGCAATAATAAAAAAGACGACAGTGGAGCATTCCTATGAAAAGGAACGAAGAAGCCTGACTTACTCCCAAAAGTATTCTTTGACAATTCAAAGACACAAAACCTGCCAGTTAATTCAATCTTTCTATCAGAGTTGCTGGTAAAACACTGTTGACTGAAAAAGGAACTATAAATAATACATATCTTGAAGCAAAGAAGAAAATCAATGCAAGGAATGTATTTGTACAATATAGTTGCAACAGTTTAAACCAGTCTGGGTAATCCTTATTAATTAAATCAGAAAGAGATTAATTTTTTTAACTAGTCAAAAAGAACCAATAATTTTTGTTTTACCTAAAATGAAGTTAAATATGATGTAACGGATACTACTGACAAATTCACTTTTTAAAGAACGGAAATTTTTACTATTTTTTTCACATTTGAAAGTATTGCCTTCAATTACTGTTCAATTTTTCTAGTGTGGATTCAACTTCACTAAAATTGAAGAGGATAAACAGAGTACTATTATGCAAAATTTCGTGGTAAACTAGTGAATATCTCAACCAATCCTACCTAGAGCCTGTTAAAGAGGAGTTGATATTTTAGCAGGCTAAAACTGTGTTACACAGAAAATAGGAAGCAGTCATCCCCGTCCTTGGACACTTAGGCAAGTGAGCAAAATGCCCCTCCCGGATCACAGCGGGAAGGCTGGCAGACATGACACCATTGGTGCCAAAACAAGGGCTCTAATTAGCGAAAGCTATAAAGGGTTTAACCTCCTTGAGAAATAATAAGCCAGACAATGAGAAGCCTCCAAGTAAGTTTTAGAGAAGAATGGGAGGAGGGGGCAATGCTGAGAACTGCCTTAAATGTGCTAAACTGACAGACACAGGTGACCGAACAATGAACTCTACACTTGGCAACGATCAAGAAAATACTTGGTATATGCTTGCCTCATCCTGAGCAGCATTCTTCTTTTGTCCCTGAATTAAGATGAAAAAAAGGTGATAGGTCACATTATTTGGTTGAGTTACTTAAAACAAAATAGAAAACTTTGTGGAGGAGATATATTTTCTGAGAACTTTGCCTAGATATTAATTTTTACGATAAGGCAACATCTGGGAACTTCACCGAGGACCAAAGACAAAAATCTCAGTTTAAAGGCTAAAAGTTGATTAGCAAATACAAACATTCAGCGGTTAGAATTTCCCAGTATGATGTCCAAGCCAAAGGCCCAAACACTAAGTAAATTAAAACATAACATCCTTGTCTTCTAATCTAAAAATTTTCTTAATGCTCCCAAAAGTTGTTTGCATACATGACTTTTTACTTTTAAGCTGCACAAACTCTAAAGAATAAGAAAAAAAAATCTTAATTTAAGTCGCAAAGACTTAAAAATTCCCTGGCTTTTTACTAAATGTAATTGAATCATTTCTGATTGTACACCAAAACAACATGTATCCTTTAACAAACTATAAGTAGAAAATGATCAGAAAGTATCAGAAAGTAATCATTCATTTTTCCTACTTTACTCACTCAACTATTTTTATATCTAAAATAGCTAAACCTTCTAGGATATTTATAAATAAACTGATATAGATATAAATGCATGTACTGTATATTTTACACATTCTAACAATGCTGAGTTGTCTTCTAGTATTTGTTTACAAGACATAAGAATTCCTGACTCAGTAATAAAATTATATGCATCTTAAGAATTATCCACCCCAAGTAAAGTTAATAAATAACCAATAAGTCTCAAAGCCCAAGAATTGAGGTTATAAATTTTAAATGAAGAGCATTGCAAAACAAATATCTGGTGTAAATACAATATGTATTACCTTCCTATATGTGAAAAATTCTGAATTCTGAAATACATTTTTCACCAAGGAGTTCAGCTTTGGTGGAATTGAGGTATTATCAATTTCTACAACATTCATTTTCCCAGTAAGAACACTAAGCTTCGGGTTTTTTATTTTCTCTAAAAGAAATACTGCAAAATAGCAACCATACATAAACCCCAGATAGAGAGAGAAATACAGACTCACATAAAGCTATACTTGTTTCCTTTTCCTTCCCTTGTTGCAACAGGCATCAATTTTTGCTTTGGGCAGAATAGTAAAGGCTTTGCAGCATCATGACTTGAGGAAAAACAAGGGCATTTTATCCACCCCATTTCTTCTCAGGTGAAGGGAGAATTGTAACCTGGTGAAAGTTCAAAAGTGTCCCAAACCTTACAGCAGGAATGAATGTTCAAGGATCTCATGGAAAAGAGGTTCAGGTTAACCAGTAGGTTGGGCAAATGATTTGGTGGTTTTAAAAGATAACTAATGGATGCAGTCTATGTTATTTGAAACATACTTACTGAATTTGAAAACCAATTGTTTGTAGGGGTAAATATATTGAAGAGCATGACAAGGTTTCAATTGTAATGGAATATTGTTTTAGTTTGCTAGGCTACAACCAACACCACACAATGGTTTAGTTTAAATAACAGGAATTTATTGGCTTATGGTTTTGAGGCCAGGAGAAGTCCAAAACAGAGGCGTCAGCAAGGCAATGCTTTCTCCCCAAAGTCTGTAACATTCTGGTGCTGGCTGCAGGAAGGTTCCTTGGCTTGTATTCCTGCCTCACGTCACATAGCAAAGGTCTTCTTTCTCTTCCAGTTCCACTGACTTCTGGTTTCCAGCTCCTTCTTCTGGTTTTCTCTATGTCTGAATTTCGTCTGCATATAAAGGACTCCAGTAATCTGGATTAAGACTCATCCTTATTCAATTGAGCCACACCTGAACTAAATAATACCTTCAAAAAATCCTACCTACAATGGTTCACATCCATGGGAACATGGATTAAGATTAAGAACATTTCTAAATTGGGTTATATAATCCAATCTATCACAGTTATATAGTGGCTTTTATAATTTTATACCATATATTTTGTTTGCCAACATAGTCTCCCATAGTTTTCTAGGCTTTCTATCTGGAAAGCATAAAGTATACCTACTTTGTGACCAAAGAAGGTGATAGATCTTATAGCAGACTATAGTTTCCTTATTCATGATAATTGTTGATTATTATTTGTGTCTCCTGCTAAAACATAAGCTTCACTGTGGCAAAAATTTTCACAGTTCTCTGATATATCCAAAGCACATAAGAATATTCCACAATTATAAATGAAATATGAAAGTAAAAATTAAAAGGAAGACTTCCACTGAAAACACTTTATAGTAGAACAGAAACGGATATTTTTAGAAATAATTGACAGGAAAAATTAACTTGTTCTCATTAAAGGAAAGGTACCATAATACCAGAACTTTCAGTATCATCTTCTGCTGGAAAAAGACATCCCCATGGTAGACAAATCTTAGCACAAAGATCTTTCCTCCCTGCAGACCTTGGCTCTAGCTCACCAGTCTCTGGGTAGTAATTGTATACCTGGATCTGGTACTTTCCCTCTGAACTGATTCTACCATAAAATATATACTGCCACTTATTCAAGGGAATAAACAAGGATTAAATATGTAGCCCCAAGGTCCTGGAAACAGATTTGAATAGGCCTAGAGCCAAAAAAATTGGACACGGATTGAGACTATAAGGATTTCTATGTTCTGTCTGCTTATCCAAGCATTAACTTTTGAAGTAACCACTGAAAAACACAACTGTAGTTTTTGGCTTAATCACAATTTGATAATTAAATATTATTTAAAATATGAGTTGTAGTTTACCAAAAAATAAGGATAGCTCAAAATGTTTGTAAGCTGTGTATAACAAATGGGAACTGTAGAAGGAATTTAGAATGGTGTTGGGAAATTATAAACACCTGGCACTTCTGTCCCTTTTATTTGAACCTATAATTAGCACTATACTTGTTAAATATATGTCCCAGAGACTTAAATCTTTGGTCTGTTCATATGCTAGTTAAGCCCTGAATCTCAGCTAAGTTGCAGCCAACACCTATTCTCCAGTTCATGGGACTCGCCCAGGACAACAAAAGGATGACGATGGACAACGGCCATCCCAAAAAAACAGAGAGTATCTACAACTGCAAGCAAGACAGTTCCACACATCTGCCCCATGGGATCTAAGCCCCTCTCAATCAAAAACAGAGTGGGCATCACCATCCCCAAATCCTCAAAACTGAGGAATGAACAAACATAACAGGGGGAATGCAACTATGGACTAAAGTAGACTTATTATTATTGTAGCAATGGAAGAACTTGTAACATTGATACAAGTTGATATGGTCACTAGAGGTTCTGAGGGGAGGGAGAGGGAACAATAGGTGCAACATGGGGCATTTTGGGGACATTGGCATTGTTCTGCATGATATTGCAATGACAGATACAAGACATTATATGTTTTGTCAAAACCTATAAAATTATGTGGTACAAAGTGTAAACCATAACGCAAACTATAGTCCATGGTTAGTAGCAATGCTTCAATATGTGTTCATCAATTGTAACAAATTTTTGTTTATTACTAAATAAATTTATTTATTTATTACTAAATAAATTTTTGTTTATTATTGTTTTGTTTATTACCACACTAATGAAAGATGTTGTTAATTGGGGAAAGTGTGGGAGGGGGAAGGGATGGAGTCTATGGGAATCCCGCTATACTTAGGATGTAACACTTAAGTAATCTAAAGCTTCTTTAAAAATAAAATAAAAAATAAAATAAAGATGGTGTTGAACTTGGTGAAGAGTTAAACTGAACCTCTTCTCCCTAATTATAACACCTCTCCACCTTAAAATGTACTGGCAGTCAAATAATTCCATCTCCAAATGAAATAAAACCAAGCTGTGACCCCACCGTGCCCCACTCCCAACACACAAGAAAGTATCACCTTGAAAACAATGATGTCTCCTTCTAGCCAATCCCTTTCTCAACCATTGTATGGCCAGCATTTCACGACTTCTACTCTTTTAATTTAGGTGGCACTGCGAAATTCTAGGTATTTATGCTGTTTTTATAAACTCTTCCTTTGAGACATTTCACACCAATCCTCACTAAAGTCCTCCGAGGGGCTGACTCATCTCTTCTGTTCTTTTTCTTTTAACTCCATTGGCAACTCACACATTCTTATATTTTCACATACTACAGACTGTGTTTTCTTAAAACAGGCACCAAGTTTGTATTCAGTGAGTGTTTGTTGAATGAATAATCCCATGCTGGTCTATCATAAAGCATATCATGCTTGTCACAAAGGAATGGTAACATGTTGATTTAAAATATATGCCAATAGACAAAGTTAACAAATATAAAATATTTTAACTAACAAACGATATGAAAACTTACAGATTAATATTACAACTAATATACCAAGAAACAACAAAGCAAATTCTCAGATAAAGGAAGAAATTTCCCAGGCATCCAAGCCTCCATGAAACAAGTAAGTGCAAATGAGGGTTCCAACAGGTGTAGGGCATTCAGCCTTGCCATCTTCATTGCTGCCTAACCTGTTCACTGTGAGAATAAAAGAAACAAAGATACACAACCTCAAAAGTCTCCAGGTTTAGATGTGCCCTCTCCCTATTTCTGCAGGCCTCCATTACCTTTACTTACAGAACATCTTCAAGTCTTGACATCACCTCAAAATTAACAGGTTCAAATACATCTTTCTATTCAAAACAATGTGTTTTTTAAATATCTCCTTTTCCCACAACAAAGACTTAAAAAATAAATTTTTTCCACAGCATTTGCACCATTTTACATTTGCACCAGCCATGTATGAGGGTTGCCTTTTCTCTACTTCCTCTTGTAATTGTCTGTCTTTTTTATTATAGCCATCCTAGTGAGTGTGGAGTGGTATTTCACTGTGGTTTTTTGCTTGTTTTGTTTAACTTTTTATTTTGAAAAAGTTTCAAACTTATAGGAGAGGTGCAAAAATAATACAAACCCCATTCAGAGAAGTCCAACTTACTCCCATACCCCAGAAATACAAGATAATTTGCCATATTGCTCTATCTATCAGTTAATCTATCAATCTATCCATCTATCTTTCTGTCTATTTATCTATCTATTTTGGCTCTTTCTTTTCTCTATATATCCACAGCCACCAACTTAGGCTAGGTTCATAGCGAACTTGAACTAAACTTCATCTCATTGTTTGATCCATAAACTTGTTCAATAGTCCCTTGGTCTCTAATGACAGTAAATATGTAAAACATGTTTTTCTCTTGGTTTTGAGTTTTCACATCTTCATGACATTTCCCTGATCTGAAAGGTACATATAGGTATCTTTTCTTCTGCTCTTCTGCCTTCCTTTCCATGTCTCCAATCGTATCCATTACTTCAGTGTTCTTCTTATAGATGTGCCCCCTCAGTCATGGCACTCCAAATCAATTCACACTAGGTTCTCTCTATAAATCAAAGCTTCCTCCATAAACTTATACTTGTAATTAAAAAGAAAAGAAAACTCCTGGTTCCTCCTAACTCCTATATCATTAATCCTGCCAGCTCACTCACTCAGCCAAATTTCATTTTGAAATTCATATAATGAAAATGTGTCTCTTACCTGGAAATTCCATCCATGGTCTTTCCTTAAGAAATCTAAAAAATACCAGAAACCCCACATGTCCATTTGTCAAAAAATTACTTTTAAGCATTTATAGAAATGGAACTACTTTTTGCTGTAGCCTATTTGATTAAACTCTAACATGATAAGATAGTAATATTTAAAATACCCTCAGAGAAGGGATAGCTCAGTTGGAACAAGCTTAAGATAGGTAAGCTCTGTTATCACAACTACATTCTGGGAAAATTAATGCCTGCAAGTAAAAGAAAACCCACATCGCTTTATATGTATAATATACATAACAATAAAATGAGCACATTTCGAATGTATTTTGAATTATTAAAGAAGAAACCTTATACCTGCAATATCGCATTTAGTATAATAGAGTCTATTCACTTCTGCTAGTAAGATTGTTACTATGAGCAAGCATTACATACTAACTTCAAAGTAGCCAATACAAGCCAATTGTTTTCATCTTTGCATATGACAAATATTTTTTTCATGCACAACTAACTCCAATAAGTTTCTGTCATCAAAATTATTAGCAATTACAATGACAATTATGGAAAACTGTATGGTATAAGTTTTCATTAACTTGAAATAAATCATTCTACTTTATGGACAGAATTCCTGAAAAGGCAAATTTTAGACAAAACCAATAACAGATTAATGCTCTTCAAAATATGTCCCGTGATTGAAATATTATGGAAGCAAAAATTCCTCTTTTCTTGGATTGTCCAATCAAATAATAATGTAAAAACAATAAATATAACATTTTATTATACTTTTTCCACAACTTTATATTTCTAGACTTAAAATGTACAGATGATAAGAGGTTCCTGCTCAGAAACATATATTTTTGAAAGATGGAGAAATTTATGAAAATCAAAGACATAATGACTGGTCTATCAGATTGGATTCTTTTAGCTCCAAGAAATAAATTCTAGGCAAATAGACTTAAGAAAAAAAAAGAAAAGAAAGAAAGAGAGAAAGGGAAATTTTTTTGGCTCATGTAACTATAAAGCTAAGGGACAGTTTTAGATTCACATGCAACTTGATCCTGGACTCAAAGTTAACCAGAACCCTTTTCTCAGCTTTGCCTCTTCTGTATTGCTTAACTTTTGGGCCCTACATGGCAGCCCCAAGAAACTCCAATCTCTTCCACTGAAGCTTCAGTACCTATAAACCTTGGTGTTCAAAGGAGAAAAAAAATCTGTGACCCAGCATTCCAATGAAAATATTTCCGAGCTTTATTCTCATGGGATCAACTTGGATCACATGTCCTATCTTAGGGTGGTATACTCTAAATGGCTTGTGCTCAGCAAGTCCCACCTCTGGAGCTAGGTGTGAAGTCAACCAGTAGGGAATGTTTACCAGGAAAAGGGGAGCATGGATACTGGCCAGCAAACAGCTTCCACTGCTCAAGCCAATACTCTAACCAGGATGTTAAAGGGATTCACTTACCTTGTCTGTATTAAAAACAAACATAAAAAAAAGGTTTTAATATGGGGTGAGGAGAGGGGAAGGAGGTTGGGTATATGGGAGTCTCTAGTATTCTGTGTGTGACTTTGCTGTGACCTAAAACTTCTTTGAAAATTAAATGAAAATTCAGAAGACACTGGGGAGTGAGAGGGGGCAGGTGCCACAATACAGACTGGACACCCAATAATGCAGTGATAAAAGGAAAAATGTAAAAAAAAAAAAAAAAAAAAAAATTTAATGTTTTTATTTTTTCCCAATTATTGAATATCCCAATCCTTTAACTTTATTTTATTTCTAGTGTTTTTTTTTAAGTTACCATGTATTTTATCTCTTACATTTTAACTTATCTTTATTATTCATTTTCCTATTAATTGTATTTGGCTATTATATGGGCTTCATCTTCAAGGAAGGTTTAGATCACAGAAGTGTTACAGAGGGGGCAGGACAGGATCATTGGTGGGGGGTGTCTGGGATGGGAGTTTCATGGGAGGAAGTTCACGTGAATATACATGAAAGATATATAAAATTGTTCAAATGATCAAGGGGTGGGGCATGGTCACAGTGGGTAGACAATCACTCAGGAAATGAGGGAATACTGAATTCTCAGCCAGGAGAGCTCTGCCACATTCTCCAAGGGAGTAGCAACAGTCCCTTGAGTGCAAGGGCAGTGTCTGGCAATGGAGGAGGGTCCACTGATGGGTTCTTGTTATTGATGACTAGCCTTATGAGTCTTTGCTCTTGTAATTGAAACTTAGCCTACTGTTATGGGGTGCCTAAGGGTTGCTACCTGAGCACCTTCTTGTTGCTCAAATGTGGCCTCTCTCTAAGCCAAAATCACCATATGAATGCATTACCTTCCCCTCAGCGTGGGACATGACTCCTGGGGATGAGCCTCCCTGGCAATGAGGGATTAATACCAAATGCCAACTGGCAATACAACTGAAAAAAGACCTTGAATAAAAGGGGGAAAAGGTAAAGACAAATGAGTTCATATGGCTAAGAGACTTCAAAGAGAGTTGGGAGGTCATTCCAGAGGTAACACTTACGCACACCTCAGTAGGATCTCATAGAACACCAAAGTGGATATCATCCCACACAGAGGGGCTCCTGAGGCCTCTGGAGACACCCAGGTCCTATATAAGGGGGGATAGCTTCAGACATTGATGCCTTTTCAGTGGACTATACTTTGGAATCTGTGCTCCTGAGAGTGACAGAGTTGGACTCAAATAAGTCCTCTCTGCACATGGTCCATCAGTCCCTTCTATTCAAGCCTTTATGTGGTGCTGGAGTTTGTAGGTATACTTCCAGAGACTGGAGCCTTTGGCCTGCCCATGTGCCAGCTGTGCCTGGAATCTCAGTGGAACTGCAACTCCTACTCTACAGCTCAATGGACTCACCCAAGTCACTTGGTGAGGAGAAAATGTTGGACAACGGCCATCCCAGGGAATGGAGAGAGCCTGCAGCTGCAGGCAGGATAATCCCATCCATTGTATCCATGGGATATAAGCCCCCTCTCACTTGGAGGTGGAATGAGCATCACCATCCCAAACTCCTCAGAATTAGGGGAAGAGCTATAGACTAGAGTGGACTTAATGGTATTCTGTTGTAGACATAATGTGATTCAAGCAATGGAAGAAATTACAACAGTGAGGTGGAGCCAGTGGCCACTGGACACTTTGGGGCAAGGAAGGGAAAAGCAGTTATAATACAGGTGCTTTTTCAGGACTTGGGAATTATTCTGAGTAACATTACAATGACAGATATAGGGCATTTTATATCAGCATATAACATGCAGAACTGTGTGGGAGAGAGTGGGGTCTACAGTGTGAATTATGGTCCATGCTTAGTGGCAAAGCCCCAGGATGTGTATATCCATTGCAGGTGATGTGCCACACTAATGAAAGATGTTTATGTGGGATGTTATGGGAGGTGTAAGAGGTGGGGAACATGCGAATCCCTGTAATTTTTGTGTAACATTTATGTAATCTAAGCATCTTTTAAAAAAAAGAAAAAAAAGAAAAACATAGAGGCTTAAAACAATACCCATTTATCACACACTGTAGGTCAAAAGTTTGGGGGTTGTATTAGCTGGGTCCTCTGCTCAGGGTCTCACAAAGCAAAAACTAATGTGTTTCAGCCAAGCTGCATTCTCATCTAGAGCTCAGATCCACTTCCAAGCCCACATGGTTGTGGCAGAATCCAGTTTCTTGTAGCTGTAGAACTCGCTCTTCACTTTCATGCTGGCTGTCAATGAGGGCCCACTCTCAGTTCCTTGCTCCAAGCACCCCTCCTTCTCAAAACCACCAATGGAGAACCTCCCTCACGTTGAATTCCTCTCACATTTGGAATCTCTATGATTTCTGTCTTTGATCTCTAGATGAAGATATAAAGGGCTCATTTGATTAGGTCAGGCCAACCTCTCTCTCTTAAGGTCAATTGATTTGGAATCTTAATTACATCTGCAAAATCCCTTCACAGTAGTTACCTAGATTAATGTTTGATTAAATAATTGGGTGAAAGTAGGTGTACACTAGAATCTTGGGGACCATAATAGAATTCAGCCTACCACATTGGTATACATTATTTTGGTTTTTATTTTTAAGGAGGATGTGGTGAGAGTAGGCTAAAGGGGATGGAGAAGACTTTTATTTTCTTAACAAATGCATTTGTTTTGCAAAAATACCACAATAAAAGAAAGTTGCGGCACAAGGGAAATATTCTAAAATTTTTAAATAGCATGAAAAACACAAATAGAAAAGTACAGCAAAGAGGAAAGGCAGCTTTGGGGGAGGTTCTTGATTTTGGGTGTTGTTTTGTTTTTTAGCAAGTTGAGTGACAAATCTAGAACTTTAAATCAAACTGTTTTTGAAGGGGAAAAGAAATTTATCTTTCAGAAAACAGAATCCAATTATAACTAAATTTAGTTATAAATTTATAATTTCGGTTTTTCTAAGCTTTCTTAGAAAAGAAAGAAAGCCAAAGAAATCTTCCCTAAAAATCCAAATCAAATATTAGTTTATGGAAGTTCTAATCATCCTGGACATTTTCTGGTTAAAAGCATGTGTTGTTAAATGTCTCAGCTAGACAATACCTTTTTAAAGAGAGAGAGAGAGAAAAAAAATGAACGGTTTCTAGTCTCTTAAAAAAGAAGGTTATTCTTAAATCTCTCTAGATTACAGATGTAAAAGTGAAGCATTGCCCTCTAGAGGAACAAGAGCTTTTTAGAGCAGGAAGCAATTTCATGATAGTGTAATATTGCTATATACACATGTGTCTTTATAATTTAAAGTATATGTTCTTGGGAATCCCAGTGGGTTCCGTGTAATATTTTAGGTAATCTAAGCACCTCTTAAAATATATGTGTATATATATATATAAATAACATTTTTGTAAGCAAATACACATATATGCATATATATTTATATATCATTTTGCAAATGTTTGTATGTATTGTGAGAATTTTGATTTTTACCCATAATAAAAATAAATAAATAAATAAATAAATAAATAAATAAATAAATAAAAAGTATATGTTCTTTAAAACACAGAAAAGAAATAGAAAATAGCTCACAGGGCAAGAAATGCTAAAAAAAATTTTTTTTATAAAATTAGGATTTTGTCAAGAATTTGGTAAGCTCTTTAATTTTTAATACATTTATCAATTTTCAAATATGTATTTGCACTGAAATTGTAAAATAAAGGTTTGTCTTACACAATAGAAAGTTATTAGTCTTTCTTAAAATATGTACATTTAAATCTACCAGACTTTCTTCCAGTTTCTACAGCAACAGAATCATGTGTACAATACATATGATCATATATTAAATTATAAAGGAAAGTGGGTAATAAAATTGACCCACATAATTTTGCTACCATATTCAAACTTAATATAGAGAAATTAAAACACAAATAAGAAATAAAAGAGAATATAAAACTGCAATAGCTAGAATTAGCAATCCATATGAAGAATTTCTTCATTACCACAGAGTTTAACATGCTCACATTGTCCCAGGAAATCACAAGCAGAAACTCAAACACGTCATTTGAACTCCTGATTATCTACTGTTTCATATAATTAATCAGTTATTTTCAAATTATTCACCCCAGAACCACAACCAGGAAAAACCTGGGGCACTGCGTCATCCATCCTTACACCAAAGCAGCCTTTATCTTTTCTTCCTGTTGGGGTTCCATATAAGCGTTCCACAGAAGGATGGTTCCAGGTTTTAGGAAGGAAGGGAGGGAGGGTGGGGAGAGGAGGAAAAAGCAGTTAAAAAACTATTAGCATAGATGATCTCTATAAAGTCCCTTCTTAAACTATATAACTCTATTACCTCTGTTTTCCTCTCTCCAGGAGTGGCAGCAACAAGAGTCTGGGTGCCTCAGACTAGTTCCTAAAATGAGAGATCATACCACATACAAACCAAAGCCTGAGGCAAAGGGATGAAATCACGGTAGAGCAGTATAATGTTCTTAGTATAGATTTTATACTGTAGGAGCTTTTTGCACAAAATATATAATAGAAGAACATTTTACAATGTGGGATCAAAGTACACTAAAAGATGCAGAAGAGTTCTTGGTGTGAGGCTCTTCTTTAGAGGATGCCTGCCAGCCATCTCACACTGATTTTCATAGTTAGACATGCCCCTCTTCCTTTCCATCTCACCCACAAAATGCCAATGACATATAGAATTATAAATATGTCACAAAATAGCAGGGTGAGATATTTTAATGAACTATTAAGGGAAACTGGGCAACAGAAGTTTCAAGTTTGCCTGTGCTGTTTCTCCAAAAACAAAGGATTCAACTACTCTTTAGGATGGTGTATTAGTCAGCCAAAGGGATGCTGATGCAAAGTACCAGAAATCGGTTGGCTTTTATAAAGGGTATTTATTTGGGGTAGAAGCTTACAGTCACAAGGCCATAAAGTGAAAGTTACTTCCCTCACCAAAATCTGTTGCCAGGTGTTGGGGCAAGATGGCTGCCGGTCTCTGCGAGGGTTCAGCCTTCCTCTTCCTCCTAAGGCTCCATGGTTCCAGCTCCATCTGATTTCAGCTGTAGGTTAGCATAAGGCTTGTCTCTCTCCTCAGGGCTCATTTCTTTCCGGGCTCAGCTGCTCTGCTCTCTTCACAAGGTCAGCTGTATACTGTTAGGCTCATCTCTCTTCCTAGGGCCTCTGCCGTGTCTAATGGAGCCTTCTCACTTTCCTCACGTACCTGCTTCTCTGTGTATTTACTTCCCAGGGCTCCAGTATCAAAACTCCAACTCTCTCCTCTGCCTGCTTTTCTCTGTGAGTCCCCACCCACCAAGGAGGCAGGGACTTGATATCCTACTGATGTGGCTGAATCAAAGCCTTAATCATAATTTAATCAAGTAAAAGTGAAACCCCTGAATCTAATACAATCTAATACGCCCATAGGAACAGACCAGTTTACAAACACAATCCAATATCTACTTTTGGAATTCATAAACAATGCCAAACTGCCACAGACAGGATGAGAAAACCACTGCCTCGTGTGACATGCCCATTCTGTTTCATTTTTGCTTCTTGAGAATTAAGATTATGAAATTCTCAGTCACTAGTTTTGATTGCAAAGACTCTCTTACCAGGGGACGAGGACTATTAGGACACATGTCACTTGTAATCATTTAGTTAGGGAACCTAAACCGGATAGGCTTAACATGCAATTCTGCCTTGCTTTCAAACCCTCTCCACAAGGCAGTTACCAGATATGGCTCCTCCACAACAGAAAAAAGTGAAACTCTTCTTGAATAAGTTGCAGAACCTCTCCTCCACTTTCTCCTGACACTCAGGGAAGTTGCTTGCTATCCTGAACTCACTCATGATCAGCTCTTCAAAAGCTCCTCTGTTCATTTGCCCGTCTAATTGACCCAAATTCCATCACTGCTCTACCTCCAGTCTGCCCCATCCTCTCCTCCAAAACCCACCTAGTGGGCCCTAAATCCCTTCCTCCCCCCACCCAACTCAGTCACCACATCTCTGTCTACCACAAGATAAATTTTTCCTTATAAAACAGGGCTTAAAAACTCTTCCACAATTATATACAAACCACATTATTATGGAGCTATGTACTACAATATACAGGAAGGTATATGCTGTTTACATTCAAATGTATTTATGTGAAGCAAGTATTCAATGATGACAACTTTGAAAATTTCATTAGATTAGACATATTCTAGCTTTTAGGGCTCTTGATTACAAATAACAGAAACCCACCTCAAAGTAGTTCCATTTTGAAAATGTTTAGCGATTCAATTTGTTTGGTACAGAAAAGGTCACATGCCATTTGGGGCCAATGATTATGTTTATAAAAAGAGTGATTATATTTGTAAGAAGATGATATCACTCATTTGAAGACAAGTTTAGAAAGAAGAAATCGAAGAAGTATTTGGGATGGGAATGCTTACTTTTCCTTGAAGTTAGAGATGGTGGAGAGACAAAAAAAGTCCACTGTCCTCCTCTTTGTCAAACATTCCTTGAACAGTTTTTCTGGCAGGCATTTTGCTAAGTGCTTTATGATGTGAGGGAAAATATAAAGAACATATCAAGTATTGTGTCCTGCAGGAAGTCACAATATAGTAATGGAAAATTTATAAAATTTGATTGACTGTAATTTCATAAAGATTATTCAGTATTCAGTTAATGTTATTGACATAAAAAAATTCAAAAAAAAAAAAAAAAAAAAAACTCTTCCACCTTAAGAAAACATCTAATATAACCAAGAAGAAATAATTTTGATACACATAGAATCAGAGAATACAATTATATCCCAGGAAATTCTATAAAAGATATTTCAGAGCAGATATGCTTAAAACTAGTCCATAATTTGTGACATAGTCCAGCTCTCAATCCAAATCTAATACCTGGTTTTATTTCACACAAATCAGGAAGATGTGATATGTTAACTATCTTCAATAAATCACTTTCATAATGTAATCATGCCACCTAAAGTTATCCCTAAAGATGACCAAATCCATTATGTTGTATTTGGTTGCATGATAGGTAAAACAATATACTGAATGGATATCAAGGTTCCAAAAAACATCCAAAGCTTCCTGGCGAGGAATGAGGTTTGGTACTGCCCCTGTTGAGAACCTAAAGTCCCAAATTGTTGATTAATCTTGTACCAATAAATTAACTTTTTTTTCCCAAAGATACCAGGGCTGAGGATTGAACCCTAGACCTTGTATATGGGAACTGAGCCACATCAGTTCCCCTGAGTTGGTTTTCTCATTTGTTTTTGCTTGTTGTTTCTTTTTTTTGTTTTTAGGAGGCACTAGGAACCGAACCTGGAACTTCCTATGTGGGAGGCAGGCACTCAACCTCTTGAGCCATATCCGCTCCCTAAATTAACGTTTATTGCACATTTACTATGATATATTTACTCTATGGTAAGCACTTTATATATATTAAACAACCCTAAGAGTATGATTATTATTTGCATTTTGCTGATTAGGAAAAGAAGCACACACAGGTTAAATAATCTGCCCAAATTCACCAGCCAGTGTCAGAGCCAGGATTTTAAACTAAGTAGTCAGGCTCCAGATTTCTACTATAAATGACTACAATGAAATGCTTCCAAAATGTCTAATGAGAAGATGTGATATGCTAGACCCTAAGAATAATAGAGACATTCTAGCAAGTCGTCCTGAGAATTGTACACCACCAAGCCAGTTTTCTTTAGAATAACAATAAATGCTTATTTTAAAGGAATAAGAAGAGATACAGGTGAACTTATTTTCTTCAGAAGTCAAATATGTTTTAATGATCCTCTAAACTCTGCTCTTCCATAACTCAAAAGGTTCATCCTTTTTTTTCCAGCCCTGAAGCCTAAATCCTTTGTTCTTCTCACAAAATGACTTAATTGTAAAGTCTCTTCAGAAAGGCAAGGACATATGCACTATTTACCCATCACATACACATTCAAAAATATTATCTATACCAGTCAATAGACTAAAAGACAGAAGACATAAATTTATTTCCGAAAGTTTCTTAAATTCTTACCGAGGGATTAATTTATCAAAAAAGGTGAAATATAGTATTCACTGAAGTATTCAGTAAATACTATAGTTAGAAAGTCTAATTAACAGTATAAGAGAAGGAGCATGTTTTAATCAGCTAGGCCGCCAAAATGCAATATATCAGAAATGGGTTGGTTTTTACAATGGTTTTTTACAGACACTCAGTCAAAGGAGGTGCACAGAAGTAGAGACACAGAGGAAGAGAGACAGCTCCATAGACATGGCAGAGGCCCTGGGAAGAGAGATGAGCCATTCCCTGATAGTTTACAGCTGACCTTGTAAAGAGAACAGAGCAGCTGTGTGCAGAAAGAAATGAGCCCTGGGAAGAGAGACGAGCCCTATGGCAGCCTACAGCTGAGATCAGAAGAAGCTGGACCAGTGGAGCCTTAAGAGGAAGGCTGAACCCTCACAGGTATTGCCCACCATCTTACTTCAACACATGGCAACAGAGTTTGGTAATGAGGTAACCTTGAGTTGGACTCTTTAGGGCTTTGTAACTGTAAGCTGTTATCCCAAATAAATACCCTTTATAAAAGCCAACAGATTTCTGGTACTTTGCATCAGCACCTCTTTGGCTGACTACTACACTCACTGTTAAAACTATCCAAATTTTTGTGTGCTGCCTCGACATCCATCTTACTTTGGCTAAGCCACTTGCCTCAACACTGACCTTTGGCCTAGTAAACAAGCAGCTTTCCAGCACTGAGGCATAAACTCCCCCAGAGTCCAAACCCACATCTGCATCTACCACCCACATCACCCCGACACCTCACCTAAAACCCACAGCTGGTCTCAAATGATAAGCTAACCATTCCTACCACCCCAGAGCCCCCAGGTCCCTTTCCCTTTTGCACACGTTTGCTTTAAATTAATCACTCCTTTACTCCCACAGGAAACCAACCAGCCTCCACCCTGTACCACAATAAAGGCACAAGCCTACAGGTTCCTCTCACTGTGCTTTTGTGCTGGTGGAGCCATCCAAGCCTATCGCACTTCCCATCAACCCCTCATAGCACACTTCTTTCTCTGGGACTTGTAAGTAACAAACTATCTTTTTCTCATATATTATGACCTCATTTCCCATTGTGTCATACCTGACCTCCACAAGGACCGAAATTTAAAATCCAACTTAACTAATTCGAATACTCACCCTCTATGAGAATTTGACTATGGACATAACTTTATTCGCAAACCTATCAATAATAGCAAAGTGCCTTCCTTGGGAGGCCTGAGTTTTTACCATTTGGGTGCGCCTCTTTTAAAAAAGTAACAAATATAAAATTTTGTACAAAAGTACAAAATTTGTTTATAATGAGCATTTGTTTAGAAAGAGAAAACAATATAGCAAATTAAAGATTTTTAAATGCCAAAAAAATACCAAAAACATCACAAAATCGAGAAAAAAATATTTTATTGTCTGCCTGACATTGGCCATAATACTTTGTTTTCTATATTTTTTGGCTGCATGCTTTCTGACCACTTCCTCAAATATCAATTATTTTAAAATATTATTTTCTACAGAGAGGCTAGAAAGCTACTTTGTTCTTTCTTCCAGCATGGCTGCCTTAAGAAAAACCCACACATGTGAGGGGACCTAAAGCTTAAGCTTCATTATTTTCATAGTAAATATACCACTGTTTTGGAAATATGCTGTCAGATGGCTATGAAAAATATGCATTTCAATACAATACATATTGTATTGAAATATACTTTAAAAATACACAAATTGAAGAACTGAAGGACTTCTTGCTATGATTTGATTTTTAATTGAGATAATACCTTCAACTTTCTTCTTCCAAGCACATATCTTCTTGCCTGAAGCATTCAACTCCATGTTAGAGCTCGTCATACTAAATTATTTCCATTTCCATTCCATGAAAAAATTTTAAAACATAGTATACTCCAGTCATTGATCTCATACCAGGCTAAATTTTGCAACTCTCATCCTGAAAGGAAAAGCAAGGTAATTCTTTTTTCCCCTTCACTCTTTCTTTAAAGTATTATAGACATTTGAAACAAAAAGGCCTCCTGAACCACAACTCTTTACAATTACTGTGGAAAGGTACATATCATACACTGTGTTATCTTCCAATAATGGTCACCAGTAAAAATAGATAATGAAATGTATAATTTTAATATTTTCTCCAAGATTGAGTTCCTGACAGTTACAAGAAGAAAGTTTATCTTCTGTGGTTCATAAACAGACATAAAATATTTCATGTGAATTTCAGAGCTCTTGAAAATGTTGTCATCATCAACTTAATTCTTCATATAAAACATATTTACATTATTTAATTTTACATCATCAATTTTATCTTCCTTCTGAAAATATGGCTAGCAGTCTTCCTTCCAAATATACCCCACCACCCCCCACTTTAATTTTATAGGAAAACATACATAATTTTATTTAAGGCAGAAAATGTTACATTTGTCATTGAAGATATAAGAAATCCTAATTTTTCAGTTTTAATGGCAGACTAAAAAAATCTATGTATTCCCAGGTGTCTATAATAAGCACACTTCTCATTCCTTCTCAACCCATCAAAAAATGTATATTAAAAAAACATCCAAAAGAAGAAAAGTAACTCTGAGATAAATGCCACTTGATTAAAGTTTAGATAATATATTGTTTTTTATGTAATGGTTATAATTGTGACTTAGCTACTTACCTTCAAATCCATAATACCTAGACTAGCTCTATCCCAAAAGGAAAATTATCTGAAACCACTGACAGCCAAATAAAGATTTTCTACATATTATTTTTTTTTAATTATCAACAAGTACAATTAAACACAAATTTTAACTAAAGAACTAAAGAAATGCATGAAAAAATAGTTCAGGGAAATTACATATGAAACCAAAACATTTTATACAATTATATAAGAAATAAAGTTAGGATTATTTAAATTTCAAAAAAACTGTAATGATCAGATAAAAGAATGTTGTGTTTTTATGCTTAATATTCCAATAGTATTCCTCATTACTTTTGCATTTCTACATACTTTTTTTTTTTTTTACCAGGAGGTCCTGGGGATCGAACCCGGGTCCCTCCATATGGGAGACGTACGCCCAACTAGTTGAGCCACATCCGACCCCATTTCTACATACTTATTGCATACTTAATACTTAACTTTTTATTATACTAAGCAAAGTAAATGATTGTGGTATTCGTTTATTTACTGTGTGGCTAATGTAATGAATAAAATGGGCTCTATGTGCACAAAGCCAGATTCAAATATTTAATCAACAGTTGCCAAAAATAGCTAAAGTTCTTTTTCTCAAAAAAATACTGTGCAAGTTGGGTAGGACCTTTCTTTAAAAATGGAAATTCTGTATTCATTAGTTTTCATTACTAATGTAATTTTAAATTGCAAGGCTCTAAAGAGGCTGACAACTGGAGCCAAGTTTCACAGCTCACATTTATCAGTACAAAAATATTGATATTATGGTCTCTGTCTCATTTGACTTGTGAAATTCTGCTATTCCTGACTACCATGGTATCATGATAGGCTTGTAACAGCTTTCTTGACACTTTTGCCCCCATCATGGAAAAAAAATCAAGTGAGAGGAAAATCTGCTGCCAGATCAACAGAATAACCTAATTTTCTTGCTAAAAAGTATGGATGTTTTTCCCAGAAAAATACATAATAGACTTCATATTATCCATAATAGTATCTACCTTTTTAATTTACTATAAATCAAGGTTTGCTCTCGAAAATGTGATCTCAATGTTGTTTTCTATTGCCCAACATATCTTCATATAAAATTTGTGATTCTATCATTTTTCTCTAAGTTCTCTTATAATATATGAATTTATCATTGACATTTTTGGTAAATAATCTTCATTTGCAACTTTGCAGAATACTAGGAATTACAAAGCACACAACTTAAAATAGGAAATTAGCATAAACTGAATACCTTCTGTTAAAAATGCTGCCAGAAAAAGCACTCTAATTTCACTATTTCCGTCTTACTTATTTCTCCTTTCTCCACAGGATGTACACAGACAATAAAGCAAACACTATCAACATGTCTACACCACTAATATATTTTTACTCATTCTCAAAATAAAATGCTATAAAGAGACTATCATTCCATCTTATAAGTGGCTAATCTCAAGGATTTCAAGAATTTGGCCAAAGCCTCAAATTTGACCTCATGTGTCCCTCAATAATATCATATATCAGAAATAGCCCTACCTTGTTCATAGTTCCCTCAAGCAAAATAATTATCTTAAAAGACTCCTCACTTTTACTTTTAGAGTAGATATTCAATAACTGAGCATTATTTAGGATAAAATAAGTTAATAAAACTATTAGAACCCAGTGAGTTTGTGATGGCTAGTGATATTTAATATTTGAAATACCATAACTAGATCTAGTGCTTCATGATTTGTCACACTTTTGTTTATAATTTGCTCTGCAAGACCAGCCCACGAGACTGCAGGGTTTATCATAGTTTACAAATAAACTGAGGATCAAAGAAGTTAAGCAATTTACTTAAAGTCACATGGCTAATAAGTAATAGAAGGCAGGCAGAAGTTAAGCCAGTTAACACTACTTTCAGAACCAATTCTACCACTGGTGAATCCATTCCTTTACATTTAATTTTATAAGTCATTTATTACTAAACACGTTTTCAATAAAGCACCTATTATGTTATTACACTGTATTCAAAGCCATGTTCAAAACCTTATTTAATGGTTTCTTATCAAAAGAAAGTGCCAAGTGAAGAATTCCCCTAAATTCTTTGAAATTTCATTTGTATTATTTCTGACGTGTATATCTTTTTATTTTAATTTTATTTCATTTCATTTCATTTCTTAGGTTAAGGAAATCTATAAAAGAGGCTCTGGTCTTCGCTGGCTTTCACCAATCCCCTATTTTATTACCAACAGCAAAGGCTGGTGCCACTTTTGAGGGTATAACAAACAGTACATTATGTAGAAAGGAACAAAGCTTTTTGGGGGGACCTGATCTAGAAGCTCTGTACACAGAAACTCCAAATCAAAACAAGGAGAAATGTGTCTAGGATTTGCCCCTATAGTTTGAAACCCAAAGAAAAGGATATCTATTCTTTCATCCCAATTAAATAAATATTGATAGTTACAACCCAACCTCCAAAATCAAAAGTATTTCATGCCCTGGAAAATGTTTGAAGAGAAGGATTAGGTTTTTAAAATGGAACATTTTCCATCATAAGGCTGTCAGTCTATTTATTAATGGAATAGAGAAAAATAAGAGGAAGAGAATCTGAGAAATTAAAAAACAAAGAATCTACTGCCTGTCCTACTTCAGCCCTGTTTCACTCATCAATCCTTTATACTCTGATTTCTGCTTTCAAGACTCTACAGAATATTCTCACCATCAAATTGACAATCTCTTTCAGTAGCTTGTTTTCAGTGCTTTATCCTACTTGAACTCTTAGCGGTATTTGACCTTACTTTCTCTATTTCCTAACACTGTCCCCTTGGCTTCTAGGACAATTATCTCTCTGCAGCTTTGTTCTCTGATGTTTCCTTCCTTTCTATTCATCCCCTTAAATGTTCATATCACCCAGAGTTCTGTCTCTGCATAAAACATTCACTCAAGCTCCACACACGTTTCATACTTCCATGTCCACTTTAATGCCTCTTCAAGCATTATACTCTACACACTGGAAACTTCAGTGTATCACCCTCATCCAATTGGACACTAAATGTTAGTAGTTGAACTTAAAAATGTCCCTGCATCAATACTGCCCACTCTCCAAAGTTGCCACTGCCTCATTCCAGGCACTGACTTTGTCTCTCCCAGTTACTTTGTACTCCCATCTCTACCCACTCCAATCCAGTGTCACTGCAATTAAAATATAAACCAAATCTACCTGATCTCTCTGTTAGCGCCCTTTTCCTTTCAGGATAACCTCCAAACATAAAATGATCTTCATATGAGGTCCTAACCTACATCTCTTATTTCAATTCTGGCCACTTCACTCTATGACCCAATCTGACTTATATTGTTTCCTGTGCACAACATACCAAGATATCTTCATATGTTTGCACATTCTGTTCCCTCTTCTTAAAGTATACTTCCTGTGCTTCTCCAGTCAGGAACAGGCCTATGTTAGTATACTGTTGTTGGTTGGGAGCTCCTGGTGATGAAAGTGGCCAAGGCACAAAGGCGGTGATGGATTTCAGAATACAGAAGCTGGGGTCATCAGTCAATCAAGCACTGTACAATCAGATACCTGAGAGGAGCATTTTCATGGCCACCATTAATGGCTAAAATTTAAAAGGCTGAAAATACCAAGTGTTGGTGAGGTTGTGGAGCAACTGGAACTTGAAAACTTTGCTGGTAGGAATGGAAAATGGTACAGGCACTATAGGAACAGTTTGGCAGTTTATTATTAAGTTACAAAATATACTTACCATATGACCCAGAAATTACACTCTGAGATACTTACTCAAGAAAAATAAAAATATGCCCACACAAATACTGGAAAGTCTTTTTAAAATATTCAAAATTTTATTCATAATCTCAAAAAACTGGAGAAAAATCCAAATATCCACCAACTTATGAATAAACAAATTGTAGCATATTCATACAATGGAATAGTATTAAGCAATAAAAAAGAACCAACCTGTGATACATGCAAACAATATGAATGAATCTCAAAAGCATATTGCCATGTGAAAGAAGCCAGACAAAACAGACTACATACTGTATGATTCCATTTATATGAAATTCTAAAACACATAAAATCAAGTGATAAAAAGCAGATCAGCAGTTAACAGGGGCCAGGAGATAGGGGAAAGGGACTGACTGTGAAGGAAAAAGGAGAACTTTTTTGGAGTAAAGAAAATATTCTAGATCATAATTGTACTGTTTGTTAAACAACTATGTACATCCATCAAAACTAATCAAATTTTACACATCAAATTAGTAAATTAGTATGTAAATTATAACTCAAAAAGCTGGCAGAAAAGGAAAATATTCTTAAGATAGTAAAACAAAGAAGTGAATGAAGAAATAAAATAACCATCTGGAGAAGCAGATAGCATGTTACAACAGTCGCTTTAGGGAAGAGGATGTGGCTCTTCACCTCCTACCACATGGGAGGTCCTGGGTTCGGTTGCCTGGTGCCTCCTGGAGAAGGCGAGTTGGCCTGGCGGGCAGGCACAGCGAGCTGACACAACAAGATGATGCAACAAAAAAGACACAAAAAGGAAAGATAATGAGAGACATAACAAACCAGGGAGCTGAGGTGGCTCAGGTGATTGAGCGCTTCTCTTTCAAATGGGAGGTCCTGGTTCGGTTCCCTGTGCCTCCTAAAGAGAAGATGAGCAGACAGAGAGCACACGGCAAATGACACTGAGAGCAGACGGTGACCACAAACAATTAGGGGGGAGATAAATAAATAAATAAAATCATTTTTAAAAATAGTTGTTTTAAAGGAATTCTTTATATATAATGAAATAATTACAGTGCTTTTATACTAAAGTTCCAATGATTACAAAAATTTATTTATTTAAATTCTAGATATCCTAGGGAATCTAGTCATTCTCAATAACTTTAAATTTGTAGTGCTAAAACTTTTGGCTAACCAAGAAATGGAGGGAATTGTATTCATGTCTGATTCCAAGATTATAACATTTTAACTGTGTATCCAATTTTGAATAATGAGCACACATTACTTTATTAATTGTAAATATTTGTGAATATTAATATATTTTTAAAATGAATTATAACTATTAAAATATATCATTATGCATTTGATAAATAACATTTGCAATTAATAGTGTAGGATTTATGAACTACAATAGCATTACTTTTTCCACTTGCAAAATTACAAAAGAATTATAAAGATATCTTATATATATTGTAAAACCCTTTTTATATTTGTCTGCCTTATCTATTTTCAGCCTCTGAAATATTTAAATTCTAAAAACTGTCTTGGGGCATCCTATTTTGGCTCCAACACAAAATCGTTATGCTGTGTTAGAATATTTATTTTTCAGTGCCAAACATGTGCTTCTACTTCATTTTCACTATGCCTAGATATGTCTAGCTCTATACTTGATACCACCCCTGCCAACCTTTTTTATTACTTATTTCCCTCGAGTTGAATATAATTCCAAATGACACTTAAATACTATCCCTCTCATTGCCAAATATGCTTCTCAAAAATCTTAAAAATATCTGTAAGTAGTGGAAAAACAGATCAATTTTATACCTCACTTTCAGCTTTATTTCAGCTTTTTGATCTTTGAAAGACCATTTGTGCTGTTTATAAAATTACTTTTTGATGTTGATGGCAAATGATACTGGAATTCTAAACCCAAATATGATATTGAACTGGAAAGATCAATTACTATTCTACTTCAGAAATTCAAATAATAGATGAGATCAAAATAATGTATTATCCAGGAATTTTTCCATTCTTACTGTTAGACTTTCCAAGTTAAATATCCAAGCATTGTGTTATGTACATAGTTTATATCATATCATCTTTTTATTTACTTTTTATAACAATCTTTTCTAGTACATATTTTATCCCCATTTTATAGGTGAGGAAATTGATGCTCAAAAATGTTAAACATTTGCCTTTAGCTCATATAATGAGTAGTAAAACTTGAACCCATACCTATCCTACACTTTAGCCCTTGTTGTAAAAAGCCTCCTAGCTGGCCTCTCTGGTTGTAGAATTTGCTTCCTTCCCTTTCAGTCAACTCGGAACAATTGCCTGATTAACCTTCTTAGAACACCAGTCTAATGCTGGCAGTCAGTAGATCCTTGTGACTTCTAAAAGATTTAATTTCCTCATATATTAGAGTAGAGGATAAGTAGATGATGTGTAAGGCTTTAAAAAAAAAAAAAAAAAAGTAGGCGGAGCAGGTATAGCTCAGTGGTTCAGCGCCTGCTTCCCATACACAAGGTCCTGGGTTCAATCCCCAGTACCTCCAAAAAGAAAAAAATAAAAATCAATATGGCAAATGTTCTGTTTTATATATCTGCTCTAAAACTTTTTATGGCTCCTATTCTCTTCCCATCCAGCGTCTCAACTAGTTTAAATTCCAATGCTTGGCTTTCAAGTCACTTTATAATTTACCCATCCACCTTTAGTTCTCCATTGTTACCAAAATCCTCTCTCTTCTGTCGCAAGTTTCCTCATGTCCCAAGTATAAGACCTGTTATGTTCTTGCCTCTGAGCACTTGTTGGTGTTGTTTGTCTCACCTTATGTCATATCCTCTTTGAATCTACCTTTTCTCATTGCTTAAGAACCCAACTCAAGTTCTCCTATCCTTCAAGAAACCTTTCTGTGCAAGACTCCTCCTCAACTGATCCCTTGCCTTCTCTTAGCTCCCAAAATATATGCAATCTCTTCCATATAATTTAACTCTTAATTTCATACCAGCCTACACTGTTATAGGACTCTAAACTCCTGACAACAGAGCCCTCTGTGGAGAAGGCATGGGCTCAAGAATCAAGACAGCCTTGAGATCTAATCCCAGCTCTACAACATACTAGTTATGTAGCCTTAGGTGGGTTACTTTACTTTTCATATCTTCAGTTTTCTAATCAATATTAAATGAAAAAAATAATACCTACCTCATATAACTCTTCCCATATATCCCCATGGCTCACTTTATTCTGGTCTTTGTTCAAATGTCTCCCACTTATAGAGGCTTTCCTATAAGATAAGATACATATCCTATAATAACAACTTTCATCATTTTCTATTCCTTTACCCTGCTTTAATTTCACTCACAAGACTCATGGTCTAATGTTATGTTATATAACTATTTGTTCTTTTTTTTTTTTTTACATAGACAGCCAGGAAGTCATTTATTGGAGGGCACAGGTTGGGTGAGGGCAGTGCTGGCAAAGCTCTCACAAGTGCAGGGCCTGCCACTTGTCCGAGGGGCCGCGATTGGGCATGTACTTCACTCCACAGGCATCCGGTATGAGGTGCTTCTTGGCCTATCTATTTGTTCTTTATTTTTGTATTTCCTACTATAATTTAAGCTCTCTAAGTGTGATGGCTTTGTCTTTTTTATTTACTGCTATATTCCTAGTGCTTAGACTATGCTTGTTACATAGTGGATATTAAAGAAGTCACAGACATCTATTAAGCAGCCATCGCCCAGAACTCACCTACCCCCTTTCCTCGAGAAATCACAAACATACACTAAGCAGCCATCGTCTGGCTTTCTGCTACCCCTACCTCCTTTTCTATTGTGTGCTGTTTCAGAAACTGGAGGAGATAATACGTCTAACAAAAAGGCCCAGCCAGACCTTAAACCTGAAACTGTAAACAAGGAACCCCAGATGCTTACCAGAACAGGAATTCTCAGTGGCAGGGCCCTCTCCCCCTACCCTCCAGGTGGATAAAAACCATATGCAAACAGTATAGATTGGCCTCTCTTCTCTGGCACAAAAATAGGGCATACAGAGCTTCCATCTATCAATCCTGACCTGGCACAGTTTTTGGCCCTCGCTAGACTGGCCACGAAGGGATTTCTTCCCCTGCTCTTTGGAACTCTTTGTGTTGAATAAGTGACAAAGAGATCATTTGCCCTTTCTGAACTCTATATTCTATACAAGGAATAAATGAGTCATTTGCTGAAAGCTTCTGTGGTACCCTGAATCTGTGTTCCCACGACACAACTTTGTAGCAACTCACTCCATAGTAGATGCTCAATAAAAACTTAAGTTTTGAATGGTTTTCTAAGGATTCCATGAGATGTTCTTTGTAAAGCAATTAAGATGGTGTGTGAACCAATAAAACTTAGGGGTTTGATGCTTGTTTGTTTTAATGTTTACATTTAACATAGGAAATATACAAAATGACAGGATCCCTAAGAAATGACTTTCTGTGGAGGGATCTTCAGGGTATAGGCAGAGAAGTTCTACCATAAACTGTTAGCTTAAATATCAAGGCTCAAAGACATTCATCCAGAAATCAGGCTTTCCTTTCCATCCTCAAACCCACTCCACAAGCAAACACCCCCCTGCCCAAGCTGGACAAAAGATAGGATACTACGTGTTACTTATTGACTGAAATGGGCCACAGCAAGGGATTGTTTTAAGGTAAGATGAAAGAAAAACTAATATTTGGGAGACAAGACTATAAAGGAGCACTAAAAGTTGTTCCAATGTGTTCAGTCTTCATGTGTATCAAGAAGTGACACCTTATTTGTGACTAATTATCCATCAAAAGAAAACAGAGCATGCTGGTATCACTGCACAGAGCCATGACTTCCTACTGTCCCTTTCATAGCAGATATCATTCCTGACCATTATCCACCCCTAATGAGCCAATCCCCATTCTTGCTCTCTCTCCATCCAAAATTATACTTACAAATTCTATTCCTATTTAACAGTAGTTTCAACCCAAATAGTAAAATATGGTGACTGTGCTGAATTTGATGACCAGGAAAATCCTATTCAACTCCTCTGAATTAATTCAATTTTCAAAACACTATTTGTAACCTCTATATATACTATAATAAGAATGCTTCCAGCAACTTCTTCATCTGAAGCTAGCAAACATCACCCTCAGCATTATGTTTCGGGCCAAGCAGAAGTTATTTGTAGCAGTTCTCACAGCCTGTTTATTGATGGGTTATAAAGTGTCATACTTTGATGAAGGCTGCCAATGCAAGATACCAGAAATGAGTTGGCTTTTATAATGGGGATTTATTAGGGTAAAAGTTTACAGTTCCAAGATTGTGAAATGTCTAAATCAAGGCATCATCAAGAGATGCTGTCTCACCAAGTTGCAGCTGAGGGTGATCAGGCACATGGTGGTGTCATCTAAAGATACTTTCTCTAGGAGCTCAGCTGTGGACAGTCAAGCACATGGTAAGACATAAGGGCAGCCTGCTAGTCTTTCCCCTCTCATCTGGGCCTGTGGCTAGTTCTGCTTCCAGCTGCTCCATCTGTAGCTTCTCTCTGCCACTGCATCATTTTCTCTGCCTTTCTGAAGCTGCAGGAAGTCCTGGAGTCCCCTCTGACATGGCAAGGTAAAATGGCAGCTTTCTTTTCCCCTCTCTTCTGTTTATATAGAACTCCAGTAAAAGATTAAGACCCACCCTGGGTCCCACAATCTAATCAAAGACCTTAATTGAAGCAATCAAATCAAAAGTGATTTAATCAAAAGGTCCCTTAACTGAATCTAATCAAAAGTTCCCATCTTCAATGGGTTTACAGGCACAGGAATGGGTTCACCTTAAGAACAGGATTTTCTGGGGTCCACAAAAGACAAATCAGCACACAAAGGATCACAATTAAGACTTTCAGAAAGATGGAGGATTAGAGAGGCAGAGGGTTAGCTTCTCTCCCAGGAAAATAGCTAGAGGACAGGCAGAAATTGACAGGAAAACTGTTTTAGGGCTTAGGACACCAGGGGAAGGCTAGGCACCATCCAGAAGACAGAGGGGTGAAAGAAAGGAGTCTTGGCAGGCTGGAAAAATCCCATGAGTAAAGCAGTAGCAGCTGCTGGTATCCATCCCCCCACCCTCAGAGCAAAAACCCACTGCTGTTTGTTTCACTCTGCCCCTAGCTGGCAGCTACGGACTGAGGGGGTTGCAGGGGTCCTCTTAAGAAAGGGACACAGCCTACAGCAAATTCAGATTTTGGACAGCAAATTGGACTGTTGCATCCCAGGGGTTGCACACTTCCAGACTGGGTGGAGGTGTGACATTGTTTGCCCTGAGAACTAAATTGTTTAGCAGGGAGCTAAAAATAATCTACCTTCTCAAACAAACTCCCTACTGCCCTGGACTGGTTGCTGAGGAATCAGAGGGAGGGAGGGTACTACTGGCCAAGGGAAGAGAGCAGCTTCTGAGACAGTTTATTTGCTGGGTCTGGCCCACCCTCAGGGACACTGCTTCTGCATGGCTCACCCAGGAAGGGTGACAGTGAATACATTCCCCTCCTAGCATCTGGGGTCTGAACTGAGAGATCTGCCAAAGAGTGCTGGCAGACCAAAAAAAGTACACAAAAAGAAGGGAAAAATAAGAAGAAGAAAATAAAAGAGGTAATCAGGTGCCTTTAATACCCCACCCCCAAGGTCCTTGCAAACTGGCCTGTACCCCCATTGTTGGAGCCTTAGCCTGGTTTGAGCAGTTAAACATGGACAGTCCTAAAGATCTATAACTAGTTGAACCAAGAATCAAAGAACAGTGGTAGCACACAACTACTTAAAAGCAAATCCCTGGGAAAGAGAAAGAAATTGTTCATCAAAGTAAACTGACCGTCATAATCAGATTCCTAGGCATTAGAAAAAAATTACATGCCATACTAAGAAAAAGGAAGATATGGCTCAGGCAAAGGAACAAATCAAAGTTCCAGGCAAAGACAGGACTTGAAACAACTAATCAATGGTGTTCATACAAATCTAAATCAAATCAGGGAGTTGAAGGACACTATGTCTTAATAAATAAAAGACATTAAGAAGGCAATGGGGGGAGCAAATGTGGCTCAGGCAGTTGGGTGCCCGCCTCCCACAAAGGAGGTCCCAGGTTCGGTTATCAGTGCTTTCTAAAGAAGACAAACAACAATGAGCAGACAACAAGCAAACATCGAGCAAAAACAAGGAGCAGACAATAAGAAAAAAACAATGAGCAGACAATGAGCAAAAAACAACAAGCAGACATCGAGCAAAATCAATGAGCAAACAACAAGCAAAATCAACGAGCAAACAATGAGCAGACAGTGAGCAAAAACAAAACACAAAACAACATGCAGGAAACAAATATGGATCAAGCAGCTGGGTGCCCACCTCCCACATGGGAGGTCCCAGGTTTGGTTCCCAGTGCCTCCTAAAGAAGAAACAAGCAGACAATGAGCACAAACAACAAGCAAACAGACAGAGCCATCTCGGGGATGGGGGGAGGAATCTAAAATAAATAAATAAATAAATAAATAAATAAATAAATAAATAAATAAATAAATAAATAAATATCTTTTTAAAAAAGAAGAACGCAATGGGTGACTATATTTTACTTTGTGATTATACCAAAAGCCCTTGAATGTACACTTTAGATAGACTGTATGGGATGTGAATATATATCAATAAAATTGCTTTAAAAAATAAAAAGAAGACATTGGGCAAGCACAAAAATTTTTCTGAAAACTTGAATAGAAAAATAATAGAGCTTATGGGAATGAAAGACACAATAAGTTAAGATTAAAAATGGAGCATACAATAGCAGATTTGAAATCACAGATGAAATAATCAGCAATGTAGAGTAAAGAACAGCTGAAATTGGAAAGAGAAAATAACAGAGAGAGAAGAATGGAAAAAAATTGAGCAGGGGTTCATAGAGTTGAATGATAGTTTGAAGCACACCAACACATGTGTTATGGGAGTTTCAGAAGAAGAAGAGAAAGGAAAGGGAGAAGAAAGAGTACTTGAGGAAATAATGGCTGAAAATTTCCCAACTCTCATGAAAGACATGAAAATACATGTACTGGAAGCACAGCATACTCCAATCAGAATAAATCCAATAGACCTACTCCAAGACATAATATTTAGAATGCCAAATGCCAAAGATAAAGAGAAAATTCTGAAAGTGGCAAGGGAGAGGTGAAACATGACATATAAGGGACACCCAGTAAGACTTAGTGCAGATTTCTCTTCAGAAACCATGGAGACAAGAAGGCCATGGTATGATATAATAAAGGTACTAAAAAAGTAAAGCTGACAGCCAAGAATTCCTTATCTGGCAAAACTGTCCTTCAAATATGACAGTGAGTTTAAAATACTCACAGATAAACAGAAACTAAGAGAGTTCATAAACAAGAATCTGGCTCTGCAGTTGATACTAAAAGGAGTTCTGCAGCCAGAAAAGAAAAGACAGGAGAGAGAGGTTTAGAGGACAGTACAGAAGTGAAGACTATCAGAAAGGGTAACCAAAAGCGTAAAAAGACAGACAAAAATAAGATATGATATATGAAAGCCAAAAGATAAATGGTTGAAGTATGTAATACCTGAACTGTAATAATATTGAGTCTTAATGGATTAAACTCCCCAATAAAAAGACATGAACTGACAGAATGGATAAAAAAAAAACAGGAGCCATCCATATGCTATCTGCGAGACTCACCCTGGACTCAAGGATGCAAATAAAATGAAAGTGAAAGCTTGAAAAAAGATATTTCATGTAAACAGTAACCAAAAGAGAGCAGGGGTAGCTATACTGGAGTCAGACAAAACAGAATTTAAATGCAAAAGAAGTGATAAGAGATGCAGAAGGCCGTTATATATTAATAAAAAGACAATCAACCGGTAAGGAGTAGCAGTCATAAATATCTATGCACCTAACCAGGGAGCCCCAAAATACATGAGGCAAACTCTAGCAAAACTGAAAGGAGAAACAGATGTCTCTACAGTAAGAGTTGGAGACTTCAACAAGCCACCCACATCAATAGACAGAAGATCAAAAAGGAAACAGAGAACTTGATCAATTGATCAATGAGCTGGATGTGACAGACATATAGAACACTGCACCCCAAATCAGTAGGTTATACATTCTTCTCAAGTGATTATGTATCTTTCTCCAAGATAGACCACATGTTAGGTCACAAAACAGTTCTCAATAAATTTAAAAAGACTGAAAATATACAAAGCACCTTCTCTGATCATAATGGAATGAAGATAGAAATCAATAATAGGTGGGAAAGGGGAACAATCACAAATATATGAAGGCTAAACAACACATTCCTAAACAATGAGAAAATACAAGAAAAATTTACTAGATACCTTGAGACAAATGAAAACAATAACACAATTTATCAAAACTTATGGGATACAGCAAAGGCAGTGCTAAGAGGGAAATTTATAGCCTTAAATGCCTATATTAAAAAAGAAGAAAGAGCTAAAATCAAAGACCTAACTGCACATCTGGAGAAACTAGAAAAATAATAGCAAACTAATCCTAAAGCAAACAGAATTAAAGAAATAACAAAGATTAGAGCAGAAATAAATGAAATTGGGAACAAAATAAAATAGAGAAAATTAAAAAAAAAAAAGCTGGTTCTTTGAGAAGATCAATAAAATTGACAAATTCTTAGCTAGACAAAGGGGAAGAAAAAGAGATAATATGCAAATAAATAAAATCAAGAAATAAAGGGGAGACATTATGACCTACTCCACAGAAATAAAAAGGATCATAAGAAGATATTATGACCTGATTCCGTGATAATCAGGGTAGGCTAAACAATCGCTATATTAGAAACCATGCATGTGTCCCCTGACCTAGTTTTTCTCCCTAGGTCTGGTTTTTAGAATGCTGGTGATAAACTACGCCTGATTTATTATATGACCATCCTGTATGGGAAATGACTGTAAATACAGGTATCTTTGGTCAACCTTAATAGATATAGCAGGGGGACAGATGTGGCTCAAAAGGTTGGGCATCCGTCTCCCACATGGAGGGACCTGGGTTCGATCCCCGGGACCTCCAGGTAAAAAGAAAAATACAGAAGGCGCATGGGCAGCCAGGCCCCAGCCCCATGCACAGGTGCACTGCCAGGCCCCACGAGCCACGCAGCAAGATGATGACGTAACAGGAGAGTGACACAAGGGAGAGCCAAGACGAGAGACACCAGAAAACCAGGAACTAAGTAAGGTGATGCAAGAGGTAGGATGCCTCTCTCCCACATCGGAGTTTCCGAGGATCAAATACCAGTGAAGACAGGAGGAGAAGGATGAGAAGAGAGGGCAGGAAACAGACACAGAGAGTTGCCCAGTGAATGGACACAAAAACAGCAAAAATGGGAGGGGGGAGTAAAAATGGATAAATGTAAATAAATAAATAAATAAATCCTTAAAAAAAGGTATAGGGGAATAAGACATGGGCTATAGTTAGTAGTAATACTATGACGATGCTCTTTCATAATTTGTTAACAAATGTTTCACAACAATGCAAAGTGTTTGTGGTGGGGTGATGTGTAGGAGCTCTGTATGGTGTTATGCATGTTTGTTTTGTAAGTTCACAATGTTTGCTGAACACTTATTGTTTATGTATGTTCATGTATGAATGATACACTTTAATAAATTGTTTAAAAATTTTTTCTTAATTAAAAAATTTTAAAAAGAGGATATTATGAGAAACTGCATGCCAACAAATTAGACAACCTAGATGAAGTGGACAAATTCCTAGAAATGCACAACCTATATTGACTCTACAAGAAATACAGGAACTCAAAAAACCAATCACAAGAGATTGAATCAGTCATCAAAAATCTTCTAACAAAGAAAAGTCCAGGACCAGATGACTTCACAGGTGAGTTCTACCAAACATTTCCAGAAGATAATACCAATCCAAAAAAGCAAAAAGGAGGGAAAATTACCCAACATGATGATGAAGCCAACATTACCCTAATACCAAAGCCAGATAAAGATATTACAAGAAAATAAAATTACAGACCCATCTCTCTAATGAGCAAAGATGTAAAAATTCTCAACAAAATACTTGCAAATAGAATCCAACAGCATTATACACCAGGAGCAAGTGGGTTTTACTCCTAGTATGCAAACATGGTTGAACAGAAGAAAATGAATTAATGTAATACACCACATTAACAAACTGGAAAAAAAACACATATCATCTTATTGATGGAATGCAGAAAAGGCACTTGACAATATCCAGCATTCTTTCTTGATAAAATTCCTTCGAAAGATAGGAATAAAAGGAAAGTTCCTTAACATGATAAAGGGCATACTATATATGGAAATCCCACAGTCAACACCATATTCAATGGGAAGAGGTTGAAAGCTTTCCCTCTAACATGGGGACCAAGACAAGGATGCCCACTGTCACCACTCTTATTCAACATTGTGTTAGAAGTTCTAGCTAGAGCACTAAGAGAAGAAAGAGATATAAAAAGGCATCCAAATGGGAAAAGAGGAAGTAAAACCTCTCACTATTCATAGATGACATGATACTATATTTAGAAAATTCAGAAATAACTATGACAAAGCTATTAGAGCAAATAAATGACTTCAGTAAAGTGGCAGGATACAAGATCAACATGCAAAAATTAGTAGTGTTTCTATACAATGCTAATGAGCAAGCTGAAGAGGAAATCAAGAAAAAAAGTTCCATTTACAATAGCAACAAAAAGACTCAAATATCTAGGAATTAATTTAACTAGGGATGTAAAGGATGTGTATTCAGAAAACTAGCAAAACACTGCTAAAAGAAATCAAAGAAGACTTAAACAAATGGAAGAACACTCCATGTTCATAGATTGGAAAACTAAACATAGTGAAGCTGTCAATTCTACCCAAACTGATTTAGAGATTCAATGCAATCCCAATCAAAATTCCAACAGCCTACTTTACAGTAATAGAAAAATCAATTACCAAATTTATTTGGAAGGGAAAGAGTCCTGAATAGCCAAAAACATCCTAAAAAAAGAAAAGAAGTCAGAGGACTCACATTTCTTGACCTTGAAGTGTATTATAAAGCTACAGTAGTCAAAACAGCATGATATTGACATAAAGATAGACACATTGATCAATGGATTTGAATTGAGAGTTCAGAAACAGACCTGTATCTCAATGGTCAACTGATTGTTGATAAACCTACCAAGTCCACTTTTCTGAGACAGGACGGTATCTTCAACAAATGGTGCTCTGAGAACTAGATATTCATAATCAAAAGAATGAAAGAGGACCTCTATCTCACTCCCTATATAAGAATCAACTCAAATTGGATCAAAGTCATAAACATAAAAGCCAGGACCATAAAACTCCTAGAAAATAATGTAGGGAAACATCTTCAAGATCTTGTGGTGGGGGGGATCTCTCAAACCTTACACCCAAAGCATGAGCAACAAAAGAAAAAAATAGATAAATGGGACCTACTTAAAATTAAACACATCTGCACCTCAAAGGACTTTATGAAGAGAGTAAAAAGGTAGCCTACTCAATGGGGGAAAATATTTGGAAATCACACAACCCACAAGGGTCTTAATATACATGATATATAAAGAGGTCCTACAACTCAACAACAAAAAGACAAATGACCCAATTAAAAAATAGGCAAAAGACCTGAATAGACATTTTTCTAAAGAAGAAATACAAACGGTGAAAAAAAAAAAAACCACATGAAAAAATGTTCAACATGACTGGCTATCAGGGAAATGCAAATCAAAGCTACAAAGATATATCATTTCACATCTACTAGAATGACCACTATTTAAAAACAAAAAACAAACAAACAAACAAAAAAAAAAAAAAAAAAAACAGAAAACTACAAATGTTGGAGAAGATGTGGAGAGATAGGAATGCTTATTCACTGTTGGTTGTAATGTACAATGGTACAGCTCCTGTGGAAATCTGTTTGGCAATTCCTAAGGAAACCAGATATAGCTTTGCCATGTGACCCAGCAATACCACTACTAGATATATACCTAGAAGATGTGAGAGCAGGTACACGAACAGACATCTACACACTGATGTACACAGCAGCATTATTCACAATTGCCAAAAGATGGAAATAACCCAGGTGCTATCAACTGATGAATGGATAAACAAACTGTGGTATATACACACAATGGAATTTTATTCAGCTGTAAGAAGAAATGAAGTCATGAAACATATGACAAAATGGATGAACCTAGAGGACATTTTGGTTAGTGAAACAAGCCAGACACAAAAGGACAAATACTGAATGATTTCACTATTAGGAACTAAATATAAAGAGCAAATTCATGGGGTTAATAAGTGAAAATATAAGTCACCAGAGAAGAGAATGTGGTTAGAGAATGGAAAAAAGTTTAATATCTACAGTATTGGTAAAAAGGTTGTTTTGTAAATGTTTGGAAAGGAATAGAAATGGTGACAGCACATCATATGATTTGTAATTAGTGCTAACATATGTGTATGATATTGGTTTAAAGGGAAGGTCTAAGGATGTATATATAACTAGAAGGAAAGCTAAAAATGAAACATGGGACTGTATAGCATAGCAAACCCTTTTGTGAAAAATGAATATGGTTAATAGTACATATATAAGAACGTTTTTCTCTGAAACAGAACAAATGTGTGTTAATGTTACAAGAGGTTAATATTAGGGTGCTATTTGGGCAAAAATACAAGCAAAGTCTACAGCTGCAGGCAGGATAATCCCATCCATCTTCCCCATGGGATATAAGCCCCCTCTCAGTTGGAGGTGGAGTGGACATCACCATCCCAGACTCCTTGGATGGGGGAAAGAGCTATGAACTAGAGTGGACTTACTTGTATTCTACTATAGATATGTTTTGATTCAAGCAATGGACTGATGTGGAGCCAGTGGCCACTGGAGGCGCTGGGGGCAGGGAGAGGGAATACAGGGGCTTTTTCGGGACTTGGGAATTGTCCTGAGTGATACTGCAATGACAGATATAGGCCATTTTATACCATCATATAACATGCAGAACTGTGTGGAAGAGAGTATGGTCTACAATGTGAACTATGGTCCATGATTAGTGGCAAAGCCCCAGGATGTGTTTATCAATTGCAATTAATGTGCCACACTAATGAAGGATGTTTCTGTGGGAGGTTGTGGGTGTTGTGGGAGGTGTAGAGAGGGGGCGTATGCAAATCCCTATATTTTGTGTGTAACATTTATGTAATCTAAGTATCTTAAAAAAAATTTTTTTTTAAATACAAGCAAAACAAACTACGGACAGTAGTGTATAGTAATATATTAATAATCTTCCATAAATGGTAAAAAAGGAAGCATGCTAAGTGAAAGAAACTAGACAAAAAGCACTACATATTGTTTGACTCCATCTATGCAAAATATAAATATAAATAAATTACATAGATGGAAATAGACTAGCAGTTATGTATGGCAGGGGAAGAGATAGAGAGACTGAGAGGTGACTACTAAGGGGTAGGGGTTTTTTGTGTGTGATCGTTTGTTTTCTTCTTTTTTTTTTTCTTTTCTTTATTTTTGGAATAATGGAAATGCTCTAATATTGACTGAAGTGATGAATACACAACTCTGTGATTACACCAAATGCCATCAACTGTACACTTTAGATGAATCCTATGATTAATGAATATGTTTCAATAAATTGATTTTTTTTTAAAGAGACAAATCACCCAATAAAAAAAAAAAAAAAAAAAAAAATCCCAATTACAGACCAAGAGACCAAGGTGAACAACACTCAAAAGAAAACACAAGAACTGCTAACTTGACAGGCCTTCATAGCAGGGACTCAGAAGAAGCCTCATTACATGGAAGAGCTAGAAATGCGAGCCAAAACCCAGTCCCACTACACACGCATGAACTTAAAACGAATGAATTACCTTCACAACAAAATGATTCATCTAGTCATTGTCAGAGAAGAGGGTCTCCTCTCCTCAGAAGAAGGCGGCACCAGTATAAGAAGCATCTTGAAGACATCACAGCAGCTTGGCTTCTATCACTTCTCCATGTGCCTACACTGCTGCTCACCATAGAAGAATCTCTGGCACTTCAGAAACAACAGAAACAGAATTATGAGGGGATGTAAGCCAAGATTCAGCACACAAAAAAAAATAACTGAGAGACTGAATACTAAAATGAAGAGCTATAATCTAGAAGGGGAGCTCTCAGGGAAACACTGAGAAATAAGGGATGAAGATAATGAATTCTGAAGACGGGCACTGGAATTTCTTGCTTTTGGGAATGCCATACTCTTACATCAGACTTTCTAATAAGTACCAAGATTGGTGTCACAAACAGAGGGGCGGGAGTCTCTCAAGAGCATGGGCGGCTCCTAATAGGGAGGACAAACCAGCATGTCAAGACCTCAGTGTTATTGCAAGTAACTATGAATCCTGTCATCAAAGGAGTGAAGCCAGAGGGTCGCCGTGGGCCCCGAGAGGAGGGGGAGGGAGGAATAGAATACATGGAATAGGAGTATTTAGTTGGCAGTGGAAGTGTTCTACATGATCTTGCAATGATGGACACAGGCCATGTTAAATATCATCAAAATTTATAAGAGTGTACAGTCTAAAATGTAAACCATAATGTAAACCATTGACCATGGTTAGTAGCTATGTTTTACTATTTGTATATCAGTTGTAACAACAGTACTATCCACAAATAAAAAGGTATTAATACAGGAAGGGGGAAAAGGGGGAGGATGTTGGGTATATGGTAGTCCCCTGTATTCTGTATGTGACTTTACTGTGACCTAAAACTTCTCTGAAACCAAAATGAAAAAAAGTAAGGCAATGGAGAATAAATGGAAGAAAATGTCACTGTATGTACAGGACACCAGATATTACAGTGATAAAAGGCAAAATGTCAAAAAAAAATTTTTTTAATATTTTTCATTATTTTGTAATATTCTAATCATTTAATTTTATTTTATTTTTAGTTTTCCTAAATTTTTATGTATTTTATTTCTTATATTTAAACCTATCATTATTATTTCATTTTCCTATTAATTGTATTTGGCTATTTTATTGGCTTCATTTTTTAAGAAACTTTGGATCACAGAAGGGTTACAACTGGGGCAGGGGAGGATCATTGGTGTGGAGTGTCAGTGATGGGGAATACATGGGAAGAAGTTCAGCTGGGCATACGTATAAGGTATATAAATATGTTCAAATGTTCATGGGGCATTTTCACAGTGGATGAAGACTCACACAGTAACAGAAAGAATATTGAATTCCCATCCTGGAGAGCTCTGTCACATTCTCTAATGGAGTAGCAACAGTTCTCCAAGTGCAGGGGCAATGACTGGTGAAGGAGAATGATCCATTGATGGGCTCTTGATATTGATGACTATGCTTATGAGCCTTTGCTCTTGAAACTGAAACTTAGCCTAGTGTTGTGGGGTGCCTAAGAGTTGCCTCCTGAGAGTATCGTTGTTGCTCAAATGTGGCCTCTCTCTAAGCCAAACTCAGCATATAAATGCATACCTTCCCCCCAGCATGGGACATGACTCCTGGGGATGAGCCTCCTTGGCACCGAGGGATTACCACCAAGCACCAACTAGCAATGCAACTGGAAAAAGACCTGGAATAAAAGGGGGAAAAGGTAAAGACAAATGAGTTTATATGGCTAAGAGACTACAAAGTGAGTCAGGAGGTCATCCCAGAGGTAATGGTTATACATATCTCAGCAGGATCTCATAGACTACCAAAGTGGATACTACCCCAAATAGTGGGGCTCTTGAAGGCTCTGGAGACAACCAGGATCTATGGTCAGGAAAGATAGCTCCAGAGTTTGATGCCTTGCCAGTGGGCCCTACTTTGGAGTCTGTGCTCCTGAGAGTGACAGAGTTGGACTCAGTTATGGCTTCCCTATACATGGCTCATCTGTCCCTTCTATTTAAACCTATACTTGGTACTGGAGTTTGTAGGTGTACATCCAAGAGACTGAAATCTTTGGGCTATCCATATGCCAGCTGGGCTCTGAGCCTCAGTGGGGTTGCAATACCTACTCTCCAGTTCATTGTACTCACCCAGGACAACTAACAAGGAGGTAAGGATAGACAACTACCATACCAAGAAAACGAGAGAGCCTACAAGTGCAAGCAAGAGAGTCCCATCCATTGACTGTATGGGATCAAAGCCCCCTCTCAATTAGAGGTGGAGTGGACATCACTATCCCAGAATCCTCAGGATTGGGGAATGAACTATGGACTAGAGTGGATTTACTGGTATTCTACTATAAACATATTGTGATTCTAGCAATGGAAGAAATTAAAATATTAATGTGGAGGCAGTGGCCACTGGAGGTTCTGGGGACAGGAGAGGGAAAAACAGTTGTAATGTGGGGGCTTTTTCAGGACTTGGGAATTGTCCTGAATGGCATTGCAGTGACAGTTATAGGCCATTTTATATAGTCCTATAATGTGCAAAGCTGTGTGAGAGTGTGGACTACAGTGTGAACTGTGGTCCATGCTCAGTGGCAATGCCTCAAGATGCATTTGTCAATTGCAGTGGGTGTGCCACACTGGTGAGCGATATTGTTTGTGGGTAGGGGAGGGGGGAGGTGTGGGGAGTGGGACATGTGGGAATCCCTATATTTTTTGTGTAACATTTGTGTAATCTAGGTATCTTAAAAAAAAAAAATTAATTATTAAAAACAAAAAATATTGGTGTCAGATATTGCTGAGGGAAAGAATTATATAAAGTTACACTAATGTAGCTATTAAAAAAAAAAAAATCCCAGGTTGTGCTTTAGAAGATGACTCTCATGTGCTTCAAAAGTTTAATATTTGAATGTTATGTTTGAGCACATCATATTAAAGTTTTGCAGTAAAAAATCTAGATTCCTTTTTTTTTTAGCCTTACAATTAGCACCAATATATTATTTTTAGGCTAAAATTTGTCATGTTTCAAAAGATAGGGACTAACTAGTGTAAAGCTTTAAGGCTCCCAGAACACAAAATTTAAGGAGGCACTTGCATGACTCTGAGAGGGTATGCCACTTCAAATTTTCACCCTTGGAATCAGATCCTGTTATACAGCAACCAGAGCATTCCTTTTGATGATTTTTATTGACAAAAAAAAAAAAATTAAGCCTCATAGGGAACTATTCTCAGAGATTAGTTTGTATCCAAAAATCTGTGTTTTCCAGGAAACATATAAAGTTCACCTCATTTATTCAACAATTATATATTCAGCACTTTTACGTGTCAGGCACTATAGAATCCCAAGAATACAAAATAATAACAAGATCCTTACCATAAAAAGTTTATGTCTGGCAACAAAAGTTATCAAGTGAACATTTACCATTTTAAAAAATGTAAGTACAGAGGTACAGAGGTACAGATGAGGTGCTATGGGAGCACTGGGAACAGAGGTCCTAACACTGCAGTACTTAGTAGAGCATTATGGGGAAAAGACTTCCAAAAGAGAACATTCTGTCTATAGCAGGGGATGAAAACTCAAGACTACACACCAAATATAAAAGAAAATAACAGTGCATGCACTGTGGTAAATGGAAACTGATGCCAAATGTCAGTGTCTGGGGAGAAAGGCAAGCGGGAGAACTATAGTGAACTGGAGTGTGGTCCAAAAGACACCAGCATTGCTCGATCTGGCTCACTGTTGCGCTGTAGGAAAGCAGGGTCACTACAGTCAGATATTCCAATTTTCCAGAAGTTGGAAATCTGCCATTTTACATGAAAACTCTCAACTGTTAAATAAGTGCCATTAATTGACTTTTTTTTTTAAGTAGTATGCAGGCTGTACAAAATATATCTGCAGGTCAGATCAGCAAACCAACTGGTTGTTTGAGATCTTCACCCTATAGTTCTCTCTAACCCCTGCACTAGAAACTAGAAACTTTGGGAAAGAATTTTATAAAGTTACACTAATAATCCAAGCATTCAGATTTATAAAACTTCTCACAACCACCGAGATCTTTGTATTTCTTCTTAATGCTTGTCTTTCACGGATTAAAGGCCTTGATGCACATACAAAAGACACCCTGTGCCCACTTTATATGGGTTTCTCCTTATTTTTCCATGTGGTTCTTAAATAACATTAAACTAGAAGTGCTTCTGATCTTAAGCCAAGCTAAAAGAGATAATACAAACACTCTACTAGAGGAACACCCAATCAGAATTGTATACTTGGATTATAAAGTCCAAAAAATGCACAAAATATCCAAGGTTTAAGATCTCATTTTAACAGAAAATCATTGAAAGTGTTTAAAAAACCATAATCTTTAAAAAATAAAAATAAAAAAAACCATAATCTTTAGAAAAATTGAAATTTTAAGAGAATAATGGTTACACAAACACAAGAAAAAAGGAAATTTGCAAAAAAAAAATTAGTTTTTCAAAAGTTGATTATGAGTACCTTAGTTTTTCTTCCTGTTTATTATCTTTCATACATGAGAAAAATAAACAGATATAGTATTTATGACATAAAGAAAGCACCAAGTTGTCCAATAAACTACATTTTGGGATATTGCATTGGACTGAAAATCAAGAATTCTTTATTAAATCCTGAATCTCATTAATGATTTTCTCTGTTACTCAGAATTCATATACAGTTACGACTTGGAACCACAAAATTACTTTTCTTTATTACTTAGAATTTACCTACACATAGGAATTGGTGTCATAATCCAGTAAGAATTGAAATATTGACCATGAATAAGTTTAATGAAGATAAATTAAATAATAAATACTAAACATATTCAAAATCAAATTATTAATAAATTAATCACAAATGGTTTAAACATAGCAATGTGCAAAAGACCTAAAAACAACAATCAGGCCCATTCTTTGCTCAATCTGGTATTTCAGAATTTAGGATATTTTCAGTAACAGATAATTATAACCAACTTTGCTCTCATCATAAACAAACAAAAAAAGAAAACCTTAAGAAGAAACTACTTGTGTTTTTATTGGCCTTTTCTTTTTTAGATCCAGAATGTGGAAAGACTCAAGAAAGTGAGAGTTTTCTGGATTAACAGACGATATAACCCCAATGATAACCTTGTTAAAGCAAAATCTGAACCATATATGGAAAAAATCAGAATAAAATCTAATCTTGTAATATTTTCTACTTTCAATAATAGCATGTGAGATGGGGGGAGTACAGTTCCGAATCTTTAATGATAAATCTTCTCCAGTAGACTACAAGCCCTTTGAGGGCAGGAGCCAAGACTATTTTCTTCATCATGGCATATCCAGCATCTAGCACATTAAAATACAACAAGTATTTTAATAAGTGAAATAAATAAGTGTGTGGATCTAATCATTATACTATATACTTTGCTAAATATTTTATTCAATATGGTCATGGAATGGGATTTCTGATTAATTAAATAATCCTGTTAATAGAGAAGTTCCCTTTCAATTAGAGGCAGCTTAAAACCACAGACTTTGAATACAGGTTGACCTGAGTTTAATTCCCAGATATGCCATTATTAACTGTTACTTAAGCGGAAGTTTCCACTTCCTCAGGTGTAAAATGGGGGGTAACACTGGCTACCTCATTAAAGATGTGGGATGGAATAATAGAAAGTATAAGTAAAGTACCTGGCATAGCATATGTTTAAAAATGGTTCTTGTCATTTTGAAAAGCAATGATTTCTTTTAAAAATTAAATCATAAAATCCATATAAAATCATTAATTTTTGGTCAGTCAGGTTATATTTCAAGATCTTCCAGAATTCTTAGTTTGAATTGATAACAACAACAAGAAGCAGAAATTGCAGCAAGGTCTCACTGATTTCAGATAAAAAAGATCCTTCCAAACAACAAGCAAGATGGCAGCAGAGTAAGGTGCGCCTGAAATCAGCTCCTGCTACAGGGCAGTTAGTAGTCACCCAGAGCTAACTAAAGGACTTGTTTGGGGGCTCCAGGAGACCAGAAGTGCATCCTGCAGTATTCTTGTAAGAGTAGAAGGAGGAAACTGCCCATCTGCAGAGAAAATTCATAAGTAGAGCACTCCACGCCATGGAGGCCAGTGCCCATCCTCCACTGGAGGCACAAGCCACCTCGTGAGCTGTTCCGCGGCTGGGATTGGAAGCCACTTCCCAAAAATGGGGGAGGAAGAGACGTTTGGGCACCAATTTCAACTACTGATTAGTAAATTCGGTGGGCTAAAGCATAATCCTAAGAACAGCTAAAGTTTGAACTTGTCCAAGTAAGAAAGAGACCAGAAGCCACCATCTTAACTCCAAGCCTAATACAAGGGGAAGCAGCGGGGCTGACTGAAAATCACAGTTCTGGTAAGGACCGGCTTCTTTACATCTAGCCTAAGCCCCAGGCCCACCTCAGACAGGGAGGCAGCTGAGGGGAGCTGCGCCAGCCTCTCTGGGAAAAAACAGGCCACACCACAAAGGCTGGTGATCATCATGGTGGTGCAAGCCACCCCAGGAGCTATTCTGTGGCAGGAATTGGAAGCTCCATTTCCCAAAAACAGGGGAGGAAGAAACAGTTGGCCACCAGTGTCAGCTACTGATTAGACAGTTCAGCTAGCTAAAATATCACCCTAAGAACAGCTGAACTTTGAACCTGTCCAAGTCAGAAGGAGGCCTATAGTCGCCATTTTTATGCCACCCTCAGCATGAGGGGAAGCCGGACTGACTGAAAATCACGGTGATGGTAGAGACCAATTTCTTTCACCCAGATTGGCCTGCAGTCCTAGTCTAGGCTTCAGCCCCACCTCAAGCAGGGAGGAAGCTGGCAGGCCCTACAACAGCCTATCCAGATAAGTGCAAGTACATTTAGCTGGCACAGACTGAATAATCGGAAGTCTACTGGGGCAACTGCGGTCATCTGGGACCTGCACTACATAGATTGCTGCCGACATCTGCAGCTCCATCCCCACCCCAGGCAGGGGAGAAAGGGGCGTGAAGCTTCATCAGTCTCTCTGGGCAACTACAGCCTAGGCCTGCAAGACTTGGATCATTCCACACAACTGTAGCTCTGTCCCTACCCCTGGCAAAGGAGAAAGTTGGGAGAACCTTCATCGGTCCTTGGGGCACTGAGGGCAACTTGAGCCTCCACAGCTTATAGAACCAACTACATCCCTGGCTCCTACTACACAAACAGCAAGAGAGAAAAGGCAGGAAGCCCTAAACTAAAGAGAAAAACTGCACCAAGAATAATTACTCTAGTCAGCCAGATGCCAAGACACCAACAAAAAATTATAATCTACAACAAGAAACAGGAAGATATGGCCCAGTTAAAGGAACAAGATAAGCCTCTAGATGACATAAAGGAGTTGAGACAACTAATCATAGATGTTCAAACAAATCTCCTTAATAAATTCAATGAGACAGCTAAAGAAATTAAAGATATTAAGAAGACATTGGATGAGCACAAAGAAGAATTTGAAGGCATACATAGAAAAATAGCAAATCTTATGGGAATGAAAGGTGCAATAAATGAAATTAAAAATACACTGGAATCATATAATAGCAGATTTGAGGAGGCAGAAGAAAAGATTGGTGAGCTTGAAGAAATGGCCTCTGAAAGTGAACATACAAAAGAACAGATGAAGAAAAGATTGGAAAAACTTGAACAAGGTCTCAGGGAACTAAACGACAGCAAGAGACATGTAAACAAATGTGCCATGGATGTCCCAGAAGGAGAAGAGAAGGGAAAAGGGGCAGAAGGAATATTTGCAGTAATAATGGTAGAAAATTTCCCAACCCTATTGAAGGACATAAATATCCATGTCCAAGAAGCACAGCAAACTCCTATCTGAAAAAATCCAAATAGACCAACTCCAAGACACACGCATGTCAAATGACAAAGACAGAGAGAATTCTGACAGCAGCAAGAGAAAAGCAATGCATAACATACAAGGGATACCCAATAAGATTAAGTGGTGATTTCTCACCAGAAACCATGGAGGCAAAAAGACAGTGGTATGATATATTTAAGATACTGCAAGAGAAAAACTTCCAGCCAAGGATCTTAAATCCAGCAAGACTGTCTTTGAAAGATAAGGGCAAGTTTAGAATATTCACAGATAAACAGAAACTGAGAGACTTTGTAACCAAGGGACCTGCTTTGCAGGAAATACTAAAGGATGTGCTATAGCCTGAAAAGAAAAGACAGGAGAGAGAGGCCTAGAAGAGAGTTTAGAAATGAAGATTATATCAATAAAAGTAACTAAAAGTGTCAAAAGAGTGGTGAAAATAAAATATGACAGATAAAACCCAAATATTTAGGAATAAACTTAACCAAAGATGTAAAGCACTTGTATTCAGAAAACTACAACTCTTTGTTAAAAGAAATTTTTAAAAGTTCTAAATAATTGGAAGAACATTCCATGTTCACAGATTGGAAGAGTAAATATCATTAAGATGTCAATTCTGGGAAGCGGCTGTGGCTCAATCAGTAGGGCTCCCGTTTACCATATGGGAGGCCCCGGGTTTGGTTCCTGGGGCCTCCTGGTGAAGGCAAGCCCGCCCGCACGGCGTGGTTAGCTGACCCAGCGAGCACAAGCAGCAAGGGGGGGATAAATGAATAAATAAATAAAATCTTTAAAAAAAAAAAAGATGTCAATTCTACTCAAATTGATATACAGATTCAGTGCAATCCCGGTAAAATTCCACAAGCATTTTTTAAATAAATGTAAAACATGATTATCAAATTTATTTGGAAGGGTAAGGGGTCCTGAATAGCCAGAAACATCTTAAAAAGGAAAAGCAAAGTTGGAGGATTCCCATTTCTGGACTTTAATAAATCAAATTACCAAGCTACAAATGGTAAAAACATCATGGTACTGGCATAAAGACAGACACATAGACCAATAGAACCTAACCAATGGTTCAGAAACTGACCCTGACATCTATGGTAGAGTGATTTTTCACTAGCCTGTCAAACCCACCCAGCTCAGGCAGAACAGTCCATTCAACAAATGGTTCTGAGAAAACTGGATATCCACAGCAAAAGAAGGAAAGAGGACCCCTATCTCACAACTTATACAAAAATTAATTCAAAATGAATAAAAACCTGAATATAAAAGCAAGAACTATAAAGCCTCTAGAAGAAAATGTAGGAAAACATCTTCAAGACCTGGAGGTAAGTGGTGGATTCTTAAAGGAGATCAGAGGAGGACTGAGAGGGACTACTGATATTGTATATAGAAGTTTTAATTAGCTTTACTGTACAAGTGTGGAAATGTACAAAGTTGATGGTAACACATTATAGTGAGTATTAGTATAAATGGAGATGTGGCTGAAAATGGTAGTCTAGGGATGTAAATGCCAATTGACAGAAAGCTAGAGAATAATCTAGGGACTGAATAGCACCATAAACCCAGAGGTAGATGAGAATTGTGGTTGACGGTACAGATGCAAGAGTGTCCTTTGTAAGCTAAGGCAGATGTACATCACTGTTGCAGGGTGGTGGGAAAGTGGAGAGGCATGGGAAAAATACAAATGAAGTGACCTATGGACTGTGGTTAACAGTAATAATGTAATATTCTTGCATCTCTGCCAAAATGTACTGAGTTGATAATGGAGGAGTATGGAAAATGTGTGCCAATAGTACGCTGTGGACCTGGTAATGATTGGATGATATTATCTCATGATCTGTAACAAATGTTCCACCACGGTGTGGTGTGTTGATGGAGGGGTGTTGTTTGGGAATTCTGCACATGTGCATGATTGTTTTGTAAGTTTACAACTTCTATCATAAAAATATATTTAAAAAATAATAATAGGGTGGGTTGGGGGGAAAATACACCTAATGTAAGATAACGACTATAATTAGCAGTAAGAATTTGACAATATTCTTTCATAACTTGTAACAAATGTCTCACAACAATGCAAGGTGTTGGTGGAGGTTTGATGTATGGGGCCCTTGTATGATGTTATAAATGTTTGATGTGTAAGTTCACAACTTTTACTATACACTTATTGTTTATGTATGTTTATGTATAAATGATATAATAATAATAATAATAGGGTGGGTTGGGGGAAAATACTTTGGTTAGTAGTAATATTTTGAAGATGCTCTTTAATCATTAGTTAAAAATGTTTTACAACAATGCAAGGTATTTGTGCTAGGGTGAGATATGAGAGCCCTGTAAGATGTTACATATGTTTGTTTTGTAAGGTCACAACTATTGCTGCACACTTATTGTTTATGTATGTTCATGTATGAGTGATATACTTCAATAATTTTTTTTAAAAATCAATTGACAAAAAAAATGTTCTAGGAAAGTAAAACTAAAAAAGAAAAAGAAAAAAAAAGATCCTTCCATGGATACCAGCAAGATGGCGACAGAGGAAGGAGCTCTAAGAATCAGCTGGTGCTACATGGCAGTTAATAATCACCCAGAGCTATCTAAAGCACCTGTTTGGGGGCTCAAGGAGACCAGAAGAACATCCTGCAACATCTTTGAAAGAATGGAAGGAGGAGACTGCCCACCTGCAGAGAGTAGAGCACACCATGGAGGCCAGTGCAAGCTGCCTTGGGAGATACTGCATGGCTGGAATTGGAAGCTCCATTTCCCAAAAACAGGGAGGAAGAGATGGTTGGGCATCAACTTCAGCTACTAACTAGTAAATTCGGCTGACTAAAATATAATCCTAAGAACAGCTAAAGTTTGATCCTGTCCAAGTCAGAAAGAGGCCGGCAGCCACCATTTGAACTCCACCCCCAGCATGAGGGGAAGTGAGGCTGAGTGAAAATCACACTGCTGGTAGGGACTGACTTCTTTCCATCTAGATCAGATTGCAGGCCTAGCCTAGGCTCCAGCCCCACCTCTGGCAGGGAGGAAGCTGACAGGACCTGCACCAGCCTCTCTGGGTAACTGCAGGTACATTCGGCTGACACAGACTGAATAGTTAGACATGTAGGGCTCCATCCCTGCACCCCAATAAGATAGGAGATGAGCTGTGTTTCTTCAGCCTCTCTGGGCAACTGCAGGAACTTTCAGCCCACACAAACTGGTTTGTTTAACACCTTCAATTCCATCTCCACTACTCCAAACCCATAGAATGGGAGGGGGCTGAGGTTTCTTCAGCCTATCTGGGAAATTGCAGGTGCTTTCAGCCACACAGACCAGCTACTCGGCCACCTGTAGCTCCAGCCCCACCCCCCAATATGGTAAAAAGGGGAGCTATGTTTCCTCAGCTTCTCTGGGTAACTGCAGGTGCTTTTGGCCTACACAGAATAGTCAGACACCTCTAGCTCCATCCCTGCCCCCAAATAAGGTAGAAGGGGAACTGTGTTTCCTCAGCCTTTCCGAGCAATGGCAGGCACTTTTGGCCTGCACGGCCTAGACTGGTGTGTACCTGTGGATCTACCCCCATCCCCCAATAGGATAGGAGGGGGCTGGTGTATCCTCAGACTCTCTGGACAACAGCAGGTACTCTCAGCCTACAGGAACTGAACATTTTGGTGCCTGTGGATCCACCCCCACCACCCAAAAGGATAGGAGGGGGCTGGTGCTCCTCAGCCTCTCTGGGCAATGGAAGGCACTTTAAGGCCTACACAGACTGAACTGTTGGGTGTCAGTGGTTCCATTCCTACCCCCTAAAGGGCAGAAGGGACAGTACTCCCTCAGCCTCTCAGGGCAAGTGCAGGTATATTCAGCCCACAAAAATTAGATTGTTGGGCAGTCCAGAGAGTCCTTCCCCACCAGTGGGGGGGCAGTTCTACATCAGTCTACCTGGGCAACTGAGGCAGGGGAGAAAGAGGCATGAAGCTTCATCAGTCTTTCTGGGCAACTACAGACAGTCTTAGCCTGCGTGGCTTGGATTATTACACAAGGCTGTGATTCTGTCCCTATCCCTGGCAAAAGAGAAAGATAGAGAAGCTTCATCAGTCACTGGGGCAATGCAGGCAGCTTCAGCCCCCACAGCTTACAGCACCAACAACTACCTTGGCTCCTAATACACAACCAGCAAAGGAGAAAGGACAAGAAAGCCCTAAATGAAAGAGAGAAATTGCACTAGAATAAATACATCTAGTAAGCCAGATACCAAGACACCAACAAAAAATTACAATCCATACCAAGAAATGGGAAGATATGGCCCAGTTAAAGGAACAAGATAAGTCTCCAGATGACATAAAGGAATTGAGACAACTAATCATAGACATTCAAACAAATCTTAATAAATTCAATGAGATGGCTAAAGAAATTAAAGATATTAAGAAGACACTGGGTGAGCACAAAGAAGAATTTGAAGGCATACATAGAAAAATAGCAGATCTTATGGGAATGAAAGGTGCCATAAATGAAATTAAAAGTACACTGGAGTCATATAACAGCAGATTTGAGGAGGGAGAAGAAAGGATCAGTGAGCTTGAAGACATGGCCTACAAAAGTGAACATACAAGAGAGCAGATGAAGAATAGAAAAAATTGAACAAGGTCTCAGGGAACTAAACGACAGCAAAAGACATGCAAACATACATGTCATGGGTGTCCCAGAAGGAAAAGAGAAGGGAAAATGGACAGAAGGAATATTTAAAGATATGATGATAGAAAAGTTCCCAACCCTATTGAAGGACATAGATATCCATGTCCAAGAAGCACAACATACTCCCATCTGAATAAATCCAAATAGACCAACTCCAAGACACATACTAATCAGAATGTCAAATGCCAAAGACAGAGAATTCTGAAAGCAGCAGGAGAAAAGCGATGAATAACATATAAGGGATACCCAATAAGATTAAGTGCCAATTTCTCATCAGAAACCATGGAAGCAAGAAGGCAGTGGCATGATATAGTTAAGATACTGCAAGAGAAAAACTGCCAGTCAAGAATCTTACATCTAGCAAGACTGTCTTTCAAAAATGAGGGCGAGTTTAGAACATTCACAGATAAACAGAAACTGAGAGAGTTTATAACAAAGAGAATGGCTTTGCAGGAAATACTAAAGGGTATGCTACAGCCTGAAAAGAAAGGACAGGAGAGAGAGACTTGGAAGAGAGTCTAGAAATGAAGATGATATCAGTAAAAGTAATTAAAGGTATCAAAATAGTGGAGAAAATAAAATATGTCAGATAAAAGCAGAACGTCAAAATGGGTGAAATAATTGTCTTTACAATAATAACATTGAGTGTCAATGCATTGAACTCACAAATCAAAAGACACAAACTGGCAGAATGGATAAGAAAATATGAGCAATCTATATGCTGTCTACAAGAGACTCACCTTAGACCCAAGGATACCAAGAGATTGAAAGTGAAAGGCTGGAGTAAGCTATTCCACACACTCAATAACTGGAAAAAAAAGGAAAAAAAAAGCCAGAGCAGCTATACTTATGTCAGATGAAATAGACTTTAAAAGCAAAACTGTTATTAGAGACAAGGAAGGACATTATATATTAATAAAAGGGAAAATTCACCTGAAAAAAATAATAATCGTAAACGTATATGCACCTAACCAGAATAAAATGTATATGCCCCAAGATACATGAGGCAAACACTGGCAAAACTGAAAGGAGAAATAGATGTCTCTACAATATTAGTTGGAGACTTCAATACACTACTCTCAGCATTGGATAGACCATCTGGGCAGAGTATCAATAAAGAAATAGAGAACTTGAATAATATGATAAATGGACTAAACTTAATAGACATATACAGAACATTGCACCCCAAAACAGCAGGATATACATTCTTTTCAAGTGACCATGAATCTTTCTCTAGGATAGACCATATGTTGTGTAACAAAGCAGATCTCAATAAATTCAACAAGATCGAAATTATACAAAACACTTCCTCTGATCATAATTGAATAAAGTTGGAAATCAGCAAAAGGCAGAAAAGGGAGAAATTCACAAATACATGGAGATTAAACAACACATTCTTAAATAATCAGTGGGTCAAATAAGAAATTTCGAGAGAAATCAATAAATATCTCAAGACAAATGACGAGAATACAACATATCAGAACCTATGGGATGCAGCAAAGGCAGTGCTGAGAGGGAAATTTATAGCCCTCAATGCTTACATTTAAAAAAGAAGAAAGCGCTAAAATCAATGACCTAACTACAAAGCTGGAGGAACTAGAAAAAGAACAGCAAACTAATCCCAAAGCAATTAGAAGGAATGAAATAACAAAGATCAGAGCAGAAATAAATGAAATTGAGAAGAAAAAAAAAACAGTAGAGAGAACTAACAAAGCCAAAAGTTGGTTCTTCAAGATTAATGAAATCAACAAACCCTTAGCTAGACTGACAAAGAAAAAAAGAGACACGATGCAAAATCATTCTATGAATCCAATACCACCCTAATACCAAAGCCAGATAAAGACATTACAAAAAAAGAAAATTACAGACCCATTTCCCTAATGAATACAGATGCAAAAATCCTCAACAAAATACTTGCTAATCGAATCCAACAACACATTAAAAGAATTATTCATCATGGTCAAGTGGGTTTTATACCAGGCATACGAGGGTGGTTTAACACAAGAAAATCAATCAACATAATACCCGCATTAATAAATCAAAGAAGAAAAATTACATGATCCTATCGATTGATGCAGAAAAGGCATTTGAAAAAATAGAGCATCCTTTCTTGGTGCTACAAAAGATAGTGTAGCAGTTTGGCATTGTTTATGAATTCCAAAAATCGATATTGGATTATGTTTGTAAACTGGTCTGTTCCTCTGGGTGTATTAGATTGTATTGGATTCAGAGGTTTCACTTTTACTTGATTAAATTACGATTAAGGCTTTGATTGGGCCACATCAGTAGGATGCTGAGTCCCCACCCCCTTGGTGGGCAGGGAATCACAGAAAAAAGACATGGCAGAGGACAGAGTTGGGAGTTTTAATGCTGGAACCCCAGAAAGTAAACACACAGGAGAAGAATACAAAGGAACAGAGACAGCTCAATAGAGACAGCTCTATAGACACAGCAGAGGACCCGGGAAGAGAGAGAGCCTGACAGTCTATAGCTGACCATGTGGGGAGAACAGAGCAGCTGAATCTGGAGAGCAACAAGCCCTGGGAGAGAGACGAGACTTATCTCAGCCTACAGCTGATATTGGAAGAAGCTGGGACCACGAAGCCTTAGGAGGAAGAAGAGAGCTGAAACTTTGCAGACATCAGCAGCCATCTTGCTCCAACATACGGCAACAGACTTTGGTGAGGGAAGTAACTTATGCTTTATGGCCTGGTAACTGTAAGCTTCTACCCCAAATAAATACCCTTTTATAAAAGCCAACAGATTTCTGGTATTTTGCATCAGCACCCCTTTGGCTGACTAATACAGATAGGAATTGAAGGAAACTTTCTCAACATGATAAAGGCCATATATGAAAAATCCACAGCTGACATTGTACTCAATGGTGAAAAACTGAAAGCTTTCCCACTGAGATCAGGAAAAAGACAAGGATGCCCACTGTCACCACAATTGTTCAATACAGTGCTAGAGGTTCTAGCTAGAGCAATCAGGCAAGAAAAAGAAATTAAAAAAAAAAATCCAAATCAGAAAGGAAGAATAAAACTTTCACTATTCACAGATGATATAATTCTATACCTAGAAAGGCCTGAAAAATCTACAACAAAGCCACTAAAGCTAATAAAGGATTTCAGTAGAGTGTCAGGATACAAGATCAATACACAAAAATCAGTGGTGTTTCTATACACTAGTAATGCACAATCTGAGGAGGAAGTCAGGAAAAAAATTCCATTTACAATACAACTAAAAGAATCAAATATTTAGAAATAAACTTAACCAAGGATATAAAGCACTTGAATTCAGAAAACCGCAATGCATTGTTAAAAGAAATCAAAAAAGGCCTAAATAATTGGACGAACATTCCATGTTCATGGATTGGAAGACTAAATATCATTAAGATATCAATTCTACCCAAATTGATATACAGATTCAATGCAATCCCAATAAAAATTCCACCAGAATTTTTTAAACAAATGGAGCACACAATTATCAATTTTTTTGGAAGGGTAAGGGGTCCCGAATAGCCAGAAACATCTTTTTGAAAAAGCAAAGTTGGAGGACTATCACTTCTGGACTTTAAATCATATTACCTAGCTACAGTTGTAAAAACAGTATGTTACTGGCATAAAGATAAACACATAGACGAATGGAACCGAATTGATGGTTCAGAAACAGTCCCTCACATCTATGGTCAATTGGTTTTTGACAAGCCTGTCAAACCCACCCAGTTGAGGCAGAATAGTCTATTCAACAAATGGTGCTGGGAGAACTGGATAGCCATAGCCAAAAGAAGGAAAGAGGACCCCTACCTCACACCTTATACAAAAATTAACTCAAAATGAATAAAAAACCTAAATATAAAAGCAAGAACTATAAAGCTTCTAGAAGAAAATGTAGGAAAACATCTTCAAGACCTTGTGGTAGATGGTAGATTCTTAAACCTTACACTGAAAATACAAGCCACAAAAGAAAACATGTATAAATGGGACCTCCTCTGTTTTAGTCAGCTAAAGGAGGGCTGATGCAAAGTACCAGAAATCTGTTGGCTTTTTCAAAGGGTATTTATTTGGGTTAAAAACTTCCAGTTAAAGGCCCTAAAGAGTACAACTCAAGGTTACTTCCTCACCCAAAGTCAATTGCCATGTGTTGACAAGATGGTAGATGATAGCTGCGAGGGTTCAGCCTTTCTCGTTCCTCTTAAGGCTCCATGGGCCCAGCTTCTTCTGATCTCATGTAGGCTGAGGGCTTTATTCTTTCCAGGCTCAGCTACTCTGTTCTGTTCACAAGATCAGCTGTAGCCTATCAGGCAAATAGCTCATCTCTCTTCCCAGGACCACAAGATCAAATTTCATTCCTCTTCCGTGTCTGTGGAGCTCTCTTTATTCCTCTGTATCTGCCTCTGTGTATTTCTTCTGTGTTATTAATTGAGCATATGTTTATATAGCGCACCAAGGGGGCAGGGACTCAACCATGCATGCCCTAATGACGTGGTTGAATCAAAGCCCTAATTTTGATTTAATAAAGCCTTTGAATTTAGATCAATCAAAGGGTATCTGGGTATCTGTGTGCGGGTGCACCGTCAGGCTCTGCGAGCCGCACAGAAAGACGATGATGTAACAGGAGAGTGACACAGGAAAAGCCAAAATGAGATGCACCAAAAAACCCAGAGCTAAGGTGGCACAGGCGGTAGGATGCCTCTCTCCCACATCGGAGGTTCCGAGGATCGAATCCCAGTGAAGACAGGAGAAGGATGAGAAGAGAGGGCAGGAAACAGACACAGAGAGTTGCCCAGCGAATGCACACAAAAACAGCAAAAACGGGATGGAAGCATTAAAAATGGATGAAACTAAGTAAATAAATAAATCCTTAAAAAAAAAAAGTATAGGGGAGTAAGATACAGACTATAGTTAGTAGTAATACTTTGACGCTCTTTGATAATTTGTTAACGAATGTTTCACAACAATGCAAAGTATTTGTGGAGGGGTGATGTGTGGGAGCCCTGTATGATGTTATGCATGTTTGTTTTGTAAGTTCACAATGTTTACTGAACACTTATTGTTTATGTTTATGTATGAATGATATATTTCAATAAATTGTTAAAAATAAAAGAAAATAAAATAAAAAGAGTATCATGCCCAGAGGAACAGACCAGTTTACAAACACAATCAATATCTCTTTTTGGAATTCATAAATAATATCAAACTACCACATCCTCAAACTTAAACACTTTTTTTATTCAAAGGGCTTTGTCAAGAAGGTAAAGAGGCAGCCCACTCAATGGGAGAAAATATTTGGAAATCATTGTATTCAATAAGGGTTTGATTTCCATTCTATATAAAGAGATAATACAACTCAACAAAAAAAGATCAAGGAATCCAATTAAAAAATGGGCAAAAGATTTAAATAGACATTTCTTCAAAGAGTAAATACAAATGGCCAAAAAACACATTTAAAAATGTTCCAAATCACTAGCAATTAGGGAAATGCAAATCAAAATAATAATGAGATATCATCTCACACAGCATAGAATGGCCATTATTAAAAAAAAAAGAAAGAAAGAAAAAAATAAGTGCCAGAGAGGATGTGGAGAAACAGGAAAACTCCTTCACTGTTGGTGGGATTGCAAAATGGTGCAGTGTCTGTGGTAGACAGTTTGGCAGTTCCTCAGGAAGATAAATATAGAACTGCCATATGGTCCAGCAATTCCTCTACTAGGAATATATCCAGAGGAACTGAAAACTGTGACACAAACAAACATCTGCACACCAATGTTCACAGCAGTATTATTCACCATTGCCAAAAGATGGAAACAACCCAAGTGTCCATCAACCAATGAATGGATAAGCAAAATGTGATATATACATACAATGGAATACTATGCTGCAGTAAGAAGAAATGAAATTGGGACATATATGATAACATGGATGAATCTTGAAGACATTATGGTAAGAGAGGTAAGCCTGACACAAAAGGACAAATATTGCATTGTCTCTTTAACATGAACTAAATATGAAGAATAAATGCATGGAGTTATTAGGTTATTAGGAGACAAGAGGGGGGCTGAGAAGGATTACTGATGCTTAATCAATGTAGAAGTTTTAATTAATGTTACTGTAAAATTGTGGAAATGTATAGAATTGATGGTAACACATAGTAAATAGCAGCTGGTTTATAGATGGCAATGTGGCTGGAAAGGGTAGTCTAGGGATGTAGATGTCAATTGAAAGAAAGCTAGAGAATAATCTAGGGACTGATACACAGTGAGCCCAGAGGTGGATGAGAATTGTAGTTGATGGTACAGATGCAAGAGTGTCCTTTGTGAGCTAAAGCAGATGTACATCACTATTGCAGAGTGGTGGGAACGTGAATCATGGGACCTATGGACTGTGGTTAACAGCAATACTGTAATATTCACACATCTATGTCAAAGATGTACTGTGTTGATAATGGTAGAGTATGGAAAAAGTGTGCCAAATGTATGCTATGGACCATAGCTGGTGGTATAGTCTGATGATATTATCTCATAATCTGTAACAAATGTCCCACCACAGTGTGGTATATTGATGGAAGGTGTTGTATGGGAATTCTACACATGTGTATGATTGTTTTGTAAGTTCACAACTACTGTAATAAAAATATATTTTAAAAAATAATACTAGGGGGAAGCGGATGTGGCTCGAGTGATTGGGCTCCCATCTACCATATAGGAGGTCCAGGTTTTGATTCCCGGGGCCTCCTGGTGAAAAGCAAATTGGCCCATGTGGCGAGCTGGCTGGAGCAGAGAGCTGGCCCACTCGGAGTACTGGCCCACATAGAGATCTGGCGCAGCAAGATGATGAAACAAAAAGAGACACAGAAGAGAGACAATGATAGATGCAGCAAATCAGGGAGCTGAGTGGCACAAGAGATTGAGCAGCCTCTCTCCACTCCGGAAGGTCCCAGGATCAGTTCCTGGTGCCGACTAAAGAGAAGACAAGCAGACACAGAAGAACACACAGAGAGCAGACAGTGAGCACAAAACGGGGGGGATTAAATAAATAAATCTTTAAAAAATGATAATAATAATAATAATAGGATGGGTTGGGGGGAAAATACACCAAATGTAAGATATGGACTATAGTTCTTATAAGATTTTGATGATATTCTTTCATAATTTGTAACAAATGTCTCACAACAATGCAAGGTATTGGTGGTAGGTAGGTTATGGGACCCCTGTATAATGTTATGCATGTTTTTTTTGTAAGTTCCAACTTTTACTGTACACTTATTGTTCATGTATGAATGATAGACTTCAATAAAAAAAATTTTTTTTAAATATCCTTCTATGATTGCATTGAAGTACTGTACACCCAGCACTTGTGTTACAGGCATATGAAACAGAGTTTGAAGAGTTCATAGCCTGGGGTGATGGGCATAGGAGGGGCATACAAACAATTAATAGTAAACATTATAAATATGTAGGTTATATGGTATGACAGCAAATGATAAATGCTATTAAGAGAAAGAGCAAACAATGAGAAAATTGGGGGTGCAGGGTGGGGGTGAGACTATAATTTCAAATAACATGGTGAGTAGATCTCATTGGGAAGGGGATATTTAGAGCAGGAGTTCTTAACAAGGGGTCCATGAACTTAGATTGAAATTCAAAAAAAACATTCTTGTTGGAATGTGTTGGTACAGTATAGTGCGGACTTAGTAAGGGGTCCGTGGTTTTTACCTGACTGGCAAAGAGGTCCATGGATCAAAAAAAGTTAAGAACTCCTGATTTAAAGGAAAGTTTGAAGTAAGTGAAGAACTTAGCTATGTGAATATCATAAAACAGATGCATAATCCACAATATTCTTAATTTGTGAATTATGATTCCTTTTTAATCATATCAAATTCTCCTCTTATACTTTCTTACTTGAAAAACCCCTTTCAGGTATTTGGTGAGTAAACAATAACGAAAATGAACGATCATAAAGAAATGCATCATTTATTTAGTGGGCACTCGACAAACATTTTTTATAAATATCTTTTAAAAGGCAAAGTAAATTAGCAGGTCTGAATTTCAGAGATGACCACTCACCAATTTAAATATTTTTTAAAATAACACATTTAATGGGGTTGTCTCCCTAAAAGCACTTAACAATGTGAACAATATTTTTGATGACTGGCAATCTAAGTAGATCAGTATACTTGTGATTCTTGTGGAGCAAAATAACCATAATCTACACATGTTTCTCTAGAGAAGCATAATAAAAAGAGCTGATAAATAAGACTCTTGGGAATAATTACACTGATTTTTCAGTACCCAGATCTCTGTATGCTCAAAAAAGAAGCAATTACACAACTAGATTAACTAGATAATAAAATAGCTTCAGGTAAAATAGAGAAACTTTAAACACCATGAAAGATTAGAAATGTGTACAGAGAAAAGTGAATGGTATCATAGATCTGTGAAACTCTCAAACAGTTTTGAAAAAATGTACAAGCTGAATTATAAAATAAATGTTCAAATATATTTTTTAATGTCCTCCTCAGCACATTTCAGTATTTCCCTGAACCAATTTTATGTACATGTAATTTATGTTTCTGTGTCAAACACCTGCATGTTATAAATATATTTACACAAAAACCTTTTGGGGGGATTTTATTAAATCAAAAGTATGTACCAGTGTACTTCCATTCAGTTGAAAAAGTTAATATAAGAGTTGTTAGCTAATTGTGGCACAAAACTGAGCCAGAAAAAACATTCATTTATTTATATATTATAGCACCTGAAATGTCTCATTTACACTGTGCCCAGAACCACAAAATATATTAAATAAATTGTCAGACTCTCCCATCTAAGTAAAAGGTCCATTTCCAAAGACACTGTAAAATTCAGAAAATTTTAAAAATAAAAATTAGTACTATATAATTGTATCTAAAAACAAAAAAATGAAAAAGAAGAAATAGCATTCTGTAAATGAGAAAAGAATACTGTACTGTATTTTGTAAAAAAAAAGTTACTAGATGCAGAAATTGGGGAAAATACTTGTTCTAATAACATTTTATGCAAAACTATCAGGACTTTATGTGATAAAGTTCAAAAACCAGAGGTCCTAGGCATAAAACAAGTTTATATTATTGAAACAAACATATAGAAAGATGATAAAAATTCTTAATTTAAAATTATTTATTTATCCTACTTGCCTTTTAATTTAACATGGAAAAAATATAGCATCTACATGTCGGAATCGAGTTACCCAGCTTGTACAGGTACGTAACCTAGCAAAAAATGCACATCATTAGAGTTCAGTGGTTTGCAACTGAGGGTGACTTTACCACCCAAGGGACATTTGGCAATGTGCAGGGACATTTTTGGTTGCCTCAAATGATGCCAGAAATCTTGCTAAACATCCTACTATACCCAGGGTAGCCTTCTGAAACAAAGAATCATCCACTCCAAAATGTCAATAGCACCAAGGCTGAGAAATCCTGGAAGACAGATAGATATCTTTGCCCAAAGTCCCCTTCTTGGGGACTATGGCTGGTATAGTGGGGGTCAAGGGAAACAAAAGTTAGAGGCCTCCATCAGGAACTCAGAAGAGGGCAATGTATTAGAAGACAGCATGATGGGCCTATCTAATAGGTCAGGAAACAAGAAGCAGCCATCACCCAGTTGCTTCTCACACCTCTGTCCTGCCTCACCAGGACGTCTACTAGACTGAAAGTTAATATGTAAAAATCCACCATGTGTCTTTCTTTTTTGTTTTATTGCATAAATATTCAAATATATACACAGTAGAGTAGTATAATGTAGCCATCAACCAGCTATAACAAGTATCAGCATTCTGCTGAAAATAATGAAGACATTGTTTCATCTATGTCTTCACCACATTTTTTATTGTTATTGTTGGTTTTGCCTGGGTATTTAAAAGCAAATCCCAGACATATTAATATTTCACCAATTAATATTTCAGTTCCTCCCTGTATATTTAACCTAGAAGAAAGATATCAGGGATGCACAGGGTATAATCATCCTGGGAAATGGGCAAGAATAGATTGACATTAATTAAAATGAGGAGGGCTCGGAGGGACCAGGGATGACATCCCAGATCCAGAAAGGAAGTAGGACAAGCTCTTCATGGGTACAAGAAGTGACTTAAAGGGTGTGTGCCAAAAGATGGTAAAGGCGAAGGCATTTATGGTAGCTGCAGTCAGATACAGGTCCAATAGTTAGGAACTATAGGCAGAAATGAGATGATATAAAAATAATTGCCAGCAATAAACAAAGTGATGGGATAAGGAATGTTAGTAAGTCTCAAGGCTCTTCCAGCTCTAGCGATCTGATGGCTACCTGGAGTGCTATACTGAGCAGAATTCTGGCACTCTGGAGATTAAAATACCCAAGATGGGTGAGAGTTAGGGAAATGGTAGCATCTATACCACAGAATTGCCATTTCTTGCCTGGGTACTAAAGCAAATAAAAGCTATAGTAGAAACAAAGCTTCCATGTAAAAGGCAAGCATTATCTGGGAAGCCAGGAGGACAGATAGATGAAAGAAGACAGAGGTACAATGCATCCTAATTCAGAGCCACATTAAAGCCCAAACTATTATTTGGTTTCCTGCCCATTCCCTACTGATTGTGGGTGGCCCTAAATGCACAAATTTGTTCAAAGACCTAGGAACTGCATGACTTGCAAGTTATGTTAAAATAAAAGTTGGAAGCTAAGACTCCAGCTCTGTACTCACAGAAAAGATTTAAAACCACTGGTTTAAATCAAAGATGTTCAACTTATCAATCTACAGTTCAAAGGAAAGAACATGTACCCTCACTACTCTGATATCCAATCTCCAAACAGCAGCCTGAATGTTTTCAAAATCCAAATCTGAGCAAATTGCACCTTGCTAAAAAATCCTTCACACTTTACCACAGAATAAAGTCCCAAATTCTAATCCAGCCTCCCTAGGCCTTTGCCTCTTTTTCCCTGCTCATGTGACACCCCATTCTGCCTCACTTTCCAACCACACTGGCCTCTCATTTTCTTTTCCTCTCTGAAACAAGAATCATGTACACTTATGCTCCAGGGATTGTATTAAGCACTTTACATAAATATTCCATTTAATTCCCTCAAAACCTTATAGGATAAGTAAGTTACTGTCTCCACAAGAGATACTGAGTATTTTATAGTGGCAAGTACAGTGTCTAATAAAAGGCTTAGCTACATATACTTCAACTAAAGCCTTCTGCAATAAAGATTTGTCAAAAATATAAGAAATTTGTTTTTAAAGCACAAGCAAGCTTTAGTCTCAAGTCATTGGGTCATATTTTTTTTATTGAGTTAATTATAAAAATACATTAATGCTCCCACTTAACCCAGGTCACACCTCTGACAATTTCTAACCTTCAACTAGAAGTTGGTTTAAAAAGGTCTTTGAGTATCTGAAAGACCTATTATGAAATCCATTAACGTTATTTGCAAGGACAAGCAGATTTACTTGTAGATTCCAACAATTAGATGAACTATATAATAACAAATTTTATGTGATCACACTAGAGAAGAACTGGTAGATAATTTAGAAGGAGTAGACCAGATCTTGTCTTCTTTTTAGTTCTTCAAAACAATCTGAAGGCATTCAGTTTTAGTGAATGATAAACACAGCATACTCAACAATGTCTACATGCATTGCAGTTTAGTTCAATATTTTACATTGATACAGGTAACCCTGAATCAAATAGTATTTGTTTAATTCAGGAAATTAGTGTTATGCAAATATTCTCATATTAAATAATTTTTTAAAAGTCTTGATACATATTTAAGCTTCAACTACTTTCAAAACTCTATACTATCTTTGAGGGATTGAGAGGTAACTACTAAAAGGTGGGGATTTTTCCTTTTTGGAGTAATAAGAATACTATAGTGTTGAAAAAAAATAATGAAAGTGGACTCCTATCTCATCCTTACACAAAAATTAACTCAAAATGGGTCAAACAACTAAATATAAGGGCCAGGATCATAAAACTCCTAGAAAAAAAACTGTAGGGAAGCATCTTCAAGATCTTGTGGTAGGGAGTAGTTTCTTGACTTTACACCCATAGCACAAGCAATGAAAGGAAAAATAGTTAAGTGGTACCTCCTCAAAACTGAATACTTTTGGGCTTCAAAAAACTTTGTCAAGAATATGAAAAAGCAGCCTACTCAATGGAAGAAAATATTTGGAAATCACATATCTGATAAAGGTTTAATATCCAGAATATATATTGTTATGAATATACATAAACGATATACAGTAAAAGTTGTGAACTTAAAAAACAAACATGCCTATCATCATACAAGGCTCCCATACATCACTCCAACACCAATATTTTACATTGCTGTGAAACATTTGTTACAAACTATGAAAGAGCATCATCAAAATATTACTACTAACTATAGCCCATATCTTACATGTGGTATATTTTCCCCCAACCAACCCAATTATTAACAACTTGTATTAGTATTATACATTTCTTATTGTTCATGAGAGAATGTTCTCATATTTGTCCTATCTTCCATCACTGGATTCCCTGTGTTATACAGCCCAAGGTTTTGTACAATCCATTCAACTCTACTCATTTCCACACTTTTATAATAAACCTTATTAAAAATTCTATAGGTATTAAGCATCAGCTCTCATTCTCAACTCACTTTCTATCTCCTGGTAACCTATACTCCGGATTTACCTCTGTGAGTTTACTCATCATATTTAGTTCATATTAGTGAGACCATACAGTGGTTGTCCTTTTTTATCTGGCTTATTTCCTTCAACATAATATCCTCAAGGTTCAATCATGTTGTCATATCCATCCCGATTTCATTTCTTCTTACAGCTGAATAGTGTTCCATTGTACGTATATACCACATTTTGTTTATCCATTCATCGGTTGATGGACAGTTGGGCTGGTTCCATATTTTAACAATTGTGAATAATGCTGCTGTGAACATCAATGTGCAAATGTCACTTCATGTCCTTGATTTCAGTTCTTCTGAATATTTTTCTTGTAATGGCATCATACGGCATTTCTATATTCAGCTTCTTGAGGTACTGCCAAACTGTCTTCCACAGAGGCTGCACCATTCTACATTGACATGAACAGTAAAGGAGCGTTCCTATTTCTCCACATCCTCTACAGCACTTGTAGTTTTCGTTTTTTTTTATAATACCCCATCTCTAAGGTGTGAAGTGATATCTCATTGTAGTTTTTATCTGCATTTTCCTAATAGCTAGTGATGTTGAATATTTTTTCTTGTGCTTTTTTTTTAGCCATTTGTATTTCCTCTTTGGAGAAGTGTCTATTCAAGACTTTTGCCCATTTTTTAATTGGGCTGTTTGTCTTTTTATCAACCAGTTGTATGATCTCTTTATATAACATGGATATCAAACTCTTATCAGATATGTGGTTTCCAAATATTTTCTCCCATTGAGCAGGCTGCCTTTTTCCTTTCTTAACAAACTCTTTTGAAGAACAAAAGTGTTTAATTTTGAGAGGTCCCCTTAATTTTTTCTTTTATTGTTTGAGCTTTGAATGTAAGGTTTAAGAAACCACCACCTACCACAAGATCCTGAAGATGTTTCCCTATATTTTCTTCTGATAGGTTTACGTTTGTAGCTTTTATATTTAGGTCCTTTTGAGCTAATTTTTGTATAAGGTGTGGGACAGGGGTCCACTTTCTTTCTTTTGGATATGGATAGCCAGTTCTCCAAGGACCATTTGTGGAACAGACTGTTCTGGCCCAGTAGGTGGGCTTGACAGCCTTGTCAAAAATCACTTGGACTGTAGATGTGAGGGTCTATTTCTGAGTTCTCAATTTGGTTCCATTGGTCAACAGTCTATCTTTATGCCAGTACCATGCTATTTTTTACCACAATAGCTAAGTAACATGTTTTAAAGTCAGGAAGTGAAAGTCCTCCAAGTTTGTTCTTTTTTAAGACATTTTTGGCTATTCAGGGTCCCTTGCAATTCCAAATGAATTTGATAATTGGATTTTCCATTTCTGCAAAAAAGGCAGTTGGGATTGCATTGAATCTGTAAATCAGTTTGGGTAGAAATGACATCTTAACGATATTTAGTTTTCCAATCCATGAACATGGAATTTCCTTCCATTTATTTAAGTCTTCTTTAGTTTCTTTTAGCAATGTTGTGTAGTTTTCTGAATACAGGTCCTTTATGTCTTTGGTTAAGTTTATTCCTAAATATTTGATTCTTTCAGTTGCTATTATAAATGGAATTTTATTTCTGACTTCCTCCTCAGATTGCTCATCAGTAACACAAAGAAATGCTATTGATTTTTGCATATTCATCTTGTATCCTGCCACTTTGCTTAACTTGTCTATTAGTTTCAGTAGCTTTGTTGTGGATTTTTCAGGATTTTCTAGATATAGAATTAGACCAAAAGAAAATAGCAAAAGTTTGACTTCTTCCTTTCCCATTTGGTTTTCTTTTATTTATCTTGCCTAATTGCTCTAGCTAGAACTTCTAGCACAATATTGAATGCGTGGTGACAGTGAACAACCTTGACTTGTTCCCATCCTCAGCAGGAAAGCTTTCAGTCTTTCACCACTGAGTACAATGCTAGCTGTAGGTTTTTTACATATGCACTTCACCATGTTGAGAAATTTTCCTTCTACTCCTATCTTTTTTAGTGTTTTTATCAAGAAAGGATGCTTTATTTTGTCAAATGCCTTTTCTGCATCAATGGAGAGGATCACATGATTTTTCTTCTTCAATTTATTAATGTGGTTTATTACACTAATTGCTTTTCTTGTGTTGAACCACCTTTCCACCATTGCATACCTGGGATAAAACACACTTGACCATGCTGTATAATTATTTATTTATTTATTTTATATTTTAAAAGATGCTTAGATTACATAAATGTTAAACAAAATTTACAAGGATTCCCATGTTCCCCACCTCCCACAACCTCCCACTTAAGCATCTTTCATTAGTGTGGCACATCACCTGTAATGAATATACACATCCTGGGGCTATGCCACTAAGTATGGACCATAGTTTACATTGTAGACCACACTCTCCCCCACACAGTTCTGCATGGTATATGCTGATGTAAAATGGCCTATATCTGTCGATGTAGTGTCACTCACGATAATTCCCAAGTCCTGAAAAAGCCCCTGTATTACAACTGCTTTTCCCTCTCCCTGCCCTGAAAGCATCCAGTGGCCATTGGCTCCACATCTATGTTGTAATTTTTTCCATTGCTTGAATCACAATATGTCTACAACAGAATACCAGTAAGTCCACTCTAGTCCATAGCTCTTCCCCCAAGTCCAGAGGAGTCTGGGATATGATGTCCACTCTACCTCCAAGTGAGAGGGGGCATATATCCCATGGATAAGATGGATGGGATTATCCTCCTACAGCTGTAGACTCTCTCCATTGCCTGGGATGACCGTTGCCCAAAATCATCTCCTCGCCAGGTGACTTGGGAGAGTCTATTGAGCTGTAGAGTAGGAATTGCAGCTCCACTGAGATTCCAGGCACAGCTGGCACATGGGCAGGCCAAAGGCTCCAGTCTCTGGAAATACACCTACAAACTCCAGCACCACATATAGGTTTGAATAGAAGAGACTGATGGACCATTTGCAGGGAGGACTTATTTGAGTCCATCTCTGTCACTCTCAGGAGCACAGATTCCAAAGTATAGCCCACTGATAAGGCATCAATGTCTGGAGCTATCCCCCCTTATACAGGACGTGGGTGTCTCCAGAGCCCACAGAAGCCCCTGTTTGGGGTGATATCCACTTGGGTGTTCTATGAGATCCTACTGAGGTGTGCGTAAGCATTATCTCTGGGATAACCTCCCGACTCTCTTTGAAATCTCTTAGCCATATGAACTCATTTGTCTTTACCTTTTCCCCCTTTTATTCAAGGTCTTTTTGGCACTTGGTATTAATCCCTACCTGCCAGGGAGGCTCATCCCCGGGAGTTATGTCCCATGCTGGGGGGAAGGTAATGCATTCATATGTTGAGTTTGGCTTAGAAAGGCCACATTTGAGCGACAAGGAGGCGCTCAGGTGGCAACCCTTAGGTACCCCATAACAGTAGGCTAAGTTTCAACTATAAGGGCAAAGACTCATAAGGCTAGTCATCAATAACAGGAACCCATTAGTGGACCATCCTCCTTTGCCAGACATTGCCCCTGCACTCGGGGGACTGTTGCTGCTCCCTTGGAGAATGTGGCAGAGCTCTCCAGGCTGGGGATTCAGTATTCTCTCATTTATTGAGTGATTCTCCACACACTGTGACCATGCCCAACCCCTTGATCATTTGAACAATTTTATATATCTCTCATGTATATTTAGGTGAACTTCCTCCCATGAAACCCCCATCCCAGGCACCCCCCACCAATGATCCTCTCCTGCCCCTGTTGTAACCCTTCTGTGATCTAAACCTTCCTTGAAGATGAAGCCCATATAATAGACAAATAAAATTAATAGGAAAATGAAATAATAATGATAAGTTTAAATGTAAGAGATAAAATACATGGAAACTTAAAAAAATGCTAAAAATAAAACAAAATTAAAGGATTGGGATATTCCAAAAATGGGACCAAAAACAAAAAACAAAAAATTTTTTTTAAATTTTTTTTAACATTTTTCCTTTTAGCACTGCATTATCGGGTGTCCATTCTGTACCATGGCACCTTCCCCCTCTCATTCCCAGTGTCTCCCAAATTTTCATTTAATTTTCAAAGAAGTTTTAGGTCACAGCAAAGTCACATACAGAATACTAGAGACTCTCATATACCCAACCTCCTCCCCCTTTCCTCACCCCATATTAAAACCTTTTAGTATGTGGATGGTAGCATTGTTATAACTGTTATACAGACAGTGAAACATAGTTACGAAACATTGCCAATGGTTTCCAGTATAGTTTACAATTTAGACGGCACTGTTTAATACTTTTTGATGATATTTACCATGTCCTGTGTCCATCACTTAAGGTAATGAAAAACATTTCCCGTGACCACTAAATACCCCCTATTTGATCTTTTCTGTTCCTTCCTCCCCACCCCCCACCCCCTGGGGCACATGACACCCCCCTGTCCTGACTCATTGGATGACAAGATTCATAGTTACGTACAACAAGAGGTCCACGCACGCTGATTGTCCTCCCCTATTAGGATCCACCCTTGCTCCTAAGAGACACCCACCTGTCTGTTTCTGGGTGAATTGGTCCTCCCAAAAATGGGGGTCCATCTCCTTCCCACCACCATGTTGGTCTCCCACTCCCCAACACAACACATTATGACAGGATGAACACTCACACACTCCCCAGAAGTCTACTCCAGATGTGCCCCATCCTGAATGCCCCCCCAACTTACACCCTAAATCAGTGACACTACCTTGTCATGTTGCCATAAAAGCATTCCCACTCTTGCACTTTCAACCTCATACCCACAAAGCCCGTGTTCACCTGGTCACTCTCCCATCTCTCCCACCAGTATCCTGGGTATTCTAACCCGCCCTTCCTGATCTACCCACCTGTCAACCCTGTACCACCAAACCTAGTAATATCACTACCCACCTGTCCTATCCTTCAATATGCAACTATACTCTATCACTTTACCATAGATTATGTCCATATGGGTGATGGCTCATAGCCTTCTCTTCTCTTTCTCTCTCTTGTTAACCTATGTTTCAGACAACAGTTCTCAGAGACTGCTCACTTTCCTCAATTCAAATCAGTGAGGTCATGTACTGTTCAACCTTCAATGCCTGGCTTGCTTCACTCAACAAAAGGTCTTCAAGATTCAGCCATGTTATTCCATGCGTTAGCACTTTATTCCTTCTTACAGCTGAGTAATATTCCATTGTATGTATGTACCACATTTTGTTTATCCATTCATCTGTTGATGGGCATCGGGGCTGATTCCAACTTTTGGCGATAGTAAACAATGCCACTATGAACATTGGTGTGCATATATCTGTTCATGTCTTTGCTATCAATTCTTCTGGGTATATACCCAACAGTGGAATCACTGGATCATACAGAAGATCTATTGTTAGTTTTCTGAGGAACCGCCAAACTGTCTTCCACAGTGGACAGTTTGGCTGGACCATTCCACAATCCTACCAGCATTGGATGAGGGTTCCTATTCCTCCACATCCTCTCCAACACTTATAGTCTGCTGTGTTTTTAATAGCTGCCATTCTGATGGGTGCAAGATGGTATCTCATTGTAGTTTTGATTTGCATTTCCTAATAGCTACAGATGTCTAGCATTTTTTCATGTGCTTTTTAGCCTTTTGTATTTCTTCCTTGGAGAAATGTCTTTTCAGGTCACTTGCCCATTTTTTTAAAGGGGTTGTTTGTCTTTTTATTTTTGAGGTGTAGGATTTCTTTATATATGCAGAATATTAGGCTCCAAGCAGATATATGATTACCAAATATTTTCTCCCATTGGGTAGGCTGCCTTTTCATTTTCTTAATAACATCCTTTGAGGTACAGAAGTTTTTAATTTTGAGGAGATTCCATTTATCTTTTTTTTTTTTTTTTTTTTGCAGTTCATGAAACCATTTCCTATTGGAAAGGTCTTGTAGGTGCTTCCCTACATTATCATCCAAGGTCTTTATGGTTTTGGCTCTTATATTTAGATCTTTGATCCATCTTGAGTTGATTTTTGTATAAGGTGTGAGATGGTATTCTTCTCTCATTCTTTTGGATTTGGATATCCAGTTCTCCAAGCACCACTTGTTAAAGAGGCCATTCTCTCCCAACTGAGTGGGCTTGATGGCCTTGTCAAATATCAGATGACTGTATATGCAAGGATCTATATCACAACTCTCAATTCAGTTCGATTGGTCAGTAGGTCTATCCTTGTGCAAATACCAGGCATTTTTGAGCACTGTAGCTATGTAGCATGTTTTAAAGTCAGATAGTGTGATACCTCCAACTTCATTTTTCTTTTTCAATATGTCTTTGGCAATTCGGGGCCTCTTACCTTTCCAAATATATTTTGTAGTTAGTTTTTCTAATTCCTTAAAAAATACAGAGTTGATTTTTATTGGGATTGCATTAAATCTGTATATTAGCGTGGGTAGGATAGACATGTTGATGATATTTAGTCTTCCTATCCATGAACAGGGAATATTCTTCCATTTATTTAAGTCTTCTTTGATTTCCTTTAACAGTGTTGTGTAGTTTTCTGTATATAAGTCCTTTGCATCTTTAAATTTATTCCTAGGTATTTGATTCTTTTATTTACTATTGTAAATGGTATTTTTTTTCTTGATTTCCTCCTCAGATTGCTCATTATTGGTGTACAGAAATGCTACTGATTTTTGAGCATTGATCTTATAGCCTGCTACATTACTGAACTCCTTTAAAAGTTCTAAAAACTTTGTTGTAGATTTCTCAGGGCTTTCTACGTATAGGATCATGTCATCTGCAAATAATGAAATTTTTACTTCTTCTTTTCCAATTTGGATGCCTTTTATATCTTTTTCTTGCCTCAATGCTTGAGCAAGTACTTCTAAGATAATGTTAAATAGGAGTGGTGATAGTGGGCATCCTTGTCTTGTTCCTGATCTCAGAGGGACAGCTTTTAGGATTTCACCATTGAAGATGATGTTAGCTTTGGGTTTTTCATATATACCCTTTATCATATTCAGAAAGTTTCCTTCTATTCCTATCTTTTGCAGTGTTTTTATCAGGAAACAATGCTGTATTTTGTCGAATGCTTTTTCTGCATCTATAGCGATGATCAGGTGATTTTTTTCTTTCAATCTGTTTATGTGGTGTATTACATTGATTGGTTTTCTTATACTCATGGTGTATAATTTTTTAATATGTTGTTGAATGCGATTAGCAAGTATTTTGTTGAGGATTTTAGCATCTAGATTTATTAGAGAAATTGGTCTGTAATTTTCCTTTCTTGTGGTATCTTTGTTTGGCTTTGGTATTAGGGTAATGTTGGCATCATAGAATGAGTTAGGGAATATTCCTTCTAGTTCTATTTTTTTGGAAGAGCTTAAGCAGGATTGGTGTTAGCTCTTTCTGGAATGTTTGGTAGAATTCAGCTGTGAAGCCATCTGGTCCTGGGCTCTTCTTAGTTGGGAGGTTTTTGATGACTGAGTCTATCTCTTTACTTGTAATTGGACTGTTGAGTTCATAAATTTCTTCTTTCATCAATGTAGGCTGTTTGTGAGTGTCTAGAAATTTGTCCATTTCCTCTAAATTATCATTCTTCTTAGCATGTAATTTTTCGAGATATGCTCTTATGATACTCTTTATTTCTGGGGGGTCAGTAGTGATATCCCCTTGCTCATTCCTTATTTTGTGTATTTGCATCTGTTCTCTCTTTTTCTTTGTTAGTCTGGCTAAGGGTTTGTCAATTTTATTGATCTTCTTGAAGAACCAGCTTTTGGTTGTTTATTTTTTCTAGTGCTTTCTTATTCTCTATTTCATTTAGTTCTGCCTTATCTTTGTTATTTTCTTCTTTGTACTTCCTTTAGGTTTAGTTTGTTGTTGTTTTGCCAATTCCTCCAATAGTGCAGTTAGGTCTTCAATTTTAGCTCTTTCTTCTTTTTTAATATATGTATTTATGGCTATTAACTTCCCTCTCAGGGCAGCTTTGGCTGCATCCCATTGGTTTTGATATGTTGTGCTGTCATTTTCATTAGTTTCAAGGTAGTTACTGATTTCTTTTGAGATTTCCTCCTTGACCCACTGCTTGTCTAACAGTGTGTTATTTAACTTCCATATCTTTGTCCCTAATCTGATTCTCTGGCCCTTAGTGATTTCCAATTTCATTCCATTGTGGTCAGAGAAATTACTTTGTATAATCTCAATCTTTCTGAATTCATTGAGAGTTGTTCTGTGGCCTAGCATGTGGTCTATCTTGGAGTATGATCCAAATGCACTTGAGAAGAATGTAAATCCTGCTGTTTTGGGGTGTAGTGTTCTGTATATGTCTAATAGATCTGGGTCCTCTAATGTATTGTTCAGAGTCTTTGTTTCTTCATTGATTCTATCTAGATCTTCTGTCTAATGGTGATAATGGTGTATTAAAGTTCCCCACTATAATTGTAGAGGCATTTATTTCTCCGCTTAGTTTTACCAGAGGTATGCCACATGTATTTTGAGGCACTCTGATTAGGTGCATAAATGTTTATGATTGTTTTCTCTTCTTGAGAGATTGCCACTTTTACTAATATATAGTATCATCTTTGTCTCTTACAATAGTTTTGCATTTAAAGTCTATTTTGTCTGATATTAGGAAGCTACTCCTGCCCTTTTTTGGCTATTGTTTGCTTGTAAAATTCTTTTCCAGCCATTCACTTTCAGTCTCCTTGAATCCCTGGGTCGAAGGTGGGTTTCTTGTTGTATTAGTCAGCCAAAGGGGTACTAATGTGAAATACCAAAAATGGGTTGGTCTTTATAAAGGGTATTTATTTGGGATAGAAGTCCACAGATACCAAGCCATAAAGCTTAAGTTTCTTCTCTCACCATGGTCCATTGCTACGTGTTAGAGCAAGACAGCTGTCGGCATTTGCCAGGGTTCAGGCTTCTGGGGTTCCTCTCTTCCCAGGGCTGCATTTCTCTCTGGGCTTAGCTCCTCTGTTTCCTCCACAAGGTCAGCTGTAGATGATCAGGCAAATGGCTTGCTTCTCTTCTTCTGGGGCCTTCTTTCCAACATCAAAACTGCTTCTCAAAAGACTGCTTCAACTGTCCTTTGCCTTGCCTTTTATATTCGATTCCCCACCCACCAAGGGGTGGAGCTCAACACCCTAATCCTAACCTAATCATGCCCAGATTAACAGATCAGTTTACAAGCATGAGCCAATTATATTTTTGGAATTCATAATTACATCAAATTCCCCAATGGCCACACTTGTAGACAGCAAATAGATGGATTATATTTCCTTATCCATTCTGCCAATCTGTGTCTCTTGAGAGCTGAATTTAATCCATTAACATTCAGTGTTATTACTTGCAACAAATTTCTTACTTCAGCCATATTTTTTTTTGGGTTAATTTATGTCATATGTTGTTTTTATTTCTCTTTTTGTCTTTTTAGTTGTTTTTATACTCTCCTCCAACTTTCTCTCCCTTGTTTTTTTCCTTTCAAATTGTGGAATTTACTTTAGAATTTCTTGAAGTACAGGTTTCTTATTGGCATACTTTCTTAATTTCTGTTTATCTGTGAATATTTTGAACTCTCCATCATTTTTTGAATGCCAGTTCTGCTGGATAGAGAATTCGTGGCTGGAAGTTTTTTCTTTTAATACTTTGACTATGTCATACCACTGTCTTCTTGCCTCCATGGTTTCAGATGAGAAATCAGCACTTAATCTTACTGTGCTTTCCTTGTATGTGATGGGTTCTCTTTTCTCTTACTGCCTTGAGTATTTTCTCTTTGTCTTGAGCACTGGGCATTTTGACAAGTATATGTCTTGAAGTTGGCCTGTTGGGATTAATACTGTTTTGGGTGCGCTGAGCTTCCTGGACTTGCACATCCATTTCTCTCAATAGGGTTGAGAAGTTTTCAGCCATTATTTCCTTCAACACTCCTTCTGTTCCCTTTCCTTTCTTTTCTCCTTCTGGGATGCCTATAATGCGTATGTTTGTGCATTTTGTGTTATACGTTAAATTCCTGAATCCCTGCTGGACTTTTTCTATCTTTTTATCTATCTGTTTCACTATCTGTTTGATTTCAGATGTATTGTCTTCCACATCACTAATTCTTTCTTCGTCCTGTTCAAATCTGCTGTTATGTGAATCCAGCGTCTTTTTTATTTCTTCGATTGTGCCATTGATCACCATCATATCCGTTATCTTTTTATGTATGTTTACAATTTCTTCAGTATGTTCTCCCAGTGTCTTCTTAATATCCTTAATGTCTTCCTTCACGTCATTAAGTTGGTCCATGATATTTGTTTGGAAAGTTTTGATTAGTTGCTCTACGTTCTGCATCTCTTCCTAGTTTTTAGTTTGTTCATTGGACTGGTCCATATCTTCCTGTTTCTGTGTGGTTTGTAATTTTTTGTTGCACTCTAGTCATCATTTTACTTTGATGGGTTTATTCAGTTGATTAGCTTCTCTCTGTGCTCTAGAGGTTTATTTAGCTGGTGGTTCTGTGTGTGTTTTAACTTTTCTCTTTGAGACTTTGTTCTTCTTATTTTATTTCCTTGCTTCTTTCTATGTTCCCTTGAAGGCAAAAGATTAGGGCCAGAGGAATCAAAAGATTGGAGAAAGGAAGAAGGATAATAGTAATATTGATGAAAGGTAGAAGAGGGGCTGTATAAGACTTAGTAAAATAAATATTAAACTCATGTAGGCAGTGTAGAGTAATAGGGGAAAAAGTGGAGGACCTACAATGGACCAAATAGAGGAAAATATATATAATGATTTCGAAGGCTAGAATAATGAGGAGAGAGAGAAAGAGTAAAGAAAGGGCTGAAAGGAAAAAGTTAATAATAATTAAAAAAGAAGAAAACAGAATAGATAGAATAGAAATTGACACCCTTAAGTTGTGGGCTAATGAAGAAAGGTGGTTTGTAAGAACCACAACAGAAAGCAGATGGTCGAAAGATGAAGGAAGGAAAAGAGATTGTGTTGGGAGACAAAATCAAAATAGACAGAGAATGGGAAATCACAGAAGAAGAAGCACAGCAAAGAAGAGACAAGGTAGCAGCACCTAATTAAAATTAAAAAAAGAAAGAAAAAAGGGGGAGGAAAGAGGAAAGAAAAGCAGGAGACAACAAATAAACAAAGAAAAACCAAACAACCACACAATCAAGCAGGCAAACAAAGCTAAGGAAGAACAGTGTTCCTTCTTGGGCCCTTATGGAACCTTTCAGCCTGCTTGTGTTCATCAATCAATTGCCCTGCAAGGTTCCATCTGCAGGTTTGGAGGCAGATTTTAGTGATTAAACTAAGTTTAAATTTTTTTTATTTTTTTTATTTTTTAAAGTGACTTTTTTTTTGGCGAAATAAGGGACCCAAAAGAAGTCCTCTTCTAGACTACCCCCTTCACTGAGGGGCCCTAAATAGGCTCGTGGAAACTAATCAAGCACTTCCCACTTCCTGGCCTCCCCAGGGGAGCTGAAGCTCTGATGCTTGTCAGTGCAGAACGATAAAATTGGCTGACTCCGCCCCCTCTGGAGCCAAGCCTCAGTATCACTGGGCTGTTGGGTAAATCAGGCTTTCCTCAGCAGACTCGCCCCTCTCTCAGCCTGGCACTGCTTCAAGAAGGCTTATCTGCTCCCCAAAGCTATGAGGGGGTCCAGGCAGCCAAATCCACAGAAAGGAAACCCCTCTCCACCTTCCGTCAGAACCCTCCCACTCTCAGAGAATGCTCCTGCTCACCGGGTTGCCAGTGGGGGTTGGGACATATCCCTGGGCAGCTAGGTAAATCAACCTTCCTCAGCAGATTCGCCACTCCCTTCAGCCTGGTACTGCTTCAAGCCAGCTATTTTGTTCCCCAAAGCTGCAAGGGGTTCCAGGCAACCAAATCCACAGAAAGAAAACCCCTCTCAACCCTCACCAGAGCCCTCCCACTCTCGGAGAACACTCCCTCTCACCAGGTTGCCAGCGGGAGTCATGGCTCAAACCAGCCTTTTTCCCTGAGGGTGGGGCTCAGCCAACTGTGTCAACCACCACAGGCAGGGGAAAAACTCACGAATCCTTCCCGAGCAATCTACCTCGCCATCCAGCTCCCTCCAGCTCGATGTCCCCAAGGATCTCACTCTGTGCGCCCCCAGCACAGACCCACTGTACAGGACCCCAGCACAGACCCCCTGGGCAGCTGTCATCAGAGAGTGAGTCAGCGAGTGCCCTCCTAAACCGACGCCATCTTGCCGAGCCTCACCCTTGTATAATTCTTTTAATGTGCTTTTGGACTCGATTTGCAAGTATTTTGTTGAGGATTTTTACATCTCTATTAACGAAATTGATCTGTAATTTTCTTTTTCTAGTATATTTTGGTATTAGAGTGATGTTGCCTTCATAGAATGAATTTCATAGCATTCCTTCCTGTTCAATTTTTTGGAGGAGCTTGCTCAAGATTGGTATTAGATCATCTATGAATGATTGGTAGAATTCACCTGTGAAGCCATCTGGTTCTAGGCTTTTCTTTTTGGGGAGGTTTTTTATGACTTTTCAGTCTCTTTACTTGTGATTGGTTTTTTGAGGTCGTCTATTTCTTCTAGAGTCAGGGTAGGTTGTTCGTGTGTTTCTAGGAATTTGTCCATTTAGTCTACACTGTCTAGTTTGTTGGTGTACAGTTGTTCATAGTTATCTTCTTATTATCATTCGTATTTCTGCAGGGTCAGTGGTGATGTCCCCCCTCTCATCCGATTTTAGTTATTTGTACCTTCTCTCTTTTTTTGTCAGTGTAGCTAAGGGTTTTTCTATTTTGTTGATCTTCTCAAAGAACAACTTTTGATTTTATTGATTTTATTGTTTTTTTGTTTGTTTGTTCTTGTGGCAGTTTGATGTAATTATGAATTCCAAAAATATAATTGAATCATGCTTGTAAACTGATCTGTTAATCTGGGCATGATTAGGTTAGGATTAGGGTGTTGAGCCCCACCCCTTGGTGGGTGGGGAATTGAATATAAAAGGCAAGGCAAAGGACAGTTGAAGCAGTCTTTTGAGAAGCAGTTTTGATATTGGAAAAAAGGCCCCAGGAGAAGAGAAGCAAGCCGTTTGCCTGATCGTCTACAGCTGACCTTGTGGAGGAAACAGGAGCTAAGCCCAGAGAGAAACGCAGCCCCAGGAAGAGAGGAACCCCAGAAGCCTGAACCCTGGCAAATGCCGGCAACTGTCTTGCTCTAACACATGGCAGAGGACTGTGATGAGAGAAGAAACTTAACTCTTTATGGCCTGGTATCTGTGGACTTCTACTCCAAATAAATACCCTTTATGAAGACCAACCCATTTTTGGTATTTCACATTAGCACCCCTTTGGCTGACTAATACAGTTCTCAATTTCATTTATTTCTGCTCTCACCTTTATTATTTCTTTCCTTTGGCTTGGTTTTTGGGATAGTTTACTATTCTTTTTCTATTTTTCCAGGAGTACAGTTGGGTCTTTGATTTTAGCTCTTTCTTCTTTTTTAATGTAAGCATTGAGGGCTATACATTTCCCTTTCAGCACTGCCTTTGCTGTATCCCATAAATTTTAATATGTTGTGTTCTTGTTTTCATTCATCTCAAGATATTTACAGATTTCTCTTGCAATTTCTTCTTTGACCCACTGATCATTTAAGAGTATGTTGTTTAATCTCCATATATTTATGAATTTTCCCTTTTTATGTCAGTTCTTGATTTCCAGCTTCATTCCATTATGATCAGAAAAAGTGTTTTGTGGGAGTGGAGATGGTTCAAGCCATTGGGTGCCTCCCTCCCACAGGAGAGGTCCCAGGTTCGGTTCCTGGTGCCTCTTAAAAAGAAAATATGCACACAAAGAGCAGAAAGTAAGCACAAACAATGGGGGGGGGGGGGGGGGGGGGGGGCAGGGAAAAATAAAATATAATAAATCTTTTTTTTTTAAGTGTTTTGTATAATTTCAACTTTTTTTACATTTATTGAGACCTGTCTTGTGACCCAACATATAGTCTATCCTGGAGAAGGATCCATAAGCACTTGAAAAGAATGTAAATCCTGCTGTGTTGACATGTAATACTCTCTAAATGTCTAGTTCATTTGTCTATTATTAAAGCTCTGTTTCCTCATTTATCCTCGGTCTGGATGTTCTATCCAATGCTGACAGTAGTGTATGGAAGTCTCCAACTACTATTTTAGAGACATCTATTTCTCTCCTCTGTTTTACCAGTATGTGTCTCATGTATCTTGAGGCACCCAGGTTAGGTGCATAATTATTTATTATAGCTATTTCTTCTTGGTGAGTTGCCTCTTATTAATATAAAATGATCTTCATCTCTGATAACAAGTTTGCATTTAAAAATCTATTCTGTCCAATATTAGTATCACTACTCCAGATTTTATTTTTGGTTACAATTTGAATGGAATATCTTTTTCCAACCTTTCACTTTCAACCTGTGTCTTTATGTGTCTTTGTGTCTTTATGTCTGAGGTGAGTCTCTTATAATAAGACAGCATATAGATGGCTCATATTTTCGTATCCATTCTGTTAGTCTATGTCTTTTGATTGGCAAGTTCAATACATTAATGTTCAATGTTATTACTGTAAAGGCATTACTAACTTTGTCCATTTATCCTTTGGCTTTGCATTGTCATATCTTACTATTGTCTGTCTTTTTACCCTTTAAGTTACCCTTACTAATAATCTTCATTTCTACACTCTTCTCCAAATCTCTCACCCTTGTTTTTTCCTTTCAGGCTGCATCACTCCCTTTAGTATCTCTTGTAATTCTGGTATTTTGGTAACATACTCTCTCAGTTTTTGTTTGTCTGTGAAGACTTTAAATTCACCCTCATTTTTGAAGGACAGTTTTGCCAGATACAGAATTCTTGGTTGGCAGTTTTTCTCTTTCAATACCTTAAATACATCATACCACTTTCTTCTCATCTCCATGGTTTCTGATTCGAGATTGGCATTTAGTCTTATTGATGTTCCCATATATGTAATGCATTGTTTTTTCCTTGATGCTTTCAGAATCCTCTCTTGGACCCCACGGGCATGGGGGGTGTGGCTGCCCCACTAGGGTCCTAGAGGTGGGAGCGCGGCTGCGCGAGCGCCGGCAGCCGGACTACCCCTGCGGTCTGCTAGAGATGCTCTTCTTCTCGGCTCCTGGGAAAGCTGGTGCTGCTGTTGCTGCCTGATTCCAGCCAACAGACTTTGGGACCAGGGCCGGCGCTGGCAGCTGGAGATGCACCAGACCAGGTTTGAGGCAGCGGTGAAGGTGATCCAGAGTTTGCCGAAAAATGGTTCATTCCAGCCAACAAATGAAATGATGCTCAAGTTCTATAGCTTTTATAAGCAGGCAACTGAAGGACCCTGTAAAATATCAAGACCTGGATTCTGGGATCCTATTGGAAGATATAAATGGGATGCTTGGAGTTCATTGGGTGACATGACTAAAGAGGAAGCCATGATTGCATATGTTGAAGAAATGAAAAAGATTCTCGAGACTATGCCAATGACTGAGAAAGTTGAAGAATTGCTGCGTGTCATAGGTCCATTCTATGAAATTGTAGAGGACAAAAAAAGGGGCGGAAGTTCTGATTTAACCTCGGATCTTGGTAATGTTCTCACTTCTACTCCAAATGCCAAAACCCTGAATGGTAAAGCTGAAAGCAGTGATAGCAGAGCTGAGTAGGAGGAAGAAGAGGCCCAAGAAGAAGTGAAAGATGCAGAGCAAAGCCATAATGATAAAATGATGAAAAAATCAGCAGACCATAAGAATTTTGAAATTGTTGTCACTAATGGCTATGAGAAAGACAGTTTTGTTCAGGATATACAGAATGGCATTCATGCCAGTTCTTCCCTCAATGACCAAAGCACCAAAGAAGTAAAAGCTGAAGATCAAAACTTTGAGCAAACTGGAAAAACTGTTGCCTGCATTCACCAAGAGTTAAATGATGATCATGTTGAAGATGTTTCATGAATTCAGCAGTTGACAAGTGATTCAGACAGTGAAGTTTACTGTGATTCTATGGAGCAATTTGGACAAGAAGAGACTTTAGACAGCTTGACGTCTAACAGCGGACCATTTCAATATTACTTGAGTGGTGATCCCAGTCAGCCCTTGGAAAATTCTGGTTTCCCTGAAGATGTTCACGTGTTTCCTGGAAATGGCAGCATTGGGGATATTCAGGGGGTAGCAGTTGAAGGAAAAGGTGAAGTAAAGCATGGAGGAGAAGATGGCAGAAGCAACAGTGGAGCACCCCACCGTGAGAAACGCGGTGGAGAAAACGAGGACTTCTCCAGTGTCAGAAGAGGGAGAGGGCATAGGATGCAACATCTGAGCGAAGGAGCCAAGGGTCGGCAGATGGGAAGCGGAGGTGATGGAGAACGCTGGGGCTCGGACAGGGGCTCACAGGGAAGCCTCAACGAGCAGATTGCACTTGTGCTCATGAGATTGCAGGAAGACATGCAAAATGTCCTTCAGAGACTTCATAAACTGGAAACACTAACTGCTTCGCAGGCAAGATCATCAACATTGCAGACCAGTAATCAGTCCCCCTCACCGAGACCATCTTGGTGGCCCTTCGAGATGTCTCCTGTGCATTAACTTTTGCTATTTTATGGCCTTTTATTGCCCAGTGGTTGGTGCATTTATATTATCAAAGAAGGAGAAGGTTGCATTTATACTCACAGGAGATTGGTTTTTACTTTCTCTTTAAAGAAAACTGACCTGAAGAAAATAGTATTTTACTCCAGAAGACTGCTGGGCCTGGATGACCTCAGAAAGAAATGAATTGTCGAGTTCACAAGAAAATCTTAGTTTGTGATGATTACATTTCTTTTTGTTGTCTAGTAGTTTGGTTTGTGTACATATATATATATATTGCACTACACAAATGATAACATTTTAAGGACTAATATTGCTGATACTTGAATAATCAATCTCAACTAGATTATAAGTAGCATACATAGATTTACCCTACCCTTGAACTTGAAGGACATTAAATTATTAATTATTGTTTGGTAACATGTTTACCTGATTATCTCCCATAGAGAAATGTCAGCTGCTCTTTGAAGGTACAGTTGTGATAATGAGATCAGATTTATAAGTTGGTATTTTTAATTTTTAAAAGTAAATATGAGAATGCAAACCAGGAGTGAATTTCAAGTGAGATTAAATGGATTTGATATCTCAGTCACTGAATAGAAAACTGCTGGAAGAATCTTTTCCACAGTTCTCTTTGTGGGCTGCCCAGAGGACTTGATTTCCGTGATCGTTCTTGGGCATTCAGAACTCTGGCTTTGGTGTCCAGTCATCATCGCTGACAGCAGAGCCCTGCTTGGGCTTGTTTTCATACGGATGACTCAGAACAGACATAACCTGCACATGGAAATGCGAAGAACAGGCTTACTGTAAGTCTCAAAGTGTATTCTGAGCCTGCAGATAACAAGATTTTTATTCAGTCATACACATTTATTCCTTGGTAATCATTTTTCCTTAATTGAGAATATCTAGTTTCTGCTTCATAGGGTGCTTTGAAATATAAAATGAGAACTTATTTATACTGTTTTTACAAAGGTCAACACATGAAAACACATGAAAATCACTTTTTTGCAACTGATAAACTACACAGACTAGACTCTTAACCTCATAGTGCCTCAGTTTTTCCTTCAGGATACAATCTTTGAGATATACATACTGCACAAGGGTATTGGATGGGATTTGCAAGCTCGCAGGCCAGATGCTTCCGTGTTGATAAGGCATACCCAATTTATGCAAGTTTAGTCTCATCTCTTTCTCCCCCCACATCTAGACTAAAAGGAGACTGATTTAGATCCTTCAAGGCCTCGTTTGGAAAATCAGTCTCCTGTATTCCTTCTAAAACTCCCTGCTCATTTAGGTGTACATTGCACTTTAAAGAGTTCTTGGATTCAAAGGCTTTGTAGCAAGTATTTTTTAAGCATTCTCGACATGTATGATGTTGGGTTTGGTATCATGTGTTCAGAGTGCTTTACATAAGAGCGGAAAAGTTAATCCATCCCTAGTATACAGGGTGGTTCTTTGTTTGCCTAAAGAGAAAAATAAAATACAATTAGCTTTTCCCAAGACTCTGATTTTTTTTTTTAATGTAACGATTGTTTTTTATTTTCTAATCTAATCTTGATTAAAATGTGTCTGTCTAAAGGCATCTACTAATATTTGCTTTTTAAAAAACTGTCTTCACTTTATTTAGGGAGAAAATGAAGCAAGTAACTGAATTATATGTAAAAATAAAGTTTGGATCTGTGGATCAGGGATTGTTTTTGAAAATTAGCTCTCAATCTGGTTTCAGAGGATGGTGGCTTCCTCTCAGTGCATTAATGAATGAAGACGCAGACTCAGGATGTAAGCAGTTGGGATCCATTACAGTCAGGGCTAACTAGCCCCTAGGGGTAACTATTGTATCCTGTTCCAAAGGCGTATTTTATAGTTTGGAAAGTACTTTGCACACTGTTCTTATATATAAATGTAATGATGTAATTATAGGATATAGTGTTATGCTTTGTTTAATAAGAACCTCATTTTAAATTGACAGCTCTGGTATTTTTTTAATCTACTTCTTTTCTGTTTATTGTAAAACGAAGTTTAAAATAAAAGGTTAATGAGAAAAAAAAAAAAAGAATCCTCTCTTTATCTGTGGTGTTTCATTCTTGGTAGGTATCTTGGAGTAGGTCTATTCAGATTTATTCTATTTGGGGTTCACTGCCCTTCTTGATATTGATATTTATATCTTTCATAAGGGTTGGGATGTTTTCCAGTCATTATTTCCTCAAATATTTTTTCTGCCCCTTTTCTATTCTCTTCTCCTCTGGGACAACGATAACGTGTATGTTTGTACATTTTGCATTGTCATTCAATTCCCTGAGACTCTGTTTCATTTTTTCCATTTTTTTCTCTTTCTGTTGTCCTATCTTTTGAAGTTCAGATGTTCTGCTCTAGATTTCAGTAATTCTGTCCTCCATCAATTCAAATCTTCTGTTACATGCCTCTAATGTATTTTAACCTCATACATTATGTCTTTCATTCCCATAAGGTCTGTTACTTTTCTTTACATGCTTTCAAATTGTTCTTTATGCTCACCCAGTGTCTTCTTAATATCCTTTATCTCTTTGGTCATATTTTCCTTTAACTCCTTGCATTGATTTAGATTTGTGTGATTATCATTGAGTAGTTGTCTTAAATGCTGTGTCTCTTCAGGATTTTTGGTTTACTGCTTTGCTGGGCCATCTCTTCCTGTTTCTTAATATGGCTTGTAACCTTTTGCTGATGTCTAGGCATCTGAATGTGTTGATGAATTTACTCTGATGCTCAGTTTCTCTCTTTTGCCTAGTGGTTTTCTTTTGCAGCTCTCCTTTGATTTTTTATTTAACTTATTCTTTCTTTAAAATTGCCCAGCTTAAATTATCAAAATAGGGCCAAGGACTCACTAATGAGGCACAGATCTGCTCCTAAAAGTTTGGGATGAGAAAGATCTAAATGAGCAGTTTTTCTCCTTGCAGTTTCTGGGCCAGCCAACAGAAGGCACTCATCAGCAAATCTTTCCACAGAAATGAATGTCAGGGGATTTCCGGGAAGATGGCAGACTAGTAAGACACGGGAATCTCTTCTCCAGAAAAATAGCTAGAGGACAAGCGGAAACACTCCCGAAAAAGATCTTCTAGGGTTTAGAACAGCAGGTGAAGGCTGCACACCACCAGAGGAGAGAGGGACAGAAGAGGGAAATTGCGACAACAGAACCGTGAGTTGCAAGTAGCAGCTTCTGCTGCTGCCGGCACCCTCCCCCACACTCTTCAGAATTCTCAGGCCTCTGGGCATGTGACCACAGACAAAGGGGGCTTCGGGGATCTGCCACTCCTGGAAAGGGGAGAGAGAGGGACACAGCCTTAGGCTGACTCAGGTTCTGACCTGAAATTTGGGCTGCGGAGCCCCACGGACCCTTCCACACGGCGGTTTGCCCTGGGAGCCTACAAAGGACTGGAGAAATCTGACCCTCGCAACCTCCCTCTCTTCTAGCCTGGACTAATTGTTGAGGACTCCACGGGAGAGGGGAGAGAGAGCCTGGGGCTGACCCTGCTTTGGACTCCCAGGTTTGGTCTGCCCTGTCCCGAGAGCCCTTCCAGGCTGGGTGGGGCTGCGCCATTGTTTGCCTTGGAGCCTGCAAGAGGCTAAAGAAATACAAACCTCCAATCTCCTCCTTTACTAACGGACTGATTATTGAGGATTCAGAAGGGAAAGGAAATATTTCCTAGCTGGGAAAAGGGGGGCACTACGAGAGAAGTCTGGAGAACTGTCTCAGAAAGTTTGAATCACAGGCCTCTTAGCCCCCAGACAGGAAGCTCTATCACATTGATCTGGTCTGTGTCACAACAAATACACTCCGACCAGGCATTGAATTGAGAGCTGCCAATGAGCGCCATCTCCTGGCAGACCAAGGAAGTGCACATAAGAAAATTAATAAGTAAGAGAGGCTTTTACTGGCCTCTATAGTCTCCCTGCCCAAGGCCCTAGAAAAAGACTCTATAACCAATTACTGGGTCCAGTGCCCAGTTTTGAGCAACCAGCAGAACAATCCTAACAATCAAGGTTGAGCCAAAAATCAAAGAACTGTGGTAACTCACAGCCTCCTGCCACTAAAACCCCATAAAAGAGAAAGAGATAGAGCATCTAAGTAAAATACAAACTAACCAGATGCCTAAGCACCAGCAAAAGTTACAAGCCATACTAAGAAAATAGAAGACATGGCCCAAGAAAAGGAATACAGCAAAGTCCCAGAAGACATGCACAATTTGAGAGAACTAATCAGTGAGATGAGCACAAATTTCCAAAATCCAATTAATGAGATGAAAGAGAATATAGTTAAAGAGATCAATGACATCAAGAGATCATTGAGTGAACGCAAAGAAGAATTTGAAACACTGAACAGAAAAGTAACAGAGTTCATGGGAATGAAAGACACAATAGGTGAAGTCAAAAATACATTTGAGGGAAGCGGCTGTGGCTCAATCAGTAGGGCTCCCGTTTACCATATGGGAGGCTCCGGGTTCGGTTCCCGGGGCCTCCTGGTGAAGGCAAGCCCGCCCACACGGCGTGGTTAGCTGACCAAGTGAGCACAAGCAGCAAGGGGGGGATAAATGAATAAATAAATAAATAATCTTTATAAAAAAATACATTTGAGGCATACAACAGCAGACTTGAAATGATAGAAGAAAGAATAAGTGATACTGAAGACAGAGCAGCTAAAATTGAAGAGAGAAAAGAACAGAGAGAGAAAAGAATGGAAAAAATTGAGCAGGGGCTCAGAGAGTTGAATGACAACACAAAACGCAAGAACATATGTGTCATGGGAGTTCCAGAAGGAGAAGAGAAAGGAAAAGGGGCAGAAAGAGTATTTGAGGAAATAATAGCTGAAAATTTCCCAACTCTCACGAAAGAAATGAACTTACATGTCCAAGAAGCACACCGTACCCCAATAAGAATAAACCCAAATAGACCTACGCCAAGACACATATTATTCAGAATGTCAAATGTAAGAGATAAAGAGAAAATTCTCAGAGCAGCAAGAGAGAAGCAAACGATCACGTACAAAGGATGTTCAGTAAGACTTAGTGCAGATTTGTCTTCAGAAACCATGGAGGCAAGAAGACAGTGGTATGATACAATTAGGAAACTGAAAGAGAAACACTGCCAGCCGAGAATTCTTTATCTAGCAAAACTGTCCTTCAAATATGAAGGTGAATATAAAGTATTCAAAAACAAACAGTAACTAAGACAGTTTGCAAAAAAGAATCCACCTTTGCAGGAAATATTAAAGGAAGCCTTAGAACCTGAAAGAAAAAGACAGGAGAGAGAGGGTTGGAGGAGAGTATAGAAGAAAGAAAAGCAGAAAGGATAAGCAAAAGAGTAAAAAGAGAGACAAAAATAAGATGACATATGAAAACCAAAGAATACAATGGAGGAAATAAATAGTGCATTTTCAGTAATATCATTGAATGTGAATGGATTAAATTCCCCAATCAAAAGATACAGGCTGACAGAATGGATAAAAAAACATGAGCCATCCATATGCTGCTTACAAGAAACTCACCTCAGACCCAAGGATACAAGCCAGCTGAAAGTAAAAGGTTGGAAAAGATACTCCATGAGAATAGTAAACAGAAAAGAGCAGGGGTAGCTATACTAATATCAGACAAAACAGACTTCAAATGCAAAAAAGTGATAAGAGATGCGGAAGTCCATTATATATTAATAAAAGGGACGATCCTCCAGGAAGATATAAGTCATAAATATCTACGCACCTAACCAGGGTGCCCCAAAATATATGAGACAAACTCTGGCAAAACTGAAGGGCGAAATAGACATTTCTACAATAATCGTCGGAGACTTAAACACCCCTCTCACATCATTAGATAGAACAACTAGACAGAACATCAACAAGGAAACAGAGAACGTGAACAATATGATAAACAAGTTAGACTAAACAGACATATACAGAACACTGCATCCAAACTCAGCGGGTTATACATTCTTCTCAAGTGCCCATTGATCTTTCTCCAGGATAGACCACATGTTAGGTCACAATACAGCTCTCAATAAATATAAAAAGATTGAAATTATACAAAGCACCTTCTCAGATCATAATGGAATGAAACTAGAAATCAATAACAGACAGGAAAAAAGTAAATTTGCAAATGTGTGGAGACTGAACAACATACTCCTAAATATTCAGTGGGTCAAAGAAGAAATTGCAAGTGAAATCAGTAAATATATTGAGACAAACGAAAATGAGAACACAACATATCAAAACTTATGGGATACAGCGAAGGCAGTCTTGAGAGGGAAATTTATAGCCCTAAATGCCTATATTAAGAAACAAGAAAGAGCTAAACTCAAAGATTTAACTGAACAACTTGAGAAACTAGAAAAAGAACAGCAAAGCAAAAAGAAGGAAAGAAATAATAAAGATTAGAGCAGAAATAAATGAAAATGAGAACAGAAAAAAAATAGAGAAAATCAACAAAACCAAAAGCTGGTTCTTGAGAAGATCAATAAAATTGACAAATCCCTCGCTAGACTAACAAAGAAAAAAAGAGAGAATATGCAAATAAATACAATCAGAAATGAAAGGGGAGAAATTACAAATGACCTCACAGAAATAAAAAGAATCATAAGAGGATATTATGAGAAACTATATACCAACAAACTAGACAACCTGGATGAAATGGACAAATTTCTAGAAACTCATAACCAACCTACACTGACACAACAAGAAATACAAGAACTTAACAAACCAATCACAATTAAGGAGATTGGATCCGTCATCAAAAATCTCCCAGCAAAGAAAAGTCCAGGACCAGATGGCTTCACAGGTGAATTCTACCAAGCATTTCTAAAAGAATTAACACCAATCCTGTTTAAACTCTTCCAAAAAATTGAAGAGGAGGGAAAATTACCCAACACATTTTATGAAGCCAACATCACCCTAATACCAAAGCCAGATAAAGATTCCACAAGAAAAGAAAATTACAGACCAATCTCTCTCATGAACATAGATGCAAAAATTCTCAACAAAATACTTTCAAATCAAATCCAACAGCATATCAAAAGACATATACATCACGACCAAGTGGGATTTATTCTTGGCATGCAAGGCTGGTTCAACATAAGAATATCAATCAATGTAATACACCACATTAACAAATTGAAGGAAAAAAACCACATGATCATCTCAATAGATGCAGAAAAGGCATTCGACAAAATCCAACATCCTTTTTTGATAAAAATACTTCAAAAGATAGGAATAAAAGGAAAATTCCTCAATATGATAAAAGGCATATATGAAAAACCCACAGCCAACATCATACTCAATGGGGAAAGGTTGAAAGCTTTCCCCCTAAGATCAGGAACAAGACAAGGATGCCCACTGTCACCATTGTTATTCAACATTGTACTAGAAGTTCTAGCTAGGGCAATTAGACAAGACAAAAAAATTAAAGGCGTCCAAATAGGAAAAGAGGAAGTAAAACTCTCACTGTTTGCGGATGACATGATCCTGTATTTAGAAAATCCTGAAGTATCCACAACAAAGCTACTTGAACTAATAAATGAGTTCAGCAAAGTGGCAGGATATAAGATCAACACGCAAAAATCAGTAATGTTTTTGTACACTAGACTGAACAATCTGAGGAGGAAATCAGGAGGAAAATTCCATTTTCAATAGCAACAAAAAGACTCAAATATCTAGGAGTTAATTTAACCAAAGAAGTACAGGACCTATATGCAGAAAACTACAAAACAATGCTAAAAGAAATTTTAAAAGACCTAAACAAATGGAAAGACATTCCATGTTCATGGATTGGAAGAATAAATATCGTGAAGATGTCAATCTTGCCCAAACTGATTTATAGATTCAATGCAAAACCAATCAAAATCCCAACAGCTTACTTTACAGAATTAGAGAAGGCAATTACCAAATTCATCTGGAAGGGTAAGTGCACCTGAATAGCCAAAAGTATTCTAAAAAAGAAGAGCAATGTGGGAGGAATTTCACTGCCTGACCTTGAAACATATTACAAAGCTACAGTGGTCAAAACAGCATGGTACTGGCATAAAGATAGACATATCGATCAGTGGAATAGAATTGAGAACCCAGAAATAAACCCTCACCTATACAGTCAACTGGTTTTTGACAAACCTACCAAGCCCACGCTGATGGGAAAAAACAGTCTCTTCAACAAATGGTGTTGGAGAACTGGATATCTATAACCAAAAGAATGAAGAGGACCCTATCTCACCCCCTATACAAGAATCAACTCAAAATGGATCAAAGATCTAAATATAAAAGCCAGGACCATAAAACTACTAGAAGAAAATGTAGGGAAACATCTTCAAGACCTTGTAGTAGATGGTGGTTTCTTGGACCTCACACCCAAAGCACGTACAACAAAAGAAAAATTAGATAAATGGGACCTCCTCAAAATTAAACACTTTTGCACCTCACAGGACTTTGTCAGAAGGGTGAAAAGGCAGCCAACTCAATGGGAAAAAATATTTGGAAATCACATATCTGATAAGGGTTTAATATCCAGGATATATAAAGAGATGTTACAACTCAACAATAAAAAGACAAATGACCCAATTAAAAAATGGGCCAAAGACTTGAATAGACATTTCTCCGAAGAAGAAATACAAATGGCAAAAAAACCACATGAGGAAATGCTCAACATCACTCATGATTAGGGAAATGCAAATCAAAACGACAATGAGATATCATTTCACACCTATCAGAATGACCACTATTAAAAAGACAGAGAACTACAAGTGTTGGAGAGGATGTGGAGAGATAGGAACACTTCTTCACTGTTGGTGGGAATGCAGGATGGTACAACCACTATGGAGGACTGTTTGGCAGTTCCTAAAGAAGTTGAATATAGACTTGCCATGTGACCCTGCAATACCACTACTGGGTATATACCCAGAAGAACTGAGAGCAGTGACACGAACAGACATCTGCACACCGATGTTCATAGCCACATTATTCACCATTGCCAAAAGTTGGAAACAACCCAGGTGTCCATCAACAGATGAATGGATAAACAAACTGTGGTCTATTCACACAACGGAATATTATGCAGCTGTAAGAAGAAATGAAGTCATAAAGCATATGGCAACATGGATGAACCTGGAGGACATTATGTTGAGTGAAGCAAGCCAGACACAAAAGGACAAATACTGTATGAATGCATTACTATGAACTAAATATATTGTGTAATATATTGTTTGATTAAAAAAAAAAAATTTACATGTATCCATTACATTTGAGAAATGTATATATTCATTCATCTGTGTTTACTTTTTAGTTTTTAATTGTTTATGTTCTCAATTATTAAATGTACAAAATAAAGTTGAAAAAAAAAAAAAAAAAAAAGAAGTGAATGTCAGCCTCCACTTGCCCATGATTCTGGTCTGGCCAGAGCTGAGATTCAAAGCAGGCTCTGCTGGCCAAGTTTACTGAAGAGAAACCATTCTTCACCCTCTACCACACCCTCCCTCTTTCCAGGGTAGAAGACATCTGTTCCCCTCTCAGTTGGCTGCCATGAGCCATGGGTTTTATCCAGGCAGTTCATCTTGAGGGTGGAGGATGGGTGCCATTCCTGATTGTGGGGGTTAGTAACTCAGTTTTCATTTCAGCTTCTTCGTCTCTCTGTTCCTTCTCCTCCTGGGGGACGAACAACACTCTCCTGGGCTGCAGATCCCCAAATCAGGTCCCTCAGACAGCTATTTGCCCTTCCTCCATTGTTTTTGTGAGAGAGTTGAGCCCTACCTACCTACTCTGATGCCATCTTCCCAGAAGTCCTCTGAATAGACATTTTTCCAAAGAGGAAATACAAATGACTAAAGAACACAAGAAAAGATGCTCAACATCACTAGCTATTAGGGAAATGTAAATCAATCCACAATGAGATATCATTTCATACCTACTAGATAGACAAGTATAGAAAAACAGAAAAATAAAAATGTTGGAGAGGATATGGAGAAATAGGAGCACTTATTCATTGCTGGTGGGAATGGAGAATGATACAACCATTGTGGAAAACAGTTTGGTGGTTCCTCAAGAAGCTAAGTACTGAACTGTCATATGATTCAACAATCCCACTACTAAGTATATACCCAGAAGAACTGAAAGTAGGGATAGGAACAGATATTTGCTCAAAGATGTTCATAGCAGCTTTATTCACCATTGCAAAAAGATGGAAACAACCCAAGTCTCCATCAACCAAGGAATGGACAAACAAAATGTGGTATATACATATGATGGAATATTATTCAGCTGTAAGAAGAAACGAAGTCCTGATACATGCAACAACATGGATGAACCTTGAAGACACTATGTTGAGTGAAAAAGCCAAACACTAAAGGACAAGTATTGTATGATCTCACTAATATAAACTAAATATACCAAGCAAACTCATGGAGATAGTACCTAGACTACAGGTTACCAAAAGATAGAATAAGGAGAGGAAAAGGTCATGGATAGGAAGACTAAAAATCATCAAGATGTCTATCCTACCCAAACTAATCTACAGATTTAATGCAATCCCAATAAAAGTCAACACTGTATTTTTTAAGGAACTGGAAACACTAACCACAAAATATATTTGGAGAGGCAAGAGGCCCTGAATTGCCAAAGACATACTGAAAAAGAAAAATGAAGTTGGGGGTATCACACTACCTGACTTTAAAACATACTACAAAGCTACAGTAATCAAAACTGCATGGTATTGGCACAAGGATAGACCTACTGACCAATGGAACCAAACTGAGAATTCTGATACAGATCCTCGCATATACAGTTACCTGATATTTGACAAGGCCACGAAGCCCACTCAGTTGGGAGAGAATAGCCTCTTTAACAAGTGGTGCTTGGAGAACTAGATATCCATATCCAAAAGAATGAGAGAAGAATACCAGCTCATACCTTATACAAAAATCAACTCAAGATGGATCAAAGATATAAATATAAGAGCCAAAACCATAAAGACCTTGGAAGATAATGTAGGGAAGCATCTACAGACCTTGTAATAGGAAATGGTTTCATGAACTTCACAGCCAAAGCATGAGCAGCAAGAGAAAAAATAGATAAATGGGAACTCCTCAAAATTAAAAACTTCTGCACCTCAAAGGATGTTATTAAGAAAATAAAAAGGCAGCCTACCCAATGGGAGAAAATATTTGGCAACCATATATCTGATAGGAGCCTAATATCCTGCATATATAAAGAAATCCTACACCTTGAAAATAAAAAGACAAACAACCCATTTTAAAAATGGGCAAGTGACCTGAAAAGACACTTCTCCAAGGAAGAAATACAAATGGCTAAAAAGCACTTGAAAAAATGCTCAACATCACTTGCTATCAGGGAAATGCAAATCAAAACTACAATGAGATACCATCTTACGCCCATCAGAATGGCAGCTGTTAAAAAAAACAGGAGACACTAAATGTTGGAGAGGATGTGGAGGAATAGGAACCCTCATCCACTGCTGGTGGGACTGTGGTATGGTCCAGCCACTGTGGAGGACAGTTTGGCGGTTCCTCAGAAAACTAACAATAGATCTTCTGTATGATCCAGCAATTCCACTGCTGGGTATACACCCAGAAGAACTGAAAACAAAGACACAAACAGATATTTGCACACCAATGCTCATAGCGGCATTGCTCACTATTGCCAAAAGCTGGAATCAGCCCCGGTGCCCATCAACAGAAGAATGGATAAGCAAAATGTGGTACATGCATACAATGGAATATTACTCAGCTGTAAGAAGAAATAAAGTGCTAACACATGGAATAACGTGGATGAATCTTGAAGACCTTATGTTGAGTGAAGCAAGCCAGGCACTGAAGGATGAACAGTATATGACCTCACTGATCTGAACTGAGGAAAGTGAGCAGTCTCTGAGAACCATTGTCTGAAAGATAGGTTAACAAGGGAGAGAAAGAGAAGAGCAGGCTTTGAGCCATCACCCATATGGACATAATCTATGGTAAAGGGATAAAGTATAGTTGCATATTGAAGGATAGGACAAATGGCTAGTGATATTACTGGGTTTGATGGGGCAGCGTTGACAGGTGGGTAGACTAGGAAGGGCAGGTTCAAATACCCAGGGCATGTAACTATGAATCTTGACATTCCATGAGTTAAGACAGGGGAGTGTCATATGCCCCAGGGGGGTGGGGAGGAAGGAACAGTTAAGATCTAATGGGATATTTAGTGGTCATGGGAAAGGTTTTTCATTACCTTACAGTAATGGACACAGGACATGGTAAATATCATCAAAACTTATTAAACTCTATCATCTAAATTGTAAAAAAAAAGGAGAGAACAGGGAACTGACAATTTGTGCAGAATTTTTAATAAGGTTGATTGTAAACATTTGGAAATGGACAGAGTGATGGTAGCACACCTCTACCATGGTAGCTGGCCTGACTGATTCACCTTTTAAATTTTTTGTGCTCAATAGAGCCTAATGCATAACTGTGAATGTGACATTGTGGAAGTTATCCTGAAGCCTTGTGCTCAACAGGTGGTAACCATAAAGGGACCCACCTGGCGTGAGACTGGTGCCCATAAAGGCTTTCCACTTAAATACTTGCTGTAAATGGACAAAGTTCTTTAACTCCTTTGAGGTGTGCCCCACTGTATTAGTCAGGGTTCTCTCAGGAAACAGAATCAACAGGAGATATCTGTCAATAATATGAGATTTTAAAAGAGTCTTTCACGCAACCGTGGGGATGCACAAGTCCAGATTCCGCAAGCAGGCTGCAAACCAGGGGCTCCAATGAAAGTCCAATGAAAGGTCCTTGATGAGTTTCTGGGAGAAGTTGCCTGTCCAACGACGAGCTGGGAAATTCTCTCTGAATGTTGAAATCACTTCCCCTTTAAGGCATTCAACTGATTGGATAAAAGTGTCACCCATTGATGATGTAATCTCCCAGATTGATGCAGATGTAATCAGCAATCCACACAGTAAACTCACTGGTGATTGAAGTCCATAAATGCTCTTGTATTACAATTAGCCCAGTGCTTGCTGGAACAAACACCTGGACACAATTACCTGGCCAAGTTGACACACTAACCTAACCAACACACCCACCAAACTCTGAAAGCAAATAATGATCTCAGTGCAGCCCTCTCCTTTGCTTTTCACCAGTAGTCTTCTCCAAACAGCCTCTTGCCTTAACTCTCTTAAGAGTGAGATAGTTGCCAGGACTATATCCCCTCAAGTCCCAGAGTCACACGTGGTATTGTTCAAATGGGTCTCTTCAAAGCCCCATCACTTGGCTTGAGGAAGAAGTCTGTACTCTCCTCTTCTCCATGGAAAAGGTGGGAGAGGAAATATCATAAAACACTGACATATTTTTCCTACGAAATACTCAATATAGGCCTCCATCTTTTTCCATCATCAATGAATCCCCAGCCTTCTTTTACATAGTATAGGGGTGGGTGATAGGTTAAGGAGAGCATAACTGGGTTTTATTTTTTTTATTTTTATTTTTTAAAGATTTTATTTATTTATTCATTTATCCGCCCCTTGCTGCTTGTGCTCGCTTGGTCAGCTAACCATGCCATGCGGGCAGGCTTGCCTTCACCAAGAGGCCCCGGGAACCGAACCCGGGGCCTCCCATATGGTAAACGGGAGCCCTACTGATTGAGCCACAGCCGCTTTCCCCATAACTGGGTTTTAGAAGCCCTCTTTACCAGTCTTACATGTATGTTCTAGTGCTTAAGTTTAGAATATAGATACTTACATCTATTAGGCTCCTTTGAAACTCCAAGGTATCAGGAAAAATTGCACTTAACATCCTATCTGCATTAGTTAGGGTTTCAGCTAATCTTCTGTAACAAAGAGACCCAAAAACACAGTAGCCCAAATAAGGCAGAAGTTCATTGCTCTCTCATATAATACTCAAAGGTAGGCAGGTGAAGCAGAATAGGAAGGCACCTGCTCGCTGGGGTCACCCAAGGAGCAGGGTCCTTCCATCTTATTTTCTAGAAATCCCCTCAGAGTACTGCCCTCATCTACATGGTTGAAGCTGGCTCACGACCCCATGGTTAAGGTGCAGTCTTCAGGAGAAGAGAATGGAAAAGTGAGACATATATACTCAGTTTTTTAAAAGCCAAGACCCAGAAACTGCATTTATAATTCCTACTCACATCCCATGGGCAAAAACCTAGCCATGTAACCACACCTAGCTCTAACAAGCCTGGGAAATGGAGTCTCTAGCTCAGGGGCCATGTGCCCGGAGGAAATCAGGAGATTCTATTGCTTAAAGTAAGAAGGAAAGAATGCACATTAGGGATAATTAGCAAATTCTGCTATTGATCACTTATAAATAAGTTCAAAATAAAAAAATGAATAGGAAAAAATTACTGAAACTTTTTCATATGAAATGCTAGGTTGAGAATATAATTTTAAAAATAAAAATGGTTTTCTCTACAGATAATATGATCTATCTTAACATTTAAGAAACTAATGTTGAGATCATTAAGATCTACTCTCAGTGACCTAGAGAAATAATGTCAACAATGAAAAGAATAAGCCAGGAATGTAATACCATAAGACTCTTAAGAAACATTTCATCAGAGCCAATAAAATTAAAACAATAAAAATAACAATTTTCATTTTACCTGACTTTCTTTTATCTACCTACTCATAGCTACACAGGTAGGGAAATGCCCATGGCAGAAACCATGAGGGAAAAATCCAAAAAAGGGGTTCCATTTATTCACAAACTGAATAATCAACTTCTCCAATGACTGTAAAGAGACCATGTATTAAGAACTAACTAGAACACACCTCTAATAATTATAGAAATAGTAAAAATTCTAAAAATGACCAGCCAACGGGTTATTTTTGGCTAAACTACACTGTGTGAGCTTTATTCCATACAGACTCAACATATGTTATATATCTTTAGAAAAATAAATCAGTTCAACATGAACTAATATTCAGACGGCAACCACAGATCAATTAATGCCAACCTTTGACTTCCTTGATGAGAAATTCCTAGAAGATTAATAAATGAATTGGGGGTAACAGATTATTAGTGACTATAGTAACCCCCTCACTTTTTAAAAATCTAATTCCAACATTTCCAGATGTCTTCTGATTAGAGATGGCAGCTTAACATAGTTGAGAATTCTAAAAGAACCAAACAATCTTATCCGTGGGAGGCATGTTTGAAAAGGGACACCTGCAGTAATAAAAGTAGAGCCATTTGAAATAGCAGTTTCCCAAAACTACTATGAAAGAACCCAGTATATAAAGTGCCCTGTTCAGGTTAGACTTTCAGCCAGTATTTTGAGGTACTTATAAATTTACCTAAGAAAAAGAATTTGCAGTGTTTGAAGATCTGGCATGATTACTGCCTGTCAATAAGCTTAACTAGAACCCATTTTCACAATTTGGATCTTAGAGAAAATTTATTTTTGGACTATCACATACATTTATGTACAAAATGAAAGTTTCTTCATAGATCATTTTTTATAATTAAGTTTCCATTGGTAAAACACAAGTGATCAAATACATTTTCATGTTTGTTAGTTTTATATCAACAGATATTTTTAAGTATTTCTATAGCTAATTAAAACATCTTTCCACCTCATTTTTAATATTTCCTACTTATTTGACCCATTTCCTACTGAAAGTTTAATTTAACGTTTTATATAAAGTCTACTTTCATAAAAACTCCATGTGAACAAATGTTCCATGTTAAGGAGTAGTATATTAAGCCATGTTAAAGGGGGTGTGGTAAGACTTTTTAACCAAGTTTGGAAGTCAGGCAGTAGCTTAGACAAAAAAAAAAAAAAAAAAGGAAAAGCTGTTCGAACAAAGGGCCATTTAAATATCCTGTAGTCTGGAGAATATTCTTAAAGCCAAGATTCACTATCCAAGAAAAAAATCACAAAACTATGTAAAATTTAATGTGTGGAAATATTTTAAAATTCCAGCATTTGAAAGAATAACTTTCAAATATAACATTTCAAATGTTCTAATTTGTTAACCAAGGCCATTACACATGTTATTTTAGGAACTCAAAGGCCCTTATTTAAAAAAATCTCTAACAGGTCAATGCTTAACTCTTGTAGACAATAAGAGCTTTAACAACAACAAAAAATCCAAGAACAGGGCTTGTTATGAGATGAATTATAGCCCCCCCAAAAAAGATATGTTGAAGTCCTAACCCCCAGTACATCTGATTGTGACCACATTTGGAAATAGAGCCAACTGTAGATGTAATTAGTTAAAATGATGTATTGGAATAGGATGGGCCTTTAATCCATTATGACTGTTGTCCTTATAAGAAGAGTACACAGACAAGAGGGAGAAGATGGCCATGTGAAGACAGAGGCAGAGATTGGAATTATGCTACCACAAAACAAGAAATGCCTGGGGCCACCAGAAGCTAGGGAAAGGCAAGGAAAGATTCTTTCCTAGAACCTTCTGAGAGAGCATGGTCCTGCCAATACCTTGATTCAGACTTCCAGCTTCCAGAACTATGAGATAATAAATTCGCTGTTTTAAGGCACCAGTTTGTGGTACTTTGTTATGGCAGGCCTAGGAAACCAATATTAGACTAAAACATTAATTTAAAGTTTCATTGATCAATGAATTGCTTTAATTAATGAATCGATTGATTAATTCTAACAAGGCAATGAAGTTGAAGACCACAAATCTGAAACAAGGTACTTACTCTCTGAATCAAGGTATATAAAAAGAAAACCTTGGGGAGCCGATGTGGCTCAAGCTGTTGAGCACCTGCTTCCCATTTGGGACGTCCCGGGTTCAGTTCCCAGTGCCTTCTAAAAACAAAAACAAAAAAAACAAACAAGCAAACAAACAAAAAACCAACTCAGGGGAGCTGATATGACTCAGTGGTTAAGTACCAGCTTCCTACTTATGAAGTCCCGGGTTCAAACCCCAGACCCGGGACCTCAAAAAAAAAAAAAAAAAAAAAAAAAAACAGAAAACCTTGCAAAAAAGGCAAACCATTAAGAAACTAACTGAACTATTACTTTCTGCAAGTCTAACAGATCAATAGAACTGCAATTGCAAAGCTCAAAAATACCCTAAAGGTTGTACCAGTTATTAAGCTATTGTCTCTCAGCTCCAAACCCATACTTCCATACTCTACTTTCTGGGCTGGCATTTTGCAAACCACATTTCTGTTTTGTCAGCTGGCTCCATGTTGAACTTTGCCAAAAAAGAATGCTGGAAGGCGGAAGAATCAAAGTGTTTCTTCTATCTGCTTCCTGTTTGCTTCCTCCAGGCTTCCTGCATGTGTGCCATTTTGTTGCTATCACCCCTTCAGCACTTCTTCACCCCAGCAGCAGCAATTCTTTTCCAGGTGAATCCAGTTTACAGTTTTTACAACACTTTCCAAAATAGCCTTATTACATCCTCCCGCCCTAGAGTACCAACATGCCATATCCCCTCCTCATAGGTCTGGGTCTCAGATCAGTGGGGCCTCTCCTCTAAGTGTCTTGACTTTTAAAAATTCCAATTGCTTATTTTTGTTCCTCCAGCCCTAGTGCTGGTAGCTGTGGTACCTTAGTGTTCTCTTATCCCCTTTTCATTATCTAGATAATAACTTTATATTTAATTCAGAATTCTTGATATTAAATTCTCTGTTTAAAAAACAGATATGGTTTCTGTCCTCTGACTGAACCTTGATTGATACAGAGTTTGCCTAACTAGTAATTCTTCAGGTAAGTGATACTATCAAATTCACCACAGGCTTGGGAAGTGATAAAATGCATATATAATATTATGATATAATCTATTCACAAAATGAAAATATTATTTTCACAAAGCAAATATTCACCAAATACTCTTGGTTCTTAGGGATACAGAAAAGACTGATTCTCAGTCAGGGAGGAAAGGAGATGACAGGGGCCCCAGATGGGGCCTGAAATTGACAAAAGGTTTAAAAACACCAATTCAAGTCCAACCTCTTTATCATATAATAAAGAACCTTAGATATACAAGCTCCTTTAGGGAAGGAACTGAGTTTCGCCTAGCAAAATGCCTTGTGTAGTAAACATTCAAAATAAAAACTTGCATGAATGAGAGGAGAGTTTACCCAAGATCAAAAAACTAATTAGTGACAGAATTAGTCTAAAAACCTCTCTCAGTTGGAGATCTCATACCATCTATCCCACTTTTAGTGGCATAGTGGCATCCCATTATCACTAGGTTGAAGGTCAAGAAAATCATTTGACATAGGTTTAGTTCCCCCAGGAAACAAACCCTGCACTGGAAATTAGCATGTAGGAAGACTCGTAGGGAGTGTTCTTATGATGAGCTCCTGGGTGAGGGAAGAGAAAGAAGCAGGATTGAACAAAGAAAGAGCTTCAGCTGTGATGCAGTCCCAAAAGAGTCCTCAGCTGACTTCATAGGGAGTTCTGGAGATATCATGACCCTTCAGAGTTGTGCTGAGTTGGACAAAGAGGTTGGGCCTTTAGATTTTCATATCAATCAGTCATTGGAGCTGGATAACTCCAGAAAGAAGGTGTGATCTTGGATGAAGTGGCTCCTTTCAACCCAGCAATCCAAGCAGAGTGCTGGCAGCACTCCCAGTAGGTAGGGAAGTACGTTCTTCACTTCTGAAGGGGGATATCTGAGTGGTCCATTACAGTGTCCACCACAGTCATCCCTTGTGCTGCTTGGATCCACATCTTTAATTTGTAGAAGCACCTTCAGGATTCCAGTGAACCTCTCTTCCTGGAAGAATCTTAGAAGAGGAAGGTAAATGGGGCAAACCACAACCTCCCTCACTGAAGTTGGTCTTGGTGCCATAACTAATACTCATTGTTACACTTATTTACTATCCGTTCTAGATTCTTCTCGTCCTGGCATGTCTCCTAATCTCACTGACTTATCTGGTGGTATAACTCAGATCCTCATCCCAAAGTCTCCTTCATGACCTCTCATGCCACAATTCCTTGAAACAAGGAGCCTAAAGAACAGACAGCTAGCATAGCTTATTGCTCAACTGAACTCTTGTTGTGTCCTTTGGTGGAAGTATTCCCCTTTGGTAAACAAGACTTCTAAACCCTGAGTGCACAGAACTGCTAAAATGGAAAGCACAAATTCCCCCATCCTATTTCCAACCCTCAATTTCTGGATTTATGTGTTTTATCAATTGGGGACCACATAAAAAAGTTATTGAACCTTTGGAGATTGGCTACCCAAACTTACAAGGTATTACCCTTGAGCTGGCACTTCAGCAGTGCCTTCAACAGCTATTCCTTCAACAGACTTTGCCATCACTCTATCATGCCAGGCATTTCTGAATGGTGATATAAGCTGCAATCCCATATTTATGTGCATTCTTCTGTATCTCCTTTGATGAAAAGTGCAATTCCATACTGTTGGAGCAAACATTCTGTATGCCCTAGGATACTAGTGCAAGCTGAGGGCCTACAGGCAGGAAAAGCAAACTCTTGCACATAATGTGTCTATACCTGTCAATATGACTCTCTGGTTCTGACCCTTCTAGGCTATAGGGGTCCAGTGTAGTCAAATTGACACAAAGTGACTGAAAGATCTCCTTAAAAGACAGCACCATACTTAGAACTCAGCACTGGTCTCTTCTGCAGGCAGAACAGGTGCTCAGGAGCAAAAGTAACTGTTTTTGCCTTGGTAAATTGCAGCCTATGTTGCCTGCCCTATGCACAGCCTCCTCTATCCCTGTTACTGTTGATACTTCATATGTGTACCCACTGTGCCTTCACTGGGGTGGCAGGTGGCAAAGACAGAGACTAGCTGGTATCAACTAGACAAGGTTTTAGTCTATCAGGTTGTCTTTCTGCATCTTTTGTGTTGGATCCTTTCTGGTGGGTGTTAGTATGTGTAACTGTTGGGGAATTTGATGTAATTATGAATTCCAAAAATATAATTGGATCATGCTTGTAAACTGATCTGTTAATCTGGGCATGATTAGGTTATGATTAGGGTGTTGAGCCCCACCCCTTGGTGGGTGGGGAATCGAATATAAAAGGCAAGGCAAAGGACAGAGTTGAAGCAGTCTTTTGAGAAGCAGTTTTGATGTTGGAAAGAAGGCCCCAGGAGAAGAGAAGCAAGCCGTTCGCCTGATCATCTACAGCTGACCTTGTGAAGGAAACAGAGGAGCTAAGCCCGGAGAGAAACGCAGCCCCGGGAAGAGAGGAACCCCAGGAGCCTGAACCCTGGCAAACGCCCGCAGCTGTCTTGCTCTAACACGTGGCAATGGACTGTGGTGAGAGAAGAAACTTAACGCTTTATGGCCTGCTATCTGTGGACTTCTACCCCAAATAAATACCCTTTATAAAGACCAACCCATTTTTGGTATTTCACATGAGCACCCCTTTGGCTGACTAATACAGTATGCAATGCAAAGATTTTCACTACTTGCCCACTACTATATATACATTCTCATGCCCTTATGTCAGATTTCCTTGTCCACAATTTTTCCTCCTTCTAGGACCCTGACCAGCCACCAAGTTAGCCACCCCTCCCCTCTATCCATGAATATTCTGACCTTGGGCTATCTTTTTTCTACATAAAGTGGATGACCAGGTGTACCTCTCAAAGTTTTGCATATTCCCTCACCACTTCTCTTTCAAGAACCACTAAAGTAGTACTGTGGTACAACCACCCTCCATTTATGGCTTCTACTCACATACCAAACTGACCTATCCATAAACTAAATGTGGGCTTTTTTTCCTTCTTCACCAACTGATCATAAGGAATCATCACCCATGGAAATATGAGCTGAGGGAGAGGCACCTGGGCAACAGTGATGTATGACATGGGAGTCTAGGCTACCTGTTAATGTAGCTTACATGGGTCCTCTGATCCTGCTCATGTTCAATCAAGAATGTACAACTTTGTTTAATGGTGGATTGGTGCTCGGCCTGCCCAATATTATTGACCTGACAGAAACCAGTGAAGGGCAATTGTGGCCACATTGCAACAAGAAGCCTCAATGTCAGGCATTCCATTTCACCCAGAGCTCTACAGAATGCCAGGATCTGTTTTTAAAAAGGTATACAATTATGCCCTGCTCCAGAATCCTACAGGTCTGTATTGTGAATCTCTTGGAATTTGCCATAAACTCCATACAGCCATATGTTCCATACTGTCTTTTCCCAAATGTATGGTATTACAATACTAAAGTCAATCACATTTTTTCTCAGTTTTAGCTAGTATTTCTTAAGTATAAATATGTAATTTTCTTCCTTGACACTAAACTTTTTATTTCAATCTCCTTGTTCAGATTTTCCCATAATTAGCTTATGGACCAGTGAAAAAGTGGCCAGTATCATTAAAGATAAAAGGCTACAGAATATTAGAGGACAGAGAGCTTACTTCCCATTTGGATTGTGGTAGATTGAGTAATGCACCCCCCCCCAAGATATCCACATCTTAACCCATGAAACCTGTGAATGTTACCTTACATGATCAAAAAAAGGGACTTTGCAGATATAATTAAATTAAGTATCTAGAGATGGAAAGATTATCCTGTATTATCTGGATGGATCCTAAATGCAACTACCTAAGAGAGAGACTGAGGGAGATCTGACACACGCTTAGAAGAGAAGAAGGCAATGTGACCACAGAAGCAGACAATGGAGTGATATGACCACAAACCAAGGATTGCTGTTAGTCACCAAAAGCTGAAAGCGGCAAGGAATGGATTCTCCCTTATAGCCTCAAGAGGGATTGCATTCTGACTGACACCTGATTTCAGCACAGTAAAAATTATTTCAGACTCCTGGTCCCCAGAACTGTGACTGAACAAATTTCTGTTGTTTTAAGCCCCCAAGTTGGTGGTAATTTGGTAATGCAGCCCTAGGAAACTAATGCAGGGATAATAAAGAAAAGTTTCATGGTGTGCATAGTATGTGAAAATGGGAGGGTGGATTTACATATTTGGTTATTGAGAAGAAGAAAAAATAGAAGGGAAGAGGGAGCACTACAAGTAAAGGGAAAAGGCAATGAAACAGGAAATCAAGGGAGTTGTACAAGTAAAAAACAATGTAGTTCAATTAAGCAAGCATATAAGATACTTGAAAGTAAGTAATGATAGAGATTGTTGAAGGTCTTGAATACCAGCCTAACACTCAACTTAAATCTACAGATAGTCAAGATCCTCTGCAGTTTGTGAGGACAGGGTATAGGTGTGTATATGGTATGTGTGTGAGATGGGAGTGGAGGTCTCCAAGGAGGAAATGATGACATGATAAACCCTGTATATATTTCAAAAAGTCAGGCATAAATGTTTGATAAATGATTAATAAATAAATGAGGTATACTGTACAGTTTTTGTTTTAGTCATTAGTAAGTATAGTGTAATAGAGCAGAACAGAATGCCAAACAGCATTTGAGTAGTCACTTACCCTTCAAGGGCCTGAGTTTAAGATTATTTTATAAAAATATTTTTATTGAAAGTGTAAGAAATTTGGGCTCAACGTGAGTAACCCCAAGGCACATTCCAGAAGCAGAAGAGCAAGTCTAGCCAAATCCAATTAGCCATCGCTGTGTTTGCTATCCTATTCTTCTTGCTCTGTAAGTTAGTGATTTGGTTTCTTTAAAAATTTTTCATTTTTATGTCTACTTAATGTGAAGTACAGAAAGAAAAACTCCATTTAAAATTTAAATAGAGGGTTCCTTTAGTTGGACATGGTTAATCAAAGATTTACAGCATTGGAGTAAAAAGAAGCCAAAAAGTGGAGTGTAAAGGGGATTCAGGGCTGTTACGCCTGTTCCATTCTATGATTTTGGAGCACCAGCTATTCTGGCTGGAAAGACAGTCTGCTGCATACCTCCAAAATCCAGGGCATGTTTTAGGAGAGGTCTACCTCTGAGTTGGAACTGAGCAATGGAACCTCAGGAAAAAAAAAAAAAATCAAAGTTTACACGCAGTTTTGAGAATGGACCCAGAGAGAGGCTAAACATCAGCTGGGAACGAGGACAACGCTGAAATGAACCACAATCCTCGGTGACAATATGCAGCACTCACTCTTAACGTGAGGAGTGTACCAAAATACTTGTGTTTAATGGTTTAAAATATATATAGTTCATGAAATAAGATATAAATGCAAACATTACCATACAAATTTGTCTTTGTTGGTTGCTATCCTCGTTGCTGATGTTGTTTTAAGAAAGGCATGGTAGAGGACGCATCCTCTGAGTGGGAGTTTTTTAACAGTCCCGCTCCGATTACAATCTGTTGCTGGCGTGAAGAGGAGTTGCAGAGCCAGCATGGGTAGCGCTCCTAACACGCTTAAACCGCTCCTGGGCCCTCGAAGCCCTACCCGCAGGGCTGACTCCGAACCATCACTATGCCCAATTTCTCTGGAAAAACTCCGGGGGAACCAGGGCAACCCCGCCCTCCACACTTCAACCTAAACCACACCCCAGCAGGCGCAGGCGCATTCCCCACCCTCCAGCGCCCAGAGCAGCCCAAGCTCCGAGCAGGCGCAAAGGAGTTCTCCTTAACTACGCCTTACCCTTCCCAGAGCAAGCGCATTTATGGATACAGGGGCTATCATCCTCTTTACCTTAAACAGCGCTGATTGTCTCGAGTTTCTCTAGGATCATTTTTACCTTTTTTGTTGGAAATCAGTTTGCCTACAGTAGGAGTTGTTGTTTGGGGATAAGATGCCCCTCCCATTATTTTACCATTCAACTAAGGCCGAAAGCTTTCTGTAGTAAGCCCGTCCTGACAGATATGTAAAATAAAATGGCAAGTTTCGGAGGAAATTTACAGTCCGCCAACTCGGTTCACCACATTTAATAAAAAGTTCCTTTGTTCCATATTGTATGATTGATAAGACACAGAAATTGTTCTCTTTTCCCATGCAAATAAGACAGCGCTTCTATTATTAACAAGGACGTGTCTTAAGACAGGGCGCATGCGCAAGCCACCCGGCAGCACTGCAAGCCACGTGAAAGGCGGGTGAACAATCCTTCCTTAGGCTCTTCGGTTGTAGTGGAAGAATCTTCCGGGCCCGCTCTTGGGCCGCTTTAGGTTACCATGGGGAAGGTGAATGTGGCCAGGTTGCGTTACATGAGCCGGGATGACTTCAGGGTCCTAACAGCGGTAAGAACTCTGCCTTTCCCCTCTCCCTTGTCCATCCCCTTCGTGCTCCCTCTTCCTGTTCCTCGAAATTTCCTAGTTGCCGAGCGGGCGCGCCTTGGGCCCTGGAATGGGAAAAAGAGGACCCAAGTGTCCGAGTCTTTAAAAGCCTGGAGTGTCGCCCTTCTTTGTTAACTCTTCTCCCCCGAAAAGGCAAGTGCTCCCTCTTCTAATCATTTCCTTTCTCCTTCCCTTCTCGCTGTCAATGGAGCCACACTGGCCTGGGAAGCTTCACTGTCTCTGGGCTTCCGACCAGATGAGGAGAGTTTAAGACTCCTGAGGAGTCATCTTTTTGAAACTCACCAAGGAATGACATATTCATTAAATGTAACATCCCAGTCTCACTTGACCAACTTTATCAGTATTGGTATCCATGGCCACCTTTCCCTGACCCTCTCTTTCCTTGACTTCTCAGGTTTCTCCTATATCAATAATCATTGTTTTACTAACTGCCCTTACCTTTCAATGTGAATTTCCCTCAAACTTCTGTGCCCCAACCTTCCTTTTTCCCCATTATCTCTTGCTTGGTGATTGCATCCACTTCATTGCATCATCTCTCACCTCTAGCAAACAATTGACAATTTTCCCCTCTATGATTTCACCCCTGAGCACAGAGCTGCCTTTCCAATTTTCCTTTAAACATCTTCATTCAGAGGACCTTCCAATATTTCCAATATTTCAGACTCAGTGTGGTCAACCTGAATTCATCAACTTTGTCAAACCCCTCCCTTCTTTCCCCAAACCTCCAAAAACCAGATAATAATAATTTCAAAACTTGCTCCTCTTCTTCACTTCCAGGTTTGACTCTTTACTCCCTTTACCCTCCCAATCCAACCAGTGGCCAAGCCCTCCCATTTTACCTCCTAAAAATATTTAATTTCTTCCCTGTATTACCACTACCACTTGCCCTGTTCTGACTTCCATTTCCTCTAGCCTGAGCTGTTGTAGTACTTCTCCAAAACACGACCTCCAGTTTTTGCCTTCTCTAAACTGCTTTCATATTCCTCTAGCTTAATGCCTTTAAACAACTCTCCCTTCCCCAAACATCTTCAAGAGTTTCCTCCTTTACCTGGGTATAAAATCTAAACTCTTTGGTCTTCCATATCTTATTCAAAAGTGTTTTCCTTCCTTCTCTTTATGAACTCAACAGCCATCCCATTTGAACTTCCCCTGTTCTAGCTGTTTCCTACTGTGTACTTCTCGTATATGTACCATGTCCAGATCTTTCTATGTCTTCGCCTGATATTCCCTTGCCTGCTTTCTCTGAATGTCTACATCACTCAAAATCAGTCTCATGTGCTACTTCTTCCTTGAAACTAATCCTTAGCTAGAAGTGTTCCTGTTCTTCCCTGAATACTAAATAAGTTTTTTAGCACTTATTTCTTCTTCCCTTCTAACAGATTTTTTTAACTTCTTCAATTAGATAATAAACTCTCTGGGGTAGAATTTTTTTTTTTCCCTTAAGATTTATTTTCTTTATTTTTAATCCCCCCCCCACCTTGCCGCTTGTACTCGCTGTCTGCTCTCTGTGTCTATTCACTGTGTGTTTTTCTGTGTTTGCTTGTCTCCCTTTGTTGCATCATCCTGCTGTGCTAGCTCTCTGCCAGCGCGGGCCAGCCTGCCTTCACCAGGAGGCCCCGGGGCCTCCCATATGGTAGATGGGAGCCCAATTGCTTGAGCCTCATCCAATTCCCTGGGGTAGAGTATTTTTTATATATTTTTTTTATCCTACACAATGCCTACATATAGTATTTTCTCATTAAATACCTGCTTAATATGTGGAATGTGTAATTTTTAAAGATAAATGTTTAGATGTCAAAAAGTATTTTAGTACTTACCACATACCATTAATTGTGGTAAACACAATTCCTGCCCTTGATACGCATGTAGTTTAGTAGGGAGACAATATGAACATAGTGATTATATATCAAATTGATATTAAAAATTTGTCAAAGCAGAGAAAGTAGTTATATATCAGAATTGGTTGGGGACAGGCATGAATGGTCAGGAAAATTTCAAGAAGTTAACTTCTTAGCAAGGGTTTTATAGACGAGGACTCTGCTTTGACTATGCTTACATAATGATTCCTTTAATTTCAGGTTGAAATGGGCATGAAGAACCATGAAATTGTTCCCTGCAGTTTGATTGCTTCTATAGCCAGCCTTAAACATGGTGGCTGCAATAAAATTTTAAGAGAATTAGTGAAACATAAACTCATAGCTTGGGAGCGCACCAAAAGTAAGTATTTGAAACATCATTTGTGATTTTTCCTTTGACTGATTTCCTCTAGATCAGGTGTTCTCAAAGGCAGGAAGTAGAATTTCCCAGACCAGTTAAGCCCTAGATTTTGAACTGACAGCTTCCTCCTGCCCTGTTGGATTGGTCAAAGCAATCACAGGGACCACCCACATCAAAAGAGGCAGAAAATAGACTCCACCTCCTGGCAGGGGAATAGTAAGTTCTCATTGCACAAGAGCAAGTAGGATACAGATATTGTTGTTGCCATCTTTGGAAAATGCAATCCACATAAGACTCCAGAGGAATACTTCTGAAACCATCTGTGGTGAAGGACAAGTTTCCTTTTTTCAATATGCCATAGATCCAGCTTCTATAAAATACAGTAAAAAGGAAAATGAAATTTAAAAAACATGAAATACAGGCACAACTTCTTTATTATTACAATCAATAATAAATTATTGGTCAAAAAATAAATTATCTGGTCAAATTGATGTAAAAATTTCTGAACTCAAGCACTTCATTTCAGTTTGTATTTATCTTGTCACAGACCAGTAACAAGCATTTACAACTAGCATTGGTCACCGTTTGAGTTGCAGTACTGTAGGGAAGAAATGGGAAACTTGTATGACTGGGTAGTTCATCCTTTTCCAACTAAGACTTTCCATATTTAAGTTTTTCTAATGAATGTCTTGAACTGGTATGATTTTGTGCATTGTAACTAAAATATGGTTTTTCTCCTTTGATTTTGTTTAGCTATCCAGGGCTATAGGTTGACAAATACTGGATATGATTACCTAGCTTTGAAAACATTTTCTTCTAGACAAGTAGTGGAGTCTGTGGGAAACCAGATGGGTGTTGGCAAAGAATCAGGTAAGTGCTAATAGTATAATTAAAAGCAATTTCTTTGCTTTAGTTTTTATTTCCCCTTGAAAAAGCATTCATCTTTTAATTTTTCTGTTTTTTCGAACTAAACAATAAATTGAAAAGTTGGTTGGAAGCAGTACAGATTATGAAAATGCCCTTATTTTAACTTACTGGGTTTTTTTTTTTTATAAATCCATTATACCAAAAATTAATTTTTCTCTAATAACTGAAATCTTTGACAAATGTTTTATTTGCTCTTATTTTATATCTGATAAATTGAACATTTGTAAGTTAAAAATATGTAGCCCAACAAACTGCTGGAAGATAATGCATATCTAAAAATCACAGACATTTTCCCATCACAGCAATATGATTAAGAAGGCAAAATGGGTATGTGTAGGACACAGGAAAAAAAAATTTCTATAATAGCATTGAACCAAATTTTGTATTTGTTTATTCTCTATGTAAAAGACAGATAGGAATAAAGAACAGGGAATTATTTTCTTTATGTATGCTCTTTTATATACTACTTTATCCTATATCATTTATCCTATATAGTTAACATTATTTAAGCTGAGAAAGCAAAATTAAAATTAGAAGTACAAGCATTATTAGGAAGCCCACTACAAAGGAGATTGCTGTGTTACTTCATATGGTTTATATATCTTCTGTATTTATATCCAGATTGTGTTGTATATTTAAGATGTAATGTGGTAATGTATGAGTACTAAATACAGCATAACTCTGTGTCTGTGTATGTGTTAATCATGACTGTATGAGGTAATGAAACACTCCCTCTGGAGTAGGCATTCTTTTAATTTTTTTACGTCCAATCTTAACTTTGCTTTTGAGTGTAAAATTATGCATTGGCTATTACAAATATTCCAATAATATACATGTGAGAGCCAGGTCATCATGAAATAAAAACTCATTTTAAAATATAATATTTCATGTTTTTTTTTTAAAGAAATAATTGTATGGCAAAACAATATATGGTATAGAAAAGAGTGTGATAAACATTCATACTCCTAACACAGGTCCCAATCGCCTGTTGTTATTTCCCAACACTTTCAATGCTTATCAATTTCATATATAACATTCTAGGAAATTCTATGTAAATACAAGTATATTTATATGTACTGAATGTGTGTGTGTGTATATATATGCATATGTATGTGTATATGCATTCATAGCTTTTTAATCACGGGTGGAAGCAAATAGTATGCACTATTCTACACACTGATTTTTCTTTTTTCACGTTATACATCCCTGATATTTCATTTTACGGCGATGTAAAGTTTTGCTGAGTCCTAATTATTATTAGTGATATTAAGAAGGATAATATATTTGATGCAAATAAAATCCAGTCAAAGGAAGTTAGAATTGTTTCAGCTTATTGGAATAAAAATATAATTATGATCAATAATAATCCTTTGAAAATTTTGGCTCTAGATATTTACATTGTTGCAAGTGAAGAGGGAAAGCAATTTGCCTTAAAGCTTCACAGACTAGGAAGAACCTCCTTTCGAAATCTGAAAAACAAGCGTGATTACCATAAACACAGACATAAGATGTCTTGGCTTTATTTATCTAGACTCTCTGCCATGAAGGAATTCGCCTATATGAAGGTATTTTTTAATAATTTTACATAATATAACATTAGGCTGTCACCTTCCCCCAGTGTCTGTCCATGGAGACAGTCATTTTAACTCTGTCATTTGTTGTTTTTCTTTTGATTTCCTTCTATTTGAAGGTAGTTGTTTTAGTTTTCCCAGCTGCAAAATGGGTATTTATTGGCTCACAGTTTTGAGTCTAGGATAGTCCAAAATCGAGGCATTAGCACGGCCTTGCTTTCTCCCTGAAGACTGTGGCATTCTAGGGCTGACTATTGGTGATCCTTGGATTCTTTGGCTTTTCATAGATTTGGTAAATATATTTAGTAACCAAATTAAATATTTTCAAAAACAGCTAAACTGAAGAAAAATATATTGTGTTTTTATTGTTCTGTCCAATGAGATTTTTTTTTTTTTTTTTTTAATTTTTGAAAATCACTCTGGTATATGAACAGTTGTTTCTTGGGAGTTGCAATTCCTTTGGTGTTCCTTGAGTAGATTATTTAATTCATGTGGTTACATTTTTAATAACCTTTTGGGGGGGTTGGATTCTCAAGCAGTATAAATAAATGATACTCATATGTATGTATTTATCTTATAATAATAGTTTGTATCCTGTGATAGTCAGTCAGTCAGTAGGCAACTTGGCAGGGATTGTTACACATTTTACTAAAAACTGTGTTAGGTATTTTCTCAGGGTGTTTTTATGAAGGTACTGGAATAGGACCTGGCCATGCATAAATACGTTCCTTAAATCCATTGATATTTTCAGAGAGACGGAATGAGAAAAATAAAGCTATAGTTTGAGGGTTAAGCTACAGCACAAGGGCTAGACATTATAATCATTACTGTTATATGCTTTTGGGCTGCCAAGGCATGACCAAGACTGACTGCACTGAAAAGAGAAATTTTTAAAAACAGAGCAATCAAAAATCTTTGGGGAGTAGGGGGTAGTTCAATTCCTGTAGGAGATAGAGTAAACAACCTTTTTAAACTAACACTCTTTTTTTTTTTTTTTTTTTAAGATTTATTTATTTACTTTATCCTTTTTAAACCCCCCTTCCTCATTTGCTGTTTTGTGTCCATTTGCTGGGCAATTCTCTGTGTCTGTTTCCTGCCATCTCTTCTCATCCTCCTCCTCCAGTCTTCACCGGGATTCGATCCTGGAGACCTCCGATGTAGGAGAGAGGTGTTCTGCCACCTGTACCACCTCGGTTCCTGGTTTTCAGAGCTTGCAGAGCATCGTCTTGCCTGGCAGCCTATGCGCCTTCTATATATATTTTTTTTTATTTTACCAGGAGGTCCCGGGAATCAAGTCCCTCCATATGGCATACGGACACCCAACCATTTGAGCCACATACGCCCCCCTAAACTAACACTCTTAATAAGCAAGTATATATTGAATATCAGCTATGTGCCTACCACTGTATTATGTACTGAGGTGGAGAGTTTGGTGGGAGGCAGATAACAAAGGAAAAACCAGTACAATCTGTCGAGAAATTTCAGTGGCAGGTAGTCGTTGATAAAGGAAGTTTTATGAAGTGGGTAGAAGCTGAGTAGAGTCGAAGCTTGGATATAATTTGGCTGTAGGAGAAGACAGTGCGCTTTGCAGACGAGCTTATATGGGTGAATACACGAATGTGGATGTGAGCCCCTTGTGTGTGGGTGACACTGGGGTGACTATCCTGACCACACTGCAAGGTGCTTATTGGAGAGAATATTGAAGAACCAGGACTGCTTTAGTAGATTAAAGAGAATTTTAAAGTTGTTGAGTCTGAAATCAGTCAATAACTTACAGAGCCATTGTAGTTTGTTGTTGTTTACAGAGAGTCAGCATGAGCCTCTTAGTCTATTACTGGTGCACAGAATAGGTTAGGTATGGTGGCAAGAGCTGGTACACTGTTGGAGTAATCAGGCATAAATGACAAAGGCCTACTTAGAGATGGTAGCATTCCAAATAGCAGAAGACATGAATCTAAGATCTTTTAAAGGAAGAAGAAGCACTTTGTGAACAATGAGATAGAAGAAATTGAGCATAGGGAAAAGATTGATGGATGAATAATCTGAAACGTTTGACTTGGACTACTACAGTGTGTATGTTTGTCACATAATAAATTATTATTGCATATTGTGGTCTGGAGAAAAAGTTCAATGCTCTATAAACTAAAATGTCTGATGTATTAGAATACCTCATTTCCTAATGTGCCAGAAGACAATGTTTCCTAAATCACGGTTAGTTTCAGTTTGAAAATTTTGAGCACACTCTAACAAATGGCAGTAACTTACAAAATGGGAGAAGAAATATCTGAAAAGATTGTAAGCTTCTTGAGGACAGTTTTTCACACTCGTTTTTGTAACCCTAGCACATTATAAAATATACAATGAATGTTTGGTGTAAAAGTGAATTAAAGCAAACTTCAGTTTAAAATTTGTTTATATATATAGCTTATTCTATATAGTGAATAAGCCATACTTAAGTAACTTTGTATTAAATATAATTCCGAAAAAAGGCTTGTATGTTTTTCTTCTGGTTGTGAGTAGGTATATTTACTTTTTGTTTTTGTTTTGTTTTGTTTTGTTTTTATATTTCTATTCTCTAAAAAATAATGACTTCTTTATTAACTGACATCTGTTTTGCTATGTTTTAGGCATTGTATGAGAGGAAATTTCCAGTTCCAAAGCCAATTGATTACAATCGTCATGCAGTGGTCATGGAACTCATAAATGGCTATCCTCTGTAAGTATTTGTTATTCTTGAAACCATGGATCCCAATAAATAAATTTAAGGTTCATCTTTGAAAACTTAAAATTTAAAAAAATTCAGTGGACTATTACTCCTGGGAGGTTAGAAAGGAGTAGATTCAAAAGCAAGTTGAAAATTCAGTTTCATTCTGACAGTTTTGATTTTGTCATCTCTGTGATTCATTCATTTATTTATTCAACAAATATTTATTAATATTTTTATGTGACAAGCACTGTCTTAGACTCAGCAATGAACAAAACAAAGTCCTTGCATTCATGGAGCAAATGTTCTAATGGAAGGAGACATGAAATAAATAACTAAAGGAAATATTTTCTATGTCAGATGACAGTAAATGCTATGGATAAAAATAAAGCAGGGTAAGGGGGATAGGAAGTGCTGAAGTGGAGGTAGGAGCTACTATTTTACATAAGGCAGTCAGGTAAAGTCTCATTGATTAGGTGATTTTTGAGCAGAAACCTGAAATAAATGAGGAAGGACCATGCCTAAGAGAACATTTCAGGCAGAGAGAACAGCAAGTAGATAGGCCTAGAGGTGGGAGCATGTCAGTGTGGCTGGAGCTGAGTTGAGTAATAGGAAGAATTGTAAGTGGTAAATTTGGAAATGTAGTTGGTGACCAGATCATTTTGGGTTTGTACGCCATTGTAGGGATGTTGTTTTTCTTTTAATGATTTTATTCACATACCATACAATCCATCCAAAGTGTATAATCAGTGGCTTTTAGTATAATCACAGAGTGTGCATTCATCACCGCAGTCAATTTTAGAGTGTATTTTTATTACTCCAAAAAGAAAAATTCAATATCCAATATAGGGACTTTTTATTTTGATGAAAATGGGAGGCCATTGGAGGATTTTGAGTAGAGGAGACATAGGATCTAACTTGTGAGCTTACAAAACAAGTCATACATAATGCACAGCATTCCCATACAGCACCCCTCCACTAACACTTTGCATTGTTGTGGAACATTTGTTACAGATTATGAAAGATCATCATCAGACTATTACTACTAACTGTGGTCCATAGCTTACATTTGGTATATTTTTTACATACACTGCCTATTATTAACACCATGTATTAGTATTGTACCTTTGTTTTAGTTCAGGAAAGAGCACTCTCATATTTGTATTGATAACCACAATCCATCTTCCACCACGTGGTTCACTGTGTTATACAGTCCCATGCCTTGTACAGTCTGTCCAAAGTATTCTTTCAGTGGCTCTCACTTTCATCACATAATTGTGAAGTCATAGCCTCAGTACATTTTTTAACGTTTTCCTTAGTCCAAGAGAAAAAAATCCCATATCCCCCTATTATTGACCCTTAGCATTGATACAGTGTTCCCTCTTTGACATTGATGCAAGATTATCTTGTTAATATTTTAACAGAATCACTCTGGGTACTATATTGAGAATAGACTGAAGGGAGACAAGGACAGAATTAGGAAAACAACTTAGGAGATTATTGTAATAATCCAAGCAAGAGATAATGGTGATCTTTTAAAATGTATTGAGATTTGTTTTGTGACCTGATATATATATAGTCTATCCTAGAAAATGATCCACGTGCACTGGAGAAGAATTTATATTCTGCTGCTGTTGGGAGAAGTGTTCTATATAAGTCTGTTCAGTCTAGTTGGTTTAAGGTTCTGTTCAAGTCTTCTATTTCCTTATTGAGCTTCTGTCTAGATGCTCTACCCATAATTGAAAGTGGTATATTAAAATCTGTTATTAATGGAGACCGTCAAAAAAAAAAAAAAGAGAGAGATAATGGTGGCTCAGAGCAGAGTGATAGCCATGAAGGTAATGAAAGGCGGTCAGATTCTAGATACATTTTATATGTCGGTCTGACATTGTTTGGGATTGACTGTTGGATGTAAAGGAAGGGGTGAGTCAAGGATGACACCAATGTTTTTGGCCTGAATAATTGGAAGGATAAAGTTACCATTTACCAAAATGGGAAAGACTAGAGTAGTAGGAGCAGTTTGGCGCTAGAGAGTGACAGAATTAGAGGTTCAGTTTTGGACACGGTAAGTTTGAGATGCCTAGGAGTTGGGGAAGGTTGATATCAGTGTATGTATGATATGGTATTTAAAACCAGGAGTTTGGAGAAAGTTGGAATCAGTGTATTTATGGCATGGTATTTAAAGCCATGAGCCTGAATGAGGTCACCAAGAGTGATTCAAAGTAATAGAAGATAAGTCCTAGGATTGAGCTTTGAGGAACTCCAAAATTGAGACAGGTTGAAGATGAAGAACTAGCCAAAAAAGACTGAAAATAAAAATGAGTGAGCAATAAAGAAGGAGGAAAACCAGAAGAATATGGTCTCAGGGGTTGTATTAGTCAGCCAAAAAGGGTGTTGATGCAAAGTACCAGAAATCTGTTGGCTTTTATAAAGGGTGTTCATTTAGAGTAGATGCTTACAGTCTCAAGTCCCTAAAGAGTCCGACTCAGGGTACTTTCTCACCCAAGGTCTGTTGCCACATGTTGATGCAAGATGGCAAGTGATGTATGCAAGGGTTCAACCTTCCTTCTTCCTCTTAAGGCTCCGTGGTCCCAGCTTCTTCCAATGTCATCTATAGGCTGGCATAGATCATCTCTTTCCCTGGGACTCATTTCTTTCCAGGCTTAGCTGCTCTGTTCTCTTCCAGGCTCATCTCTCTTCCCTGGGCCTCAGGATCCTGTTTATCTTCTCTATGTCTGCTTCCGTGTGAGTCTGTTTTATCAGCCCACCAAGGGGGCTGGGACTTAACACTGAGTCGCATTCTAATGATATGGTTAAATCAAAGCCCTATTCTTAACATAATTTAGTCAAAGACATCTCATCTGAATCTAATACAATCAGAGGGTTATCACTCCCAGAGGAACAGACCAGTATACAACAATCAAATACCTTTTTCTTTTTTTTCTTTTTTTTTTTCCCCCACATATCTTGTTTTGGAATTCATAAATAATATCAAACTGCTACAGGAGTCAAGTGAAGGAAGTGTTTCAAGAAGGGAGAAGAGGTCAACTCAGAGACCAAATAGCATGAAGACCTAGCATTGCCCATTGGATTTAGCAACATGGAATTCATTAGTTAGCCTTGACAAGAGCTATTTCATTGGAGTGAGGTAGATGAAAGTCTATTTGAAATGGATTTATTAGAAAGTGGGAGGAAAGAAATAGGCTAAAGCATATGTAGGGGAGTTTGGCTGTGCAGAAGATCAAATAAAGGAGGAGATCATGTCTATATGCTGATGGGAATGAGGAGAAAATTGCTGGGGAGAGAAGGAGTGAAAATGATGCGATGTTCTTGGGTAGGTGAAAGGAGATGGTAGGTGGTGCCCTAGTGAAGGATTTGACTTTAGGATCACAGATGGTTTATTGAGTGTATGATCTTCTAAGTTTGTACTGAAGACTCAACACAGATGTTCTTATTTTGATAACTCTTATTTTTCTTTTAGGAAATTTAAAACTTCTTTGACCTAAAAAATATATACTTCCTTTTCTATAGCATAATACTTTTGAGGGCATTACAAGCAAGTAATTTCATGTAAATAAACCTGGGCAAATATTTACACAATACATTTCATATATTACCTGATACTGAAATTCCGCTATGCAGGATAATGTAAATGAATTGTTGACTGGAGGAGTTGGGGGCAGGAAGGTTATGGGTATGTATTTATATATGCTCAGTTTCCTTCCAAAAAGTTTTTGAGACAGCTGTGTTGACGATCCCAATCTTTGCCTCCTTTTTAAAAAATCATACTTATAATATTTTTCTCTTACTATATTTTTAAACATCATATATGAAGTTTTCCTTTCTGGATGATAGAATAATAGAAATTTTTTGTTTTCTTTATACTTTCCTGCAGTTTTTTGTATTATGTCATGCACACACATATACATATATTTGATTTCTTTAAATCATATATACATATATTTGATTTCTTTAAATCATAAGTAGGTACAAATAACTTATTTTCATACTTAAAATACTTTTAGATGTCAGGTACACCATGTTGAAGATCCTGCATTAGTATATAATGAAGCTATGGAATTAATTGTCAAACTTGGAAATCATGGGCTGATTCATGGAGATTTCAATGAATTCAATCTCATTTTGGATAAGGATGATCACATCACCATGATTGATTTTCCACAGATGGTTTCAACTTCTCATCCCAATGCTGAATGGTATGTCCTGAAATTTGTGGTTCTGGATATGAGTGTGTTTATGTGTGTTAGAATCATTTTCTATTGATAATTTCCCAGTTTTGTAATGCTGTCATTTGGGTCAATAGCCGGTTTTGAAGAGAAGCTAATATTAATGGAGTGTAAAAATTTGTTTTTTAATTAAAGGATATCGAACTAGAATTTTCCCCTTAGGAGAATCTTTCTTATTCTTCAGTATTTTAAAGGGAAATAAATGCACTCTGATCCAATATTTAAAGCCTGCATGTTAAGCTTATGCTGTGTTTGGGAAATCTGAAGAAATTGCCTGCTTTTAAACCTCACTGAAGATTGGCATCAAAAAATTTTTAATTATTCTATTATAATTCAACAGACTTTGAATTCAACAGCCATGGAACCCTTTGTTCAAACAAACTTGTATGTGGAAGTCCAATTTTTAAAACAGACAAAAGTCTACTCAGAAGAAGTAGAGACACAGGAGAGGAAACCTGGGACTCCTTGTTTTTGCTTTTTTCCCCTTTCCTCTGTGCCCTATGGTTGCCACCAGGAGGACTTCAGCAAACAGTATTTGATGATCTTAATGACTTTAATGAAAGTCAGGGTTTTGGATTGGAGTTGCCAGACCAATGATATTTCCTTTGTCATTTTTGCCTTTTATTTTATTAGAAAATTATTCACATAAAACCTTTTCCTTGACACAGGGCAGAATCACATTCTTCTTTTTACTTACCCACTTCAACCAGGCAACTTGTGAAATATGGCCTTTTCCTTTATTTACTTGTATTCCATAATGCAATTTAGTGTAATTGAATTTGGGGTAAATGTCTTTTCTTCTCCAATTGCAATTTATAATATAGGAAACTTCTTTTTCTTGAAGTGACAACTGATATCACTTACATAATAAAGTATATTCATTTTTCAGAGTTTGCAATTAAGTCATTTTGTGTTAAGTGAATCTTATCTTTCTACTGGTTTCCATTAGAAAATGTTTATACTTACGCTAGAGGGAAAAAATGTCATTTAAAAATAATTTTAAAAACTATTTCAAAAAAAAACAATACTACTAGATTAAAGTGTGCTATTTGAGTGGTTAGTACATCTTTGGATGTTGACTAATCAGCATTTTTATTAATCTAGAGTAATGTAGTAATACAATAAAGGAACATCTGGGAACCAACAGAGTTAGAGAAAGGAGTGTTAATATATTATGACATTGCAAGTTTAGGCTTGCAATGTTGTGATTCCATTTGAGATTTTATGGACAAGTATTGTAGCAAAAAAGTTGTATTAGACCTATCTGTGCTTTTGAAGAAATTACTGTCTAATAGGGGAGACACGACTATTTATAAAAAGATAGATAACTTATTAAGAGATTTACAGTTTAGTTAAAATTCAAAGCAGTATTCAATTCCACATGACCCTGTCCTTAATTCTTCCTTATCTGGGAATATTTTAGAGAATTGATCTGTTCTTCCTGCTTTATGGTGGCCTAAAAAGCAGCCTGCTTTTCATAGATCCCTCTACTCTCAATCAGGATTAACATGTCTTTGGATCAGTATTTATAAGCCTCACATAATTTATCTCTTTGGGTGTTATTGTATAGCAGCTAGGATAATAAAGGTACATAAATTTAACATAGTTCCCAAACTTTTCTTCATGAGTCACTAATCTATTTTATTTTCATTTTTCTCAGTTGGCTAGGTGTTGTAGCAGTGTTGATAATGAAAAGCATAGCCAGACAAACTGGGGATAAAGAGGATAAGTGAAAACCTGCCCCCAAATGCAAGCCCATAGTCTTCTTTCCTGGGGCTCATGTTCTTAGTACATCTGTTCGTGGGAAACCTGTAGTTTCCTAACCATAGCTCCTATGACCTCAGCAACTTATATTCCTTGTGATTTCCTCTGATTTTAGTTTTTCAAACACACTGACAACAGATACAGATTTGTATCTTTTTTTTTTTTCCCGTAATCTCTCTTCTTCATGTAAGGAGTAATAGTATAAAACAAATTATAAAGGTATTGTCATTCACTAATAAGGAAAAAGATAAGCAACAGAAGCTATATGAAAAATAATTCTTGGTTTTTTAGGTATTTTGACAGAGACGTTAAATGCATTAGAGATTTCTTCATGAAACGTTTCAGCTATGAAAGTGAACTTTATCCAACATTTAGTGATATCAGGTTTGTACTCTGCACTGCTTAATGTTTATAATGGAAAGGATTTACAATATCTGATTTATTTAGTTCTAAAAGGTAGCCCTTTCATCTAAAAAACTTTCCAATAATGACTTTTGATGCATTATAATCATCGTTGAGTATCATTGCTGTCTAGTACATAAATGAAACTTAAAAACTGAAAAATACCTGCCTTTGGTCCATTAGGCATTGTTACTGAATTGTGAAGAGGAACATGCCTAGTTTCTTATAAATTTGAGAACTTTTATTCAATTTTAGAACCCATTTGTAAGATATCAAATGTTTATTACAATTTATATTTTTCCTTTATTCAGAACAGAAGCTAACATAGATGAAACATAATTGTTATGCATATTTTCAAAGCCTAGTTTTCTCATCTATATACACTTAGTTAAGATACTGTTTTCTGATTTGGGATGATTTACGTAAGTTAAACAATAAAACCTTTAGCATCCTTTGAAACAGTTAATTTAATTAAGTCAATAAATCTCAGCTGAAGTTTCTATGACCTTTCTTTTAATATAGGTTGCTTTTCATTGACATTATTTTATTACTAAAATGACAGCCAACTTAGGTCCTTTACGTTTGTATACTTAGGTAATTTATGTATCATATTTTTGGCAAAGAAAATTCTTGAAAATATATAAACTCTTAAATTCTTTTAAGAATCATAATTTATCAGAGTAATAGTTAAAATATTCATGATTTTTTTTTCTCTTTCATTGCTTGACTTTTTTTTTTTAATTAGGAGGACAGACTCTCTTGATATAGAGGTCTCAGCCAGTGGCTACACAAAGGAAATGCAGGCAGATGATGAACTACTTCATCCACTAGGTCCAGATGATAAAAATAATGAAGAAGGATCTGAATTCTCATTTTCTGATGAAGAAGTGTCAGGAAAAGCAAAGGTTTGTAGGTCAGAAACTGAAAGTGAACAAAACTCCCTAGGTGAATCAGGTGGCTGCTATTGCAGATCGTCTCAAGACCTTGAACAAATAAAGGAAGATGATCTATCAGAGAAGAGAGCTGATACACACAATTTTGAAATGACTGAATGCACTGAAGCTTTAGAAGAAATAAAAAGGCAGGTTGTTAAAAACAGTTTTGAAACTGAGTTTTCTGAGGAGAAAAATAGACCTGAAAATGACGCTAAGCAAGACAGTCAGACAAGTCAAGAAGGAATCCCTGCTGGCTCTGAGGAGTATGAAGATGAATGCCCTCATCTGATTGCCTTGTCAGCATTAAACAAAGAATTCAGGCCTTTCAGGTATAGATTGCCATTGATTACTTTTGACTTTAATCTTGAGACCAGTACTATCCTTGGTTCTGATAAATTAGTGTTTCTCCAAATGATATGACAACTGATGGCATGTATTCTGCCACCATTGCATAAAATGAAAGCAAAATAACCTTTTTCTTGTTAAAACTCAAATTATCCTCCTGTACGATTGTACTGATTGTTTGGCAGCCCATTGATTAATTCTTTTTTTTTTTTTTTTTAAGATTTATTTTTTACTTTATTGTTTAATTTGTCCGTTCCTCCCCCCTCCCCTAAATGGTTCTCTCTGGTCTGTCTGCTCATTGGTTGCTCTCCTTCTCCAGGAGGCACCGGGAACTGAACCCAGGACCTCCCATATGGGAGGTGTGTGCCCAATGGCCTGAGCTACATCTGCTCCCCGCGGGCTACAGCATCTGCTGGCTTTGCGGCATCTTCTTGTTTAGGCATCTGCTCATTGGGGCAGGTGCAGCATCTAGTTTGCTGCTGTGGGTACAGGGTCTGCTCGTCTTCTTTAGGAGGCACCGGGACCTCCCGTGGAGTAGGCAGGTGCCCAACTGGTTGAGTCACATCCACTTCCCTTTTGATTAAATTTTAAGCAATTCTGCCACAAAATACAAGTGGATGACTTTCAAAGAATTAATATAGATATCTTGATAAATTACCAAGGTTTTAGATGGATGACTTGTTCTTCATCTATTTTCATAATTGCACAATTAATACATATTTGATTTTTATATCAGCCAATAAACATGTAGTAAATGTGCTTGTACATAAAATGTCTATTTACGTTGAATTTTCTCTTGTATACTTTGAACCTTCTTTCCATATTTGTTCATGTATAGTTAAAATTATAGGGAGCAGATATAGCTTAGTGGTTGAGTGCCTGCTTCCCATGTACGAGGTCCCAAATTCGATCCCCAGTACCTCCTAAAAACCAAACAAATGAAAAAAGTAACTCATTGGGGAGCAGATGTAGCTCAGTGATTGAGCGCCTGCTTCCCATGTACAAGGTACTGGGTTCTATCACCAGTACCTCCTAAAAGAAAAAAGAAAAATTACATAATGACACTATGTTGTTTTCTTTTAAGAATTGTGGGGTTTTTTTGTTACAAATATTAATGAATCAGGCTCAACTTGGGTTAGCATAAAAATCTAAAAGTATGAAGTATGGTTTTATTTACTTCAAAATAGAAACAAGACAAAATTAGATCAACAATATATTTATTAGACATTTTTCAATATATGTTTGCTTTACTTGCATCCTAGGGCTGCTTTTATGTTTTTACTTTTGTCATGAAGCAAAGCAAAAGAATTGGTTTCTCTTTTCATATAGCTCTATATTTTGAGTCTCAGGGCTACTATCATTTGAATAATAAACAGGTTGATGTTTAAGAGGAAGAAATTCAAGGGCAGTAGTTGTTCAGCTATAGTCTAAGCACAGGATGGGAATAGTAATTTGTTCTCATTCTCTGAACACAGGCTGGGTGAAAATTTTATCATTCAAATTAGAAACATAAAATAACAGATGTTGCTGAAAAATCTGATTAAAAATTAATATTGTCTGAGTTTCTTATATATTGTGTATATTAAAACTTTGAGAAATCTGAGAAAACAGTTTCCACGGCTGTAGTTTTTCTGCCTTAGCAGAGTAAACTATGTAGAGTACTCTGTCTGTTCTCATTGTACCCTGCTGTTGTTTGGGAAGGTGGCAAGAAAGTGTCTCATATTTAGGTTGTGAGAGGCAGATTTGTATAGTTCAGTGAAAGAAGAGGAGAGAGTAAGTGGAAAAGAGACATAAATATAAAGATTTTTCTGAGGTACTTTGTCTTTAAGTTTCACTGTCATTAAGGAATGTCATGATTTAACTTAAACACAATTACAATGAAAAGATTAACTAGGTAAATTATTGTGTGTGTTTGTTTTTTTATTTTAGAGATGAAGAAAATATGGGAGATTGTATTAATCAATATAGAACAAGAACTCTGAGTGTTACTTCTGCAGGCAGTGTTGTAAGCTGTTCAACAATTCCTCCGGTAACTCTTCATTCAACATTTATTGAATGTTTGTTAGATCATTACTTAGCTAGGGCCCTGTACAACCTTGGCCGTTTGGACTCTCATGTCAATAGTATAAAATTATAACATAGAAATTTAGTAATATAGGAGGGAGGGTTCACTTTTAGCTGAAATGATCGTAGCTTTCAGGGAAAAGGCAGCATGTAAGTTAGCTTGAACATGAAGAATAAAATCTGGTTCCCTGCATTTTAACAATGAGGAAATTGAGTACCAGATAGGTTATATGACTTTGCTCAAATTTACCCAGCTAGTGACAGCACTGACTGAAGCGTATAGATGCACACAAGCTTCACCGGCTAATTTGTTCTTAAATTTCTAAAGAGAAAAGTGAATAATTTTTAAATTTTTAGTATCTCCGATTTTTGTTGATTTAGCAGTGTCCAAAGAAATTTCAGAGGGGCATTTTCAGGGAGGATAATGAGCACAGGTAGTCCAGTTCCTACTAAGAAGCTTTTCTACCTGCCAGCCTTTCAGAACTACCCAGAAGGAAAAATCAGTTTACTTTGCAGATTTGAAAGAGAGAGATGGCTCATTGTTAGATGATTTCTGAGATATCATGTCCCCCTAAGCAATGCTATTCTCACTGGCCTAAGGAAGTATTTTCACTCTTACTTACTTTTAGGAACAAAAATGAATTTCCAAATATCATAATTCCTCTTAACAGTAGAACAAGACTGTTCTTGATTTTCTTAGGAAATTACTTTCCTAAGTCCTTTGGCAATTAGTCAGCAAACACTTATTGCAAACCTACAGTATACCACATTGTTTCTTAGTCTTATTTCTGGATTAGGCAATATTTTAAAGAATATGGTTTGATTGAGCTTTCTAAAAAATTCTTTTCTGTCCATCATTTAAAAAGTAACACACTGATTTTTTTTTTTTTTTTTTTTTTTTGTCATAAATTAAAACCACTAGTTGGTGTTTTTTTTCCCTTAAAAGACAATAAATTGAATACCACTGAAGCCATTTTTCGTGATGACCTTATCTTAAATAGGAAAAGAAGAAAACCAATTTAGAAGGTTAAAAAGAAGCAATAAAATTAGATGGAAAGCACATCCAAAAGAAAAGAAAATAATCTTTTTCCTGAACCTCTCATTCCCAAATTGACAAATATTGCCAGTAAGTTAAAATACATATCTTGTGATGGATAATAAGGGATATATACAAAATTAAATGGGAGCTATCAAATGTAGAAGGGAAAAAATCTATGAAACATCCCAAGTAATATATAATGATTATATTTAAAAAGAAAATCTCCTTTTGTGTATTTACACCTCTCTATTATAGCTTTCTCACCTTTCATGATTGCCTGTCCACTCTTGGCTTTGATATTTTACATACTTATTAGGATTTATATACGTCCTTCCTTTAATTTTTCAGACTGTAAACAAGTGTTTTATATCTAATTAGAGTGGGTGTATAATAGGTAATTGCATATGAAGAAAAATTAAGTTATGCTCCCTTCCATATATAAAGATTTGGCACTGATGTTGTTAAGAGGCCAGGTTGAAGCTCCGTTGCATTGTTTTATCTATTATGCATTTTTACTGCTTGGATCTTACTCTTCTTACCCAGTTTCCTTATAGTGAGTGGCATGAACTTAAAGTTTAGAGCAGAGTTAAGCCTTTAACCTTTATGGCTTGGATTATGAAATACAAATTTGCCTTCTAAAGGGAAAAAAAAAGATACCTTCAGCCTGGCTTGATCAATGAATGTTTTCCCTTTAATCATTTGAAACAGATTGATCATCTTCAGTCTATATTCATTTGTCACAATGTTTTCCTCCAATACATTTCATTTTGTTAAAAGATGAGGAGAAAGCAAATTTATTTTGTTTCCTCCATTATCTGATGATTATGGTTTTGCTATCTGTACAAGGGCAAAGATTTTCTCTACATTCTTTGAAATTAAAATTGTAAGATCTGTTTTCCTTCTTAACATACTTTTATTTTTCCCTGGTTTGTTGGCAAATTGCCATTTATGTACCCTGTTTTTCCTTATATGTAACAGGATTAAATTAAAACTAAACGGTAAGGTGTAGTGCTTGTAATAAATATGTATGCAGCCACCACCTAGTGGAAGCACTTTTTGCTTTTAACAAAAAAGAGGGAGTTTTCAAAGTACTCTCTAAAATAGCACACAAATATTTTATTGCATGTTTCACCATTTTTTAAAATATGCTAAGTGGTATTATTTTCTTGCTTTTTTTTAACATAAAGAAAGTAACCTTGTAGGATTTATAACTTTTTCTAGATTGGGGTGAGATGCATGCATATTAGTCCAGTATCTATTTTCTTCAACTGCTTGATAAGATTATCTAGAGTCTCATCAGAATAAAAAACTAAGGGAAAATTCAGAATATTTAGAAAAGAAATTGACTTTTTTCTTGGAAATATTCTTTAGTTCTCTGTTACTCCCCCAGTTTAAATCTGGTACATGCTCTTCTGTTGTCTTCTTGGGACTTTCCATTGTCTATCTTATGGATGTCTTCTTTTCTAGTACCATATCTTTCTCCTAGTTTATTTTTTTATTTGAAGGTATAGATCCCAATAGTTTTTTGAGTGAATTTTGAGGTGGGACCTTTCATGACTAAAAGTGACTTTATTCTGTCCTCACCTTAAGTGGAAGTTTTTAAGTATTAAGAGTTGTGATTCAGAAATAATTTTCCTTCAGAATTCTGAAGACATTGTTCCTTTGTCTTCTACCAGTGTTGTACTTAGGAAGATTCTGTTTCAATTCCTGATGCTGTTTGCTGGGGTGGGGAGGCAGTAATACCAGTTGGCCTGGCTTCCTGGGATGGGGAAGGGGGTTCCTGGGGGCCACTCACTTCCATTTTAAACTTTTAACCCATCCTGCCATTTTCAGCCCCAAAATTTCTGGGATATTAGGTCCTTCTAAGTCTTGGGCCTTCCTGCATCTTTTGAGTCTCCTGAGTATCAGACTCTGTAGGAACTTGTTCTGATTCTTCCACTCTGTTTAAAATCCCTGTCTGTTCTCATACCTTCCCTCCATAAAAATCCCACTAGAACAAAATGGGATAACATGTTAGAGCCTGTTAATTGAATATAGTCAATTTAACTTTTAGTGTAAAATAATCCAAAATTTGTATTTAACACATCTGATCTTTACATTATTCATGTACAATCCAAGAGACCGCACATTAGGCAAACTAGTTCCTCTAGCCCCTTTCCATCTCTCAAATCCATTATTCCTTAATCTTTTAACTTGGCAGATTTTTATTTTATAAATGCTTCTTTATGCCCAGCGTATGGTGGGAATATTAAGATCCTTGCTTCTGCCTTTGTAGTTTTTACTATTCTTTTTTAGGAGGTAACTTGGATGATTCAAAGTTACGTACAACTAAATAACAGGCTGTACTGCTACAAAGAAAGAAAATGTCATTGCGAACTCAGTATTCAAATTTTGTTTTCTTTGTTTAAGTCATGTGACATGCACAGCCTGTATCTTGACTAATAAGTAATTTGAATTTGAATTTATAATCTTGTCACTATGAGAAAGCATTATATATCTTCCAAAAATTATATGAAGATTTTTCTATGGGTAACTGCTGCCATCAGGTCATACTTGAAGTTATAAGAGTACTCATATATGTTTTGACCAATAGTGATTGCTTTCAAAAATAATTTTCCACTACAAAATCATGCCAACTTTTACCTGGATAACAGAGAAACAAGCAATTTTCATCTAATTATTTTTTTCAAGTTTTCATGATGGACACTAGGTGGCACTGTGATACTTTATTTTAAACATTGTGACTACACTACTGTTTGCTATGTAATCTATATTTCTTAGGAATTTAGTTTCTCCTACTTTATAACAATTGGTTTGGCATTTATTTTCTTGCTAATTTGAACAGTACTGTCAGTGTTCAGAATTTTTAAAATTTCATACTCTGAACAGATAGAAATTTGAAAGATATTAGCAATGTAAATCCTTGTTTTACTGAATATCTACTCCTTATCAAAGTGATCTGTTATCAATGTTACTAATTTATGGCATCTTTCCAGGAACTGGTGAAACAGAAGGTAAAACGTCAGTTGACAAAACAGCAAAGAACAGCTGTCAGACGTCGATTGCAAAAAGGAGAAGCAAATATATTTACCAAACAACGGAGGGAAAACATACAAAATATTAAATCAAGCTTGGAAGCAGCTAGCTTTTGGGGAGAATAATATATTTAGGATCTTGGATATAATATATTTGGAAAAAAATTTACTATTATCCCTTTCTATGCCACCTTTAATCTTTTCTTGGACCAAGGATGGTATATAAATAGATAAATAAACTCTTTCATCTGTAGTTTTGACTCATTCAATATCTGTCCTCCAAAGAATAATTATTATAATTCTGATAAATTCACAAAAATCATTTTTCAAAATAATTTTTATTAAGGATATTGGGGTGTTTATCACCATTTTTGTTTGTGTTTGGTGGTGGTCTTTTGGGGTGTGTGTGTTGCTGTCTACCAAAAACAGGTAGGTTGCCTGGTTTCCAGTCCAAGCTTTCCACTCACTACTGAAATAACCATAGGCAAGTCATTTGTATCTCTTTTTCTTTACCTCCTTCTCTGCCTCAGTTTTCTTAGTGTTAAATTGGATACAGGCATACCTCACTTTATTGCCCTTTGCAGATACTGCATTTTTTTTTTGTTTTTTTTTTTTTTACAAATTGAAGGTTTGTGGCACCCCATCATTGAAAAAATCTATCAGCACCATTTTCCAACAGTATGTGTTCACTTCATGTCTCTGTGTCACATTTCATTAAGGTATGTACATTGTTTTTTTAATAGATATAATGCACATTTAATAGACTACAGTATAGTATAAACATAACTTTCATATGAACTGGGAAACCAAAAAAATGTGTGGCTCACTTTATTGCGATACTTATTTTATTGCCGTGGTCTGGAACTGAACCCGCAACATCTTTGAGGTATGCCTGTATATAACTACTTTGTAGAGTAGTTCCAAGGATTAAATGAGGCAGGGCATGTAAAACACTTAGAGCAGTGCCTAGCACATTGTTACTATTCAATAAAATGTAACTCTTAACGTGATGTTTATCTTTCTGAAATTTTGCTGACAACTTGATTGCATTTTATTTAACCACTGGAGGAATGCATTGTTTTCTGGTTTTTTAGTCCATAGTAAGTAGTAAAGATGAGCCAGTAGTACATAATTTTATATCGTTTTTTCTACCACTTGTATTGGTAATGTGGGCAGGGGAACAGAAACCAGAGAAAGTCTCACCACAATTTTTACAGTTGTCAGGCTTTATGCAGGCCTGAACGTTAGAAGAATTAGGGGTGGGGAGAAGTAGAGAGAATGAGGAGGGGAAATGATCTTTCTCATTTTTAGCAGGGTCCATCCAGAATATGTACTCATTTCAACCTTAACAAATGCCTACTGGGTTCAGGAAAGACAGAAAAAAATACTAAAGCTATGGTCCCTCCCTCAATGACTTTATAATCCAATGGGATGGGAACATGGGTGTTTAAGTGTTTACACCTGATTATGTTTTGTCAGCCTCAGCCCCCGTTAGGCCTGAAGAGGAAGATTGCCTGTATCAAAAATTGGCCACTAGATGGCAGTGTCACCTCACAGTCACCAGACATGATGTCCTTAAATTACCTGTACCTATAATTAAGATCTGCAATAAATTATGCTAATGTTGTAAGTATTTACATACCCCCTGCTTTGAATTTTAGATGACTTTAAATTTAGGTATTCATATTTTTATAATCTGTCTACTTTGTAGTATTTTTATAACAACAGAAAACAGATTAATAGAATTACAGAATGTTTATTTTGGAATACATTTTCTTATATTCAATGTTGAAAGCAAATTGGGAATGAAGCTAGTGTGACATCATCCTACTCAGCTTTGCTCAATTGACTTTGGGTACCTAGTACAAAAAAAGGTCATTACTGGGAGCAGATGTGGCTCAAGCAGTTGAGCACCCACCCCCCACATGGTAAGTCCCAGGTTCAATCCCTGGGCCCTGGTACCTCAAAAAAGTAAAAACATAAACTCATTACTATTTGAGAAACTTAGAAACATGATTCTTGCCCTTAAAAGCCTAAAATTTTAAGTGGGTAACAGTATTATTCAAATGTAAAAAAAAAACTATACATTACTCAAATCATAGAAATGGAGACCTAACCTCATTTGAGCAAAGGTTAGTGCTAGTTACTGAAGATTTAGCAATAACCTGGTTAAGGAGCTTAATTTCTTCTAGGGTATGGTGCTGGTTTGCTGGTTTGAAAACTAGAGTCCAATCATAGCATTATTTTTTAAAAGATGATTTTGGCTCTGTAGCTGTCAGGAAACTATCATACAAGCTATTAACATTTTAAAACATCCAAATATAGTTAATATTAGCCAAATAAAATCTCTATTTACTCCTAATGTAGACCTGTGTCTTATGATTGTTAACAAAAGGCTTTTTGAGTCTGTGAGGTCTAAATTTAAACCCTGGTTCTACCACTTCCCAAACCTCACGCATATCTTTGTGGCATCTCTAACCTCACTTTTTCCTTTTTTTTTTTTCCTTTTTGAGTGTTTTGCTCTGTTTTGTTTGTCATTATTTTATCTAACCTCACTTTTATCATTTGTAAAATGGGGGCATTTCATGCCTGTCTCAGGGTTTTGTGAATATTAGTTAAAATACTATCTCTAAGGAGTTTAATATAGTGCCTGGTACATACATATTACATAATTCAATAAGTGTTGCTAAAATAACTTAAGGTTACCCAAAGGAGGGTTTCAGAGGCTGACCATCATTCCTCTTTTCAGAGTCACTGATATGTCATCTATGGTCCTATGGTCTTCTGCTTCTATTAAGACTCACAAGTACCTTCTTGGATAGTCTACTTGTGCTTCTTATGAAATAAGCTTTTCCTACAAGATATGCCATTTATTTATAATTGTGCTGACTTTGCGGTACCAGTAGATGTTAGTCTGTTCTTTGGCATAGCATAACTGGCTGTCTGAGCTTTCTCCAGAACCATAAAGATGCTTAAAGAATACTAACTGGAAGATTAGGAACTTGAGATAATTGTTCTTCAGCCAAGTACTTAGTAATATTATGACAAAATACCTAGCTGCCAAATTTAAAAACTACCTACGGGAGTAGATGTAGCTCGGTGGTTGAGTGCCTGCTTCCCATGTATGAGGTCCTGGGTTTGATCCCTGGTACCTCCTAAAATTGAAAATTAAAAAAACCTACCTGATGCTGCTCACCAGCTACATCAGCCACTTCCAAAGGATGTAGGCTTGAGTTTATGTTCCCAGGGAGGCATAACACATAATACAAACAAAATATCTTATTTTGGGCATTTATCAGAATATTTTGTGCTTTCATTTTTTTTTTTTTTATGAAAAAGTAACTACTTAAAGTAAATGAATAAAAAAAAAAGCCTGTTTACTATAACCTAGCTGTTGGCATAGAGTAGACAGAAAAAAATATATATGTTCATACATGTTTTTCAATTGTTTGGTGTTACACATAGTGATATCAGGAGCAGGAGTACACACATTTTTAAGATGAGATTTTTGCTGGCTTAGAGCCAGTGCTTTGGAGAGAGAAGAATAAACACACAGAACAATTATATAACAATACAAAATAAACTCTAAATAAGATCCTGGTACCACTGATTAGAACTGAGGAAATTCCAACAATAGTTGAGTGAGAGGTCAGAGTGATTTGATGAGTTGTTTTAGGGGCAGGGGGATTTGGTTGAATAGGTAGACTGAAAAAAAGAGCTTCCAAAGGAGAAATCATGGAGAGAAGTCAGAAACGTAGTGTGCATGCTATGTTGTATTTGGGAAAGGAATATTATGCAGAAAAGGCCCAAATTAAAGATGATTTTGAAATTGTTTTAAAAGTTCCATTTGATGGAATAGAAAAAGGAGCAATTGTAGGTTTTGAGCAGTGTGATGATTTGATTTTAAAAGGGGAGGAGGGGAACTAAGGGAGATTTGTCCGTGAATGTTAGACAATAGATAAAATCCCAAAATAGCCTAAGCGTTAAGGTTAAGATGGTCTGGAATAGAATCTGATAATCATACTATACTACAGTTATAGTTATTTTAGAGATTCTCTATTATCATGCTTATATTTTAGAGATGAGAAAATGTTTAAATGTAAAAGTACTGGCCCAGAGTCATACAGTGTATAAGGTTGGGAGAGAGTGGGAGACAAAGGAACAAGGTAAAATGGAATTGAGAGGAAAAGATGGAATTCTTAAATACTGTGAAAATGAATAGTAGTGAAACCAGCATACTCAGATGGTTTAGAATTTTTATTCAGTCCAGGACTCTCTTCTGCAAAGCACTAAGTTCCATGAACTTTGACTTGTCTCCCTGGTGCTGTGGAAGTGGGAGTGGAAACAGTCCTCACAAGTAGGTGTTGAGTTCTGTCCTGGACATGTCCTCCCTATATAGGAAACAAAGATTTTTTTTTTTTTTTTGCTTTTTTTTTTCCCCCAGTGGTAAGCCTTTCCACCTTATCACATGCCCAAGAAACCCCATCTCAATAGACAGAAACTCCTCAGTGGGAAATTTTTGGCTTTGATGGGGTAGCTAGGAGTGTAGTTCTTTATCCTTGATCTCAAAGCTACTGAGGTAGCCTGAAAAGATCAGAATAATATATTATTCTCTAACTTGCTCTTTCTCCAGTTTTTAATTTGTGGAAAAATAGGCCCCCTTTCTATGTAGTTTCCTATTTCTCCTTTAAACAAATTTTGGAAAGAAATGATGTTTCTACTGTGTCAGCAAGATGCATGCTAAGTGCAGTGCTCTGGTAACATCTGCATAGGAAGTGAAGTGGAAATTATAGTTTACAATGTGAAATGGATGGGCACTAGGCTTTTAACTTAATGTAAGCATGTCCATAAGTGTAGCACAAATTGAATTAAGAATATACTGTTGATACAGTCCTTACAGGAAGTATTATCAAAAACTATGAAGCTATGAAATTACTGTCCTGCTTGTTGCAAAGATTTGAACATCCTATAGGACTTGCACCCCAGAAACTTGGATTTATTTAAAGAAGAAAACTCCAATTAGCCCATGTAAGCTGGGTGTGTCCCATATCCTAGCATGACCCTGATAGAAGACCTCATCTCTTTTCATTTGGGGGTGTGGGGAGCTCAAAGTCTCAGCTGGAGTTCAGATACTTAGCTTAGTATCAATCTGACCACTTTATAGCCACAGCTTGTATAAAGTTATCTTCCTGAACATCCAACAAAATTAATTCCTGTCCTGAAGCACGGAATGTGTGTGCACACTCATCTATGAGAAAGGAAGGAGAGGTGCTCTATTAGTCAGCCAAAAGGCTGCTGATGAAAAGTACCAGAAATCTGTTGGCTTTTGTTAAGGGTATTTATTTGGGGTAAAAGTTTACAGTTTCAAGGCCCTGAAGAGTCCAGCTCAAGGTTGCTTTCTCACCAGAGTCAGTTGCCACGTGTTGAAGCAAGATGGTCACTGATCTCTGCAAGGGTTCAGCCTTCCCCTCTGGGTTTCCTTTCTCAGCTACAGGCTGACATGCGGCCTGTCTCTCAGAGCTTCCTCTCTCTCCTGCCATAGGGCTCGTTTCTTTCCTTGTCTTCTATAGCGTCTCTTCCCAAGGTCAGCTGCAAACTATCAGGCAAATAGCTCATCTTTCCCCGGGGCCCCAGGATCAAAAGTAACAGAGCTCTCTCTCTTCCAGTGTGTTCATGAGTTGGTGTCCATTTATATCTGCCCATCAAGGAGATGGGCACTCAACCTGAGTTACTCCTTACTGATGGAGCCTAATCAGCAGCCCTAAATTTATCTTATCAAGTAAACCAATCAGAGGCCCCTCACTGAATTTAATACAGTAAAGGGTACTAAACCCAGAGAAATAGTTTGCAAACATAATCTTTCTCTTTTTGGGATTTACAAAAATAATCGCAAACTGTCCCAAGTGCCAGTAATTAAAGTTATATGAAAAGGAATATACTGTTGTAGATGCCGCTGGTGAAATCCACCCCCAAAACAAACCAAATTTTTAAAAACTATTCTTTTCAAAAATATATATTATGCTGGAAGTCAGCCAGCCACAGTCAAGGTAATCAGTTCAGTTTTCAAAGAGCATATACCTAATGACCTGATGGCTTGGAGTTTCCATCTTTTACAATCTTGTAAGTTTGAACATTCAAATTCTTCCACCTTTCAATAAGTCTTGAGTTTATCCAAAAGAGTTAACCCATGTTCAAGCAAAGCTCCCACTCCAGTGATATCTTTGGCCTCCAAAATATTTATTGAAAAATCTGTTTTATTTCTCTTAAAGACCAAATACCAAGACAGAGCTTTATAATTGGTTACAGAAGAGGGTTGATATAACAGACTCATTTAACGGCCCCAAATATATATCTGCTAACCAGAAGGCTCAGGTTAGGGTTCACTTTCATTGAACTTTCTGGGTAAGAGGTTTGACTCTGACTGCCACAGTAAGGGTATAGGACAATTTGCTAGTGGTTTTATCTGTTGGGGAGAGAAATTGTTTCAGGACAGCATTTTTCATAATTTTCTATAAAGTGGGGAAATGCACATTTCTTTTATTAAATTTCTAATTATTTTTCATACAGTTCACAGTTTAGTTTTTGGTGATTTCATAAGTATAGTGAAATATCAACAAATGCTCTGGGATAAAGTCCTTCTAGGTCACTTGGGTTTTTAAACTTCTTTTGTCTGTAAATCATCTGAAGTTGCCTTTTCAATTGACTCTCATTTAAGTACCTTGATTCAAACATCTCATTGGACCCTTCCCAGTTGAGAGTAAACAAATTAACACTAAACAGCCATTCATTCCTTTTACTTGTTCCTTCCCAGTTGAGAGTAAACAAAGTTGAGACTAACCAGCCATTCTCTCCTCCCAGCTCTTCCTAGATAAGGCAAAACAAAGCTGACACTATACAGTCATTAGTCATTACCTCTGCAAAATCAGCTTCTTCCCGGCCCTTTCCCTTCACCCTTGCATTCACCCCCAGAAACACCCTTACCCACAGCTCTGGCCCCTTTACCAATCCTCACTTAGGCCCTTCTGGTTCCCTCCACCCACCCCCACCCACATTGAAATCAGGAAAAAGCAGCTGTCATTTTCCAGCTGTTGTAAACTATTAACACTCTATCTTAATGAATTTAACTGCATGACTCCATTTCTTTTGCATGTTAACTATTTTATCTTAAATTGTAAAGTTTTAAGAATCAAGGCATTCATCAAGTGCAGAAATTATTTCAGGGAAGAGAATCTTCCTGAATCTCCATCAGGGTCCTCTCCCATAGGCACCTGATTCCCTAAGTATTTGTAAATTGGCTCAGGCTAAATGACTGCAGACCTGTTCTTTGGATCCTGCGTGCCTTACACTGAAATCTTAGGGACCTCAGGTCCAGCACAGGCTCCCCAACTCCACCTTCCCTGCCTTGCTTACCCTGGCCTCTAACCCCAGACCAGAGTGCATGGGAGCATGGGGGCAGGAGAGAGCAGAGAATGATGGAGGTTCCTTCTGTTTTACCTAAAGTTTGATACATATACTATGTTTTCTAACATTCTGGATATTATTTTAATTGGTGGCCGTTGCCTTTTCATCATTTTTATGACTAATGAGCTGTTTGATAACAAAAACGTTACCGGAATGGCAGGAATGAGTTGTCTTCCTTATCAGCAAAATTATTATTTTCATAGACTTATTTGTTACATTGCACATGAAATGTTGCAGAACACACCACCTTGTGTTTCTCATCCTTTCAGAGTGTTATTTCCTGGGATTTCGGTTAGTGTTACTGGTGCACTGAGCCTTCACCTTTTTTTGGTAAAAGGTTTTGATCTCTGAATATGACACTTCTCATACTTCTGATTAGTACTCTTAACAGGATTTATAAAACACATAATTTTGGTTTCCTACCCTTGTTTCAATACTTGAATTTTGCTTTTGGCATACACCTACAGAAGAATAGGTTTAACGTGAAATCTAACGTGTGAACTTAAGAATTTGTACTAAAATTGACATGCTGCACAGGAGTTTCTCAGACTGTTTCATCTCCATCGGGTGTTTTCTACATCAAAGAGAGAGAATGGTGAGAAACCACAGAGTTGTTTTTCTAGACTTACAACAGCATTTTGAGGTTAAGAAGTTTTATGAGCAGACAAGGAAGAAAACATGAGCAAAGGTTTCAGGAAACTGCTAAAGATTTGGGCTGAATAGAAAAGAAAAAACTACTTTCCAACTGGAACTTTAATACATCTATCTTGGAATTCCTTTTTCATTTTTTAAAGTATAAGTCATTAGAGGTCATGAAATTTATCTTTGCAAAGCTGTTTTGGAAGTCTCTGTGCAGGTGCTCACAGTTTGCCTTTAGAAAAGCCTTGTGGGAGTTTAAAAACTAGTTTTCTTAACAAATTTTTGCTTTTCATTGTAGTTAGTATTAGTGGTGAGCATCTTTAAACTTGGATTGATTTCTTTCTCTCATACTGGTGAATAGATAAGAGGTGGGCTGTGGGAATAGAAGTGATTTATTTGAAGACCAGTTCAGCTTTTAGGAAATATATATGTATATTTGAGTTTACTGAAGGCTAGAGACTCAGGGATACTATTTGTGTCCATTTTGTAATGTAGCCATAGTATCACTGATGTTAGAACTGAAAGAGCTCAGTTCTAGCTCAACCCTCTAATTTGATAGATGAAGACCCTGAACCCAAAGAAGATGAGAGACTTCCTCAAGGTTACACAGATAATGAAACTCAAATCCTAGGTCTTATTGATCCCAAATTCACACTACGCAGTCATATTTTTAAGTATGACTGGAAATAAATTTAAAGCCATAGAAATGTCTGTTTATTAGTTGAAACCCAAGCATTTATCATTTCCAATTTTTCTCTATTTTTATATTTCTAGTCTCCTTTGATATTCCGTAATATTTCTCCTGGTTCTTTAATGTGAACCTTAAATATCTTGGTTTCCAATTAAGTATCACACTGAAAGTACTTGCATTCATGGATACCTTGTGTCTCATCAGTGTCCAATAATTTTGTGTCCACAAGCCATTCTAGGATCTGTTTTAAATTATAATCCCCCTGCATGGCAAGGACATTAACTATTTCCTATCTAGTACAGCCCCTCAAACTGTAAAGAGCACATTGGGACCCTAAATGTGTGTCTTAACATGAAGTGCTACTATTTTAGAATTCTCTTTTATAACAATGTCTCTGCAACTCTTGGGCAGCCCTGTGTGTGTGTGTGTGTGTGTTCTTTGCAGCATCTGCTCCCTGGAGGTATCTGCTAAGTGACAGTTGCTATAATATAGATTATTACAGCTCCATCCCTTCTGTTTCCTTTGATTAAGCCCACCCTTCTACCAACTAGCTGAAGAAGCTAACCGTATGGAAGAAAATTTTACTTTTGCATAGTGTTTAAAGGATTGTTTTCAGCTCATCATAAAATACTGTATAATTATGGAGCATAGAGTCTAAAAATTAGAAGGAACATTGGAAAGCAATCTCTTTTAACTACCCTGGATAAATATTTTAAATAAAAGTATCAAACTCCTCAACAACCCTTCAACGACTTAACATAGGTTGCAGTTTATTTATATTTCATACAAATCCTTATTACTGCAATGGAATCTGTAATTTATTATTATGTCATCTGTGGACAGATTATTTTAAAAATTTTTATGGGTGGTATGGAACATAGAAAAAGAATCTCCTTTTTCTTAGAATCTTTTAACAACTACCTATTTCTTTAAAAAAAAAAAAAAAAACTATTTCAAATTCAAAAAAATTAAAATAACAGAAAAAGGCAGCTCAACAAGATATGGAAGCATTACTCCTAAAAAGTTCTGTTGAGGCACTTTTATCTCATCTAATTCCAACTAATAACTCATTTATTCCTCTACTGTTCAGAAAGATACGCAAATGAATACAGATTAAATGACATAGTCAATGTCTCCCTTATCAATGAAAAAAAAAGAAGAAAGAATGCTTAATCATTCATATCTCACAAAACCAAACCCCAATATTCTTTTTTTCTACCTTTAGCATTGATACAGTATCAACTTTGCTTTTGACAAAAATATTACAATGTTGTTAACTATAGTCAATAAATTACATTATGTATCACCACATTCTTTTGTTTTTAAACAATTTATTGAAGTATATCATTCATACATGAACATACGTAATCTATAAGTGTTCAGTAAACATCGTGATCTTACAAAACAAACATGCATAACATCATACAGGGCTTCCACACATCACCCCCCAACAAACATCCTGCCTTGTGAAACATTTAACAAATCATGAAAGAGCATTGTCAATGTATTACTACTAACTATGGTCTGAATCTTCCTTCTCTATACATTTTTTTAAGAATTTATTTATTTATTTACTTTTATCCATTTTTACCCCCCTCCCATTTTTGCTGTTTCTATGTCCATTTGCTGGTTGACTCTGTGTCCGTTTCCTGTCCTCTCTTCTCATCCTTCTCTTCCTGTCTTCACTGGTATTCGATCCTCGGAACCTCCGATGTGGGAGAGAGGCATCCTACTACCGTCTGCGTCACCTTAGTTCCTGATTTTTCGGTGCATCTCATCTTGGCTCTTCCTTGTGTCACTCTCCTGTTACATCATCATCTTGCTACATCCCTTGCGCAGCCTAGCGGCACACCCGCACATGGGGCCTGGGGGGCTCACCTGCTTGTGGGGCCTGGCGGCACATGCCCCTGTGCATGGGGCCTGGGGGCTCACCTGCTCTCGGGGCCTGGCGGCACACCCGCGGATAGAACCTAGTGGCCCATGCGCCTTCTATATTTTTCTTTTTTTTTTCTTTTTACCAGGAGGTCCTGGGGGACGAACCCAGGTACCTCCATGTGGGAGACGGACACCCATCCACCTGAGCAACATCTGTCCCCCTGCTATATCTCTTAAGGTTGACCAGAGATACCCAAAGTTACAGTCTTTTCCCATACAGGATGGTCATATAATAAATCAAGCTTAGTTTATCATCACCAGCATTCTAAAAACCAGACCTAGGGAGAAAAACTAGGTCTGGGGATACATGCATGGTTTCTAATATAGTGAATGTTTAGCCTACCTTGATTATCACAAAATCAGGTCAGCGAGAATATTCGCATTCACCACATTCTTAACACCACATGTTATACATATATATATTAGGAGGTATCAGGGATTGAACCCAGGACCTTGTACATAGGAAGCAGGCATTCATCTACTTGAGCTACATCCACTCCCCCTTGTATATTCTTCTGAAAATATATTTTTGCTTCTCTTATTCTGAATATTTTAATAGAATGAATTGTCTTGAAATGAAAGGAAGAGAATGATGTCAGAATTAATTAAAGTCAACCTTAAAAATGACTTGCCTTGAAGAGTAATAGGGAAAACAAGTGTTCCCAGGCAAGCTCTAAGATGGTCCACCTGGTTTCACTTGCCTCTGTGTCAGAAGTGACTGTAATTTGGATGAAGGAAAAGAAAGGAAAAGAAAAAAACTTAGCTTGCAGAAGAGATGCTACTAAATTCAAATAAAAAGCATAATCTGGTGCCTGGATATATCCAGGATCTTTATAGCACTGCTTCACCAAAGGAAAATTTAAATAATACTGATTCTGAGCTCACTGAGAAATAACCTTCTTGACTTCATGTTACTGGGGGCAGAACAGTAAAGATAGAGGGCTAAATGAAATACTCTAGTGAAAAAGCTGCACACCACTCAGGCAAAATCTGGTTGGAGAGGAAAGCTGTTCCCACGATTAGCTAGCTTCCCAAGCTAGCCAGTAGGTGGGTGTGTTTAACAGAAGGAAGCAATGGGAACTAGCCTGTCAAGCAGCCTTTACAGCTAATTAGCTCAGCGGACAACAAAGATAAGTGAGCTTGGGAGGAGGGCCCCCTGAGGGGGTCTTTAGATTCTGGGAAATGTCTGATTGGCAGATGTTAAAAGGGATTCTTTGGTAATCCAGTGCATCAATGAGCTGCACAAATTCAGTCCAGGGCTGCAAGAATTCAGGCATGAGGACACACTGTGCAGGAGGCTCGCAAAGACAGATCCGAGATGGACAGAACCTTGGAATCCCTGAGACACATCATTGCCCAAGTCTTGCCTCACAGAGATCCAGCTCTGGTTTTCAAAGACCGTAAGTACTGAAGGGGGAAAAGTTTTTTTGACTTTTTAGAAAATAGTTCTAACATCCAGTCACATCCTATTTAAGTACGATTTCTCTTAAATCTCTGTAGTCGTGTGCTGTGGTCTAAGTAATATTTAACTTGTTCCTGATTTGAGTCAGAAAAACGATTTCATTTCATCTACAGGCATTAGTCAGTGAGTTATTTTGTCAGTGATATTTCTTGCTAACTGTTTAGAAGTCTTTCATTCTAAAATCTAAGACTTACCTAAGACTTAATGAACTTTTCCAGATGCTTAAGTAAGGCAAGGCTGATTGGTACTGCGATCAAAACTGAAAATGACTTGGAAAACATAAAATAACTCTATATTTGTTAACCTATTTAATCCTCCATGAAATATTGCTGCTATGTCAAATCAAGTGTTGTTTGTCTGAAAATTTTTGTTACAAATTTTAAAAATAGCTACTGAGCTTTTAAATTTTGATAACAAATTATAACACTTTAGTAAAAAGGCCAGTAAAATGAGATATCTCCTCTGCCATACTCCCCATCACCCCCCCCCCAAATCCACATGGCTCTGGCAAAGTTACTTCAAAATCCTTTCTTTTTAATGATTATGAAAAATAATTCAATCAAGCTTTCCAATTCTAGCAATGCTATTAAACCATTTGTCATGTAACTTCGTTTCTGGAACCAATTTGATTTCCTGCTGCTGCAAAACAGACTATCTTCACATTGTATCTTATCTACAGTGGGTTTCATATTACAAAGGGCTTCTGAAATAGAACTTTGCTATTGAACTGCCCAGAAGGTAAAATGCATATGGAATTTTTTTGTTGTTGTTTCAATAGGTTACAGCTTTCGTCTTTGTGAAATAGTTATGTAAATTTTTGTCTCCATCAAAACATCAGTGGTTTGAATTTTTGCTTTCTGATTGCTGAATAACATTACTTTCCAGATGTCCTTTTAGTTTATATTTTTCATATGTGTGATGAAGAAAGAGAAATGTTAGACCATTTCATTCTATAAATTTTTCCTCTTAGAAATTAAATTGTAACCAATCTGCCCTCTAAGGCATAAAATGAAAGCCTTTTCTTTTTCTCTCTCTCTTTCCTCTCTCTTTTTTTTTTAATGTTGTCTTCCAGCATTTGTCAATAGCTATGTTAGAACTAATAAAAATTACTCCCTCCCCCTGTCTAGCCTGGAGCCTATTCAGGTTTGGTATGTTTCTTTAAGTAAAGAGAGAAGGAGGGGAGGCGGATATGGCTCAAATGGTTGGGCGTCAGTCTGCTATATGGAGGGACCTGGGTTCAATCCCCAGGACCTCCCAGTAAAATAAGTTTTAAAAATTAAAAAAAAAAAAAAAAGAGGGAAGGAAAGACTATCTCTCTCCTACAATATCACTGAATTCACTAGTGAAGGGTAAAAGGACTCCTGGGCTGCCCCAAGCATTGGATAAATTGTATAGGACCAGGAGTCCAAGGCCGAGGGCTTGGATAGTGGAAGCAATATAATGAAATAGAGGGAACATTTTACCCTGAGTCATTGCAAATTTAAGAAGTCTAAATCTGAAACTGTATGACCCACATTTTTTAAAGAACTTTATTAACAGATGCTTGCAGTTACAACTTGATTTTTTCAAAAAAGTCAACAAACGACCCACTTTTTAATCTGAACTGAATTTCAACAATTGTTTACAATTTTGAAAAGAGAATAGAAAGATGGTAAAATAAAATGTACGTTAAGTTCTATCCTCCAGACCTTTGCAGGAACTTATTTGTATGGAAAAACAAAAAGTGCTCCATTTTATATATTTCGTTCATTAGCATAGAACATAAATTTAATCAGATAACCTTGCCTGCTTACCCTGTAATGGTAAGCTTACCATTAACTGCAACCACTTGCAGGACTTAATAAATGTGGATATTACACTGCTAGTGCTCTTCCTTTTTGCTTTCTTTAATCTGATAAATGAAGTAAGCCAGATGCCAAATTTCTGGACGGGGAGTTTTCATAATGTTGAAAGGTCCAACCATCTTTGTGGAATAAGTGGGTCAGGGCTTACTTACTTTCTGGGGTAGACATCAAAGTTATGCCCAGGGGCTACGCCATGCTTTGGCAACCTCTGATGCATGTGCCAGAGTTTGGCACGTGGGCTTTCTTTGACACACCCGTGAGTTGCTGCCAGCACACTCCTGTTGGCAGCCTATAAAAAGCTGCCACATATCTTGAATGGCAGGTTGTGAAGGGACCCTGCTCGACTCCTAGTCAGTCCTGGCTCCTCCCCACCTCCAGTCCAATCTCTTCCTGCCAGAAGGAAAGGGCTGGACCCTTGAGCACAACACTGCCGATTCCTTGAGAAAAATTTTACCTTGCTTTCCTGAAAGATGGAAAACCAATCCACGAATTTTTAAATCCCAGTACAAAGGCACGAAGTTCAAAAAACATTTCTAGACATTTTCTAAATTCTCTTCTATAAATGCAAAGGCAGTTTTAGTTTTTTTTCTCTTTACTCTATGGGCACACCAGAACTCAAGAAGTGTAAAGGATCATTCAATTAATTTGTTGCCTTCAGCTTTTTTTTTTTTTCCTTCTTCTAAGTTAGCTTTTGATTTGTTTAAAAATAAGCAATAGTACACTGAATTTTCTTTTCAAGTGGGTCAGGAAAAGCACCCAGAGCATTTTTTTTGGTCTGAGACTGATACACATGGGAATAGTTATATTCACTTAAGAAAATAAAATTCAAATGCTTTTCTCGGCCAAGAAGGCCCTACAAAAGGCATTTTGCAATGCATTAAATCTGTCATTCATTTTAGACAAGGTGTTCATCTGGCAATAGTTGCAACTTTTTTTTTTTTCTCTCCTAGAAGGAAATGAATTCCATAGCAAGGTTTTTGTTTCTCCCCTTTTCCCTATTTCACATTTTAAATTAATAATAATGGAAAGACTTATTTAAATAAAGTGGACACTCCATTTGAAGTTTGCTCATCTAAGCTGACAGTTAGCTGTTCTCTACTACATAGATGTCTCATCACTGCAGCCATTTCAGGAACAAGCAGCACTGGGAGTCTCCACACCACCAGGCAGAATCCCCTTGCAGTGAAATATGGCATCTCTCTGTATTGCCTTCCATTCTTGGCTTTGTGTAATACCCAGTTTCTTTTAAACTCATAACCAAAGATAAGCTATCCTGTCAGTTCTTTTGCAAGAGTGTCTGTAAGCACTTTATTTATTTGCCACTGTTTAACACTTCCTCGTGTACTTTCTCAAAAGAAATCACCATATGATTTCAAGATGGCTGCACTTTCAGATCCTAATCCAAGTTTTAGCTCCTCAAAGTTACAAGAGCATAATATACTTGTCTGCCATCTTTATATTCTACAGTAGGATCGCTAGGATGTCAAATCCTCATACTGTGTTAGGTACTATGTTAGGAACATTTATTCTTCATAGCAAGCCGGTAATGTGGGTCTGTTGTTATTTTTAGATAAGGGAATTGAGACTCATAGAGGTTAAAGTGACCTACCCAAGGTCGCACAGCTAGTAAGTGATAGAGCGTCGATTCAAGTTCTGCCTTCCAATTCAATAATGACCATCTGAAAAGGGCTATAAAGGGTGATTAGAAGTGTGGCGGGAATGTGGAGAGAGAAAAGGCATTTTTGTGGAGAGGGGATAGATAGCACGTCCAAAGACAGGTTAGACAGTACAAGAATGATGTGTTGGAGACAGAGACAAGGCTGAGGAGGCAGGCTGGGGCCAGATCAGGAAGGGTCATGCTCAAGTGCAGGCTATAGGGAGCCATTGAGTTAACGGTGATCCTAGATTAGTTCTGCAAGTTTATGGCCTCACGTTGCATTGGGGAAAAGTTTATCTGGACATCTGTTGGAGGTGCACTTCCAGATACATAAGTTATGGAGAATTGCAGCCTTTTCCCGGCATGTCCATTTGCCAACTCAGGCAAAAGGCAAGATTTGTGAATGTCAAACATGCCTAAGGGAGAAACCACTTTCAATGACTGAAGGCCAAAATCAAGGGAAACTTTCTTAAATAGGTTGTTTAAAAAGTTACTTTGGGAAGCGGCTGTGGCTCAATCAGTAGGGCTCCCGTTTACCATATGGGAGGCCCCGGGGCCTCCTGGTGAAGGCAAGCCCGCCCGCATGGCGTGGTTAGCTGACCAAGCGAGCACAAGCAGCAAGGGGCGGATAAATGAATAAATAAATAAAATCTTTAAAAAAAATTAAAAAAATAAAAAAGTTACTTTAATTGCCATTGTAGCCCCAAGAATGAATTGGTATCAGCATTGACTTATAAAGTGACATGTTAGATTTCACTATTTTCTCCCAAATTTTACAACGAAAAAATAAGATGGAGCCTTTACTAAACATTGCACAATTGAAAGCAAATATCTCACATATTTGAGATATATTAACTCTTCCACTTGGGGAAACAATTTTCTGCATGAAAGGTTTTATTTATATCAGATAGGTTGATACCTCAAAGAAAAAAGTACATTTTCACCCTTTGGAAAAATCAGACCAGACTGTAGAGCTATGAAAAACATCTTAGTAATCATGAATCTGGCTGCATGCAACTTGAGAGAGCAAAAATCCTCAAGAGTCAAGTATTTTCTCCATTCCATGCTTTTTAGTGTATTGAAATCTATAAACTTGATGATAACATTTATAGTTTTCTTATTTCACAGTGAGGAGTAGAGCAGGAGGTAAGGGGTGAAGGTACACTGCATTGCAAACCACCACATAGGGTATGCCTGAAGGAATGTGGTTTAAAAAAGCCTCTACTGCTCACTAGCTAGCTCATAAAAAATAACAATTGCATCTTAATTACAATAATTTGAACTCTGATAATTTTAGCATCTAAACTGTGTAGTACTCTACTGAAACTTATTTAAATGCTAGTTTATTTATTACAGGATATAATAACTTTTTATTTGAATTTATGCTAAGAGAAAAATGCAGGTTTTAGTTCAGTTATCACTGACATATGAGTGAGCGGTCCTCTCTTTCTCTCTTTTTTTCCCCCAGTAAATAAACATTTGGCAAAGTTTAAATAATAAACACCTCAGCTCTAGAGAAAAAATTTTTAAATGGGAAAAAAAAAAAAAATAGGTGGCTTCTTGATCTCTTAATAGCCATATCTATTCTAAAATATTTATTTCTTATAAATAAATAAAATTTAATAAATCAAAATAAAATATGATAGACATCCATCCTTTGGTAAAATCTAATACTCATCATGGTCTGCTGTCTCATCTCACCATAGGTTTCGGCTTTTTAAAAAAAACAGTTAAGATTTGTTAGCCTGAACTCAATTTTAACAACTTCTGCAACTCATGTGTTAAGTTACAGCCCATAATAGGATACAGCTGCATAAGGGTGAGTTTCTAAGTTATGATTTTTCTGTTTAAATGATATGGTTTTACTGATTATGTGCTACAGATTGATTTAAGAAATGTAAGACAACTTTAGAAGGCTTTCATAAAAGAATCTTCTTTATTTAATACATTTCATATTGAAGTTTTAACCCCACAGTCTCTTATTCCTCCATGTTCAAATGTCCACATAAGTTTAGCCTGTCAAGGTAGTTAAAACAATCCTATTTAAAAAGAAAAAAAAGAAAATCTATTGAGAGTTTAATGTTGGCAAAATAGATAATTATTACACTCCCTGTAGTTCTCTGTATTCTCTATCTGGTGTCCATGGAATGTTGTTTAAATTGTGGTTTTGCTTTTTTTTTTTCCTGCTGGGATTATGATCAGTTGATCCTATTTTGATCTCATCTCATCAGGCAGCTGTGGGAATCAGTCATTTATTGTCACACATACAGCCCTTTGACACAGTCTCTTCTGTTTAATTTACATTTCTCATGTGGCTCTTCACTGATATGTTTTGTCCATACCTAAGTTGTACTTCTTTGTAACACATAGGCCAGGCACCAGCAGGGTCACAACAGATATTTTTTGATTGCTGATTGGTTGATTTTCTCCTTCTCAAAAAGGGAGAAAGTTTTTCACATTGTCGGTTTTTCTCCTTTAGACTGGAATAAGCTGTGCATGGACCAATCTGAGCCATCATCCTCTGACACCTTAACCACAAGCTAATTATATGCAAGGTTAGGTTGACAGTCAGAAGAGACAGGGGAGCAGGGGGAGAAAGGGCTCTGAGGGTAAACAAAGCCCTCAGGCAGCTTCCCAGAGTACTGCCTAGGATTGGCCTTGGCAGAGCAGCCCAGAACCACACCAGCCACCACACTGGCACAGCAGCTTAGCGGGTTGATCCTTATATTCATCCTCAGCTATGGGGCACCAAAGGGCCTGCACCTTGCTCTTTACTGCCAAACTGTCTGAGCCTTTTATATGGGCCCTCGTTAGATAGCTACGGCAAGGTCGTGAAAAGCTTTCTTATGACAACTATTCCTAGGGAAGGTACATTATAAGCCAAAAGCCACATTTGCCCAGATTAACTATTTTAACTAAACAGACCTAGTCAGCAAAGCAACCAGCGTAGCTGATCCTTAATTGGTTTTTTAAAATCAGTGGTTCAGAAAAATCTCGTAAGTATTGTAGTGCCAGTGCCAGGTAGAACATGATAAAGAAATATATTTGAGAGAGAGAGAGGGAGAGAGAGACTTTAACATTTGTTGGTTACATCAAATTTTTATTTTATGCACCTTTTGTGATTGGTGACATCATCTGACCCATGATGCATGGGTCACATAAGCCACACATGTGAATTTAGGCATGCCACTGTTGCTGTTGTTTAATTCTAGTATACTTAATGACTTTTTAATTTGTGAGTCCCTCTTTTTCAGTCTTTCCCCTCTCCTCCCTTAAAAAGATAATCCCATGCTTCCAAAGATAAGAAAAATAAGTAGTATTGAAATTTCCCCCCAAATGCTTCACCATTCAACAATTTTAAATTTTAAAAGTGCAGATTAAACCAGAAAAGGTATATCCTTTTGGTATATTGCCGAGACTCTTCTGAGAGGTTAACTTTGTAAAACAACCCACAGGATCATAATTCCCTCAGGAACGTCTTCCTGGTAGCAGTTGGGGGTGAAAGAAGAAAAGAAAAAGCAAGCAAAAGAATAAACACAACAGGCAGCTAGGCGCTGACGCAGAAGGATTACTAAAGGAAAGTTCCTCTGCTGGGAACAAAGCAAGACTCCAAGCTATCTCAACCCTGCTGTGTGGCTGTGGCTACCTTTGAAAAAAGAGAAAGGAGCCTGAGTCCTGCACGTTGTACCCTACACATGGGCTGTGTCCCACTAGCCCGGTGCAAACTTGGAAAAGCCTGTGGATAGTTGTAAACAGCCAGACAGCAGACTCTGTTGTGCCCTGGGTTTCCTTCAAGCCCAGCACAAGTCCCAAAGGCACCCATTTTACAACCCATTTTGCCTGAATGTTGAATCAGCATCGCACCTGGAGCTGGACCCTTAAATTATTTGCAGGTCCTTTTCCTGTTTGGCCTTAACAAAACTGGGAAATCACATTACACATGATTGATTTGCTAGAATAGAAAATACAAATTAAATTCGTTTTAAAATATCACCTGCTAAGGCTAATTTAATTAAAGGTTATATTAAAATATTACATAATAGAAATCCATTTGTTCAGAGGCAGAGAATCAATTTGAAAATATGTTAATCATCATGAAAGCCTCTTAATAATTTATCCTTAAGTGGTAACCTTTCAAATTTGTCTTTAATTGTTTTGGCAAGGAGATTTTTGCCCAGCTATAATTTTTCCTTATGTAAGGCATAAAGAAACTGGTTGTTTTTTCCTGGTAGATTTATAATGGACTTTTAAGATCATTTCTGTGGGAAAATGACTGTTTAAGCAGGACTTAGGTAATTGAACTGAGCAAGGAATTAAGTTGTTTCTACTTTCCTGAAGCACAAGTAATCACTAAATATTGATTTGAAATAAAAATTAACTCCTCTCTCTCTTTAGTTTTCACTAAGAGCAGGTATCTTACCTTTAGTGTCCATTAGAAAATGAAAGATTGGGGCAAAAACACATGTTTTCAAAATTTTAAGATGTCACATTTCATCCACTTTTTTCTGTCTATTATGGAGCTTTGGCATTACCGCTGAATGATATCAAAAGAACTCTCTCTTTTCCATCTCCAAATTCTTCACATATTTTGGAAATAAATTAAATAGCACAATGTGTTCAGTTAGAGAATTTTCAGACTTACAAGCTATTTTTAGAATGTTTAATGATATGGTTTCCAACCCAGGAACAGATAGTTTCAAAGATGTGATATGCAAACATATAATCATGCCTTTTTCTTTCTTCCTTCACCTCTAACCACAAATAACAGTTAACACTGTTGTGCTTACTATGTGTGAAGACTTTGTTCTGAGTATTTTCCATCTTAAGCCTTCTAGTAACCCTATGATATAGGTACTGCATTTTACAGTTGAGGAAACTAAGGCATAGAGAAGTTATATATCTTGCAGCTGGTTAGTGGTAGAGACAGATTTCAAACCCAGGGGGTCTGGCTCCAGAGTCCATGCTTTTAACCACTAAGTAAACTGTCTGCCTATTGTTAAAAGATGGAGAAATGAGATGTATTAAGCAATATATTATGTAGGAACTAGTGCCTGTATTTGAGGATTCTTTTATAACATACTCTGTAATCCATGGGACATCTAAATTCTCTGCATCTCAGACTTCCCATATGAAAATAGAGATCACGTGTCCCTTTTGGCATCTCCACAGTGCCCAGTATGTGAAAATGAAAATATGATAATATATATATATACACGACAAGGTCTGAATTTTTAGGGCAAAAGCACTTGGAGTATCCAGTTATTGCTGCTTTTCTCTGAAGACACTTCAGGCTACTTCCAAGCTACAGAAGGAGCAATCTCTTGCTTGCTTCCTCTACTACCCACTTCCATGCCTGGGTTTTCTGCCCAGGCTTCTCCAAGAGAAACGTTCTGCCTTGGTCACACCCAGAGGCACATCAGCAACCACACATTCTCTCCAAGTGACTGAGCTCAGCCTTCCCTGTGGCTCCACATCTTCGTGGATGGAGCCATCAAAGGCAGCATGGCTCCTTGGACAAAAGACTCTGGTCTCCTGCCTTCCTCTCCCACATGGGGTAAAGCTGGGGTATCAGGAATATGAGGTTCATTTCTAATTATTAAGAGAAACCAAGCCCCCATACTCTGTCTCTCATCAAATCATATACCCTTCCAAATGACACCCTTTTCTGTCGCTTCCTTACACAGTGAATGTTTCAGGCATAATGGTCCTCTTACTCTTTGTCAAATACCAACTCACTCCTTTGGGAGCACAATTTCTCTCATTTTTCTCACCCCTGTCTACCCTCTCATTCCTCTGAGGTGGCTCAGCTCAAGCCCTCCTCCTAGGAAGATTTTTCCCCACCTTTTTAGCCCATACTTAGACCATATTTCTTCATTTTCTCTTGCATTTATTTAATAACTGTGTCAAATTTTTAATCTTTAATATTATTTTCAAATATCTCTGCCATACAATTTATCACACAATATTTTATTCACTAATTGTAGTGTGAATATATTATTTTCCCAATTGGGTTGTAAATCTCTGTGAACAGAGACCTGCCTTGAACTTCTCACTTAGTCTGTACTGTCAATGTCAGAGTCGACATATACCACTCCAGTGCCACATTCCTGGTTAAAAGTATAGTGTTCTTTTCCACTGATCCCAGAAACTACTTTTAAATCCTTTTCAAAAGAGCGTCAAGCAGTCAACATGAATTGATTCAAGTTGGCATGCCAAGGCAAACTTACCATCCATGTTCAAGGTTTTTTAAGCCCTAGTTATTGTGAAGGTAAAACCAAGAGAGGAAGTGGCCAGCAACCACGTTGTCTACTCTGACCAGGCTTCATCCTTCTGCACCCTCTCTACCATCTCTGACTGGGGTGTGGCCACCACCACACATCTATGCTGTATGGATACCAGGGTGGTTCATATGTAAAACCTCCTATTCTAGAAGGAAGTCCTGACCTCTCCATGAATTGTATTCCCTTCACTTACCTTCTACATTTCCATTCAATTGCACTCAAACTGTTCAGATTACATACATTTTTCTTAGATGCCAGATAAATTCAACAACTGCTGAATAACCCCATGCTGGATACCAAGGAGAGAAAAATGAGCCAGTGTCCCTGCCCTTTAGAATCTCACAATCTAAGGGACAGAGAAGATACACTTATGCAACAAAGTTAAATAAGAGAAGACCATATTCTATAAGATGAATTGCTATTCTAAGGTATTTCATTCCTCTGGCCAGAAGGAAGTCCAGCCAAGGCTGACTTGATAAATTTAGCCAGGAGCAGCACATCGATTTTATTAGCATGGCTTATAGGAGATTAAGTGCTAAAACACAGGGCCACTAATGGAATAAGAGCTCAGTAAAAGAGATGCATGTGTCCTGGAACAAATGAGTAAGACATGATGAAGGAGGTGACATTTCCTCTGAAGTGCAGGAATAAATTAGATGGATGGGGGGGGGGCAGAAACAACATTCAAAATAGGAGGGAAAACTTGAACAAAAGCACAGATGAGAAATAAGCACCGTGTGTTCAGGGACATGTAAAAGACTGTCCTGGCTGAAGCAAATTGAGCATTTCTGCTGGAAAGGGTCAGAAGGTGGGATAGCCAAGGTGTTCTCCATTTTTGATGTCTTCATCTGTCAACTGCCTTATGTGAAAGCCTCAATGCTGAACTTTGTAACCAAAGAGGAAGCCTGAGAAAGGGGAAGAGGAAAACTTCATTTATGAGAGATTTGCTTGGGGACCTAATTGCCACTCTGAACACTCAGTCATGTTCAAATTCCAAAATAAAAAGTGAAGAAGAAAGCAGCCGCACTAATGTCTATAAACCACATAACAAATTGTCTTGTTGATACACAAACTATTCAAATCTGCTAAAGTGGTCTATCACTTGTGCCTGAGAAAGCAATCTGTGGCAGTGGAATGGATTAAGAAGTTCAATCTGCAAAGTCAATTCAGAGGTAAGTTGCTTTCTTTACTCTCAGATGATATAAGCAGACTGAAGTCGTCACAAAAAGAAACTGGATTTCATGGTATTGTTCCTAGGATCTCCATGACAATTCTCCTTTTACTCCCTCCCACACTGGTAATAATTTTTCCAGTTAAACATCAGTTACCATGATAAAGTCAAGGCCCAAAGATGACCTATGCATGTTAAACCCTGGACCAGAGGGCTGTTCAGCTCAGCTTGTCCTGACTCCAGAGTCAGCCAGATTGTTTCCCATCTGCCTTCTCCAGGGCTCCAGCTAAGGATTCGCTACCACCCTCATGACTGGTGGCCAGGGCCACTCTAGATGACCAATTTATCTTGTCCTGGATTTGGATGAAGCCATTTTCCTTTAGTGTCCATTGAGAGAGAGTGGATGCTTTTCAAAAGGAACTTATACTAAGAAACTTGGGAAGAAATAATGCATAACCAAAAACAATGTGTTCCAGATTATTAGGTGGCTGAAATCCAGGGCACAATCAGGCAGTCAGACCTGACCTTGGCTTTTCCTCACACATCTCCTGTGAATCCTGCACCAAGCTCCTCACCAGTCTTTTGTCATTTCCTCTTGTGGTGCCTCCTTTGATCATCTTTCATTGAAAGAAGAGAATGAAATGGGGGGCTCAATCAGAGCACCTTCTCAGGCACATGATACGTGGGTATTGACACTGTTGCTTTAAACCGGAACAAAGTTTGGCAGTGAAGATTGAGCATCAGAAGGCCTGTTTACATGAACACAGACTCAATCAGTGCAAGCTCAGTTCCCAGCTGGAAACATATCATAGTACTTGTATGAAAAACTACAAAACAGGTCTTGACTTGACTTTTTCAAGAACAAGTATAAGAAAAATGGCTTATGGGAAAAGGTAGGTGAAGTGATTCCTGTGGAAGGTCTCCTATACCTCCCCTATCAACAGCTTCACAAATGGAGTACATCATCTGTACCTTTGATGACATCCAAGTACTCATTTCTTTGCTCCGACTATGTTCCCAGCATGGATGGAAAAAGACAAGAGAGCTGAGACTGATATAGGAACCCCTGATAGACAAGCCTATGCAAGCCTACAGCTGAGATCGGGAAGAAGCTGGGACCATGGAGACTCAAGAGGAAGAGGAAGCCCAGAGAAGGCAGAGGCCAGCTAGAGATCAACAACTATCTTGCTTCAACACATGGCAGCAGGGGGTCGGATGTGGCTCAACTGGTTGGGCGTCCGTCTCCCATATGGAGGGACCCGGGTTCGATCCCCGGGACCTCCCGGTAAAAATATAAAAAAATAAAAAAATAAAAAAAAACACATGGCAGCTGACATTGATAAGAAAGTTCCTCTTATGGTACTGTGAGTTGGACTTTCCACAGCCTTCAGACTGTAAGTTTTTACCCCAAATAAATACCCTTTATACAAACCCACAGATTTCTGGTACTTTGCATTGGCATTCCTTTGGCAGACAAATACAATCCCACAGGTAATGAGGGGCCCACAGAAGGGTTTTAAGCAGTTGTGAACAATTTAATCATCTATGTGATTCAGAAAGATTATCCTGGAAACAGTTAAAAATGGGTTACTCAGGAGGAAGATCGGTATCAGGTGGGTATAGTGGTTTACTGGATGAGATATAATCCAGTAATGGTAGTATGGACTGAGAGGAAGTGATGACTGGGAGACATCAAGGATATGGAATTGACAAAAGTTGGGCATTTATTAGATGTGGAAACAGGAAATGAAGTTTAAGTTTACTCAAGGTTTCTGAATTAGATGAGTGCATGGTAACATTACTTTCTAAGTAATTCAGGAGGAAGAGAAGATTTTATGGAAAAGGAAGTGAGGTTGGGAATTTGTTGTGCTTGTGTGACACCCAAATGGAAATATTTATTAACAAAGTTAGAGTTACAGATCCAGAGTTCATGAGAGCAATTTGGGAGCTGTGGGTGTGTATTATTGTTGGAGTCATGAAGAGGCAGGTGCTCTCATTCAAGGAGAACAGTGAAGAGAGAAGCTAAAGAAGACAAGGACAAAGATTCTCATGCAAACCAACATGAGGGCTGAGCAAAGGAAGAGAAATCCCCAAGACAGACTGAGGAGAAATCATTAGAGAGATGGAAATAGAATCAGAAAAGTACTGTCAGAAAAGCTTAAGGAGATAAGAGTTTCTAGAAGAAATTGATTAGCTGTGTCAAATGCAGCTAAGAGGTCAGGTAAATAAAGTCTGAAAATTAGGAGCTGGTGATATTTGCCAGAGTTGTCTCAGTGGCATAATGTAGAGGGAAGCCACATTGTGGTGGGGTAATGAATGAAAGAGAGATCAGAAGCAGACACGGTCAATGTAGAATATTCTTTTCAGGAGCATGGCTATAGTGGGAAAATTTTAATAACTGATATCCAGAAATAGTCAAGGTTGAATTTGTCATTTCATTCATTCATTCATTCATTCATTCATTCATTGTCTTCACGTATTTATAGCTGTTGGGAAGGAATGAGTAAAGAGGAAACGTTTAAAAATAGGATATCAAAGGAATGACTAATAAAACAATGTCCAGAAAAAGCAACACAAATTCATTTGAGTCTAGAGGAAATAAAGTGAAGCTGGGCACTTGTGCAGACAGGTCCCTAAATGGAGGGATGGGTATCACATACTTGTTAGCACAGTTTATTACATAGAAGGCAGGATCATTCATTGGCTGAGAATTAAATGTGCCACTGCAGCTAGAGACTAAACTGTATAGTGAGGTCCATTCTCAAACTTGGATGGTTTTCTTCAGCAGTACTTGACCCTCTGCTCACATTTTCTTTGAAATTGTCCATAAGCCTTATTGATTCAAGAAAATAAAAGAGAATGTATTTCATAAATAAAGCATGCTCTGATATACTGATCTTTGGAATTCCAAACAAAGCAAGCTGGCTTTCTTCCCTCTGCACTCTATTCATCTAGTTTTCCAGTCGACAAGAGGAGATAGAGATAGAAAGATGGATTTTGTGTGTGCCTGTACATATGTTACACTCTTTAGGGGTGATGACATACATAGGCCCATCACAGAGATCTTCTAAGGTTGCAGAATGAAAAACTTGAAAGCTGCTGCTTTTATTCATGCATAAATTTTATTTAGTATGTACCTTTGAACTCTTCAATCCGAATAGCTTTTATGTGCCAAAATTCTGGTGTTCATTCTCCCTAGATAATCACAAATCCCCATCTTTCTACTCCATTTCTTAGCTGACATCATTTGACAGTGAACAAACTTAAAACTGGAGGCTAACAGCCTTGTTGACTAGCAGAGGGACAGTCCACTGGCTTTGATTTCAGACTTCAATCTTCAGGACACCTCTGCTGAATTCTGGAGGTCAACTGCAAGTAGAAACACAATTTGCCAGCTCATAAATCCTTGTTTTCCTGGGAGTGAGAGGGAGGAGAGGGTAGAGGGCAAAAATACAGTTTAGAAAACAAAAGTTCTTACTCTATTTTGAGTTACATCAACTGGTATAAAATATTTCAAATTTTTTTTTTTTACAGTCTTTTTTTAAAAACAATTTATTGAAGTATATCATTCATACATGAGCATACATAAACTATAAGTGTTCAGTTAAGATCGGGATCTTACAAAACAAAAATGCATAACAACATACAGAGCTCCCACACATTACACCCCCACAAACACCCTGCATTGTTGTGAAACATTTGTTAACAAATCATGAAAGCATCGTCAAAGTATTACTACTAACTATAGTCCGTATCGTCCTCCCCCATACATTTTTTAAGGATTTGTTTACTTATTTATTTACTTTTATCCATTTTTACCGCCCCCGCCTCCGCCCAGTTTTTGCTGTTTCTGTATCCATTTGCTGGGCAACTCTCTGTGTCCATTTCCTGCCCTCTCTTCTCATCCTTCTCCTCCTGTCTTCACTGGGATTCAATCCTTGGAATCTCCAATGTGGGAGAGAGGCATCCTACCAACTGTGCCACCTTAGTTCCTGGTTTTTTGGCACATCTTATCTTGGCTTTCCCTTGTGTCACTCTCCTGTTACATCATCATCTTGCTGCATGGCTCGCCAGGCCTGGTGGCTCACCCACTCATAGGGCCTGGGTGCACCCATGCACAGGGCCTGGTGGCCCAGGCGCCTTCCATATTTTTCTTTTTTTAATTTTTACCAAGAGGTCCCTGGGATCGAACCCAGGTCCCTCCATATGGGAGATGGACACCCAACCACCCAAGCCACATCAGTCCCCCTGCTATATCTCTTAAGGTTGACCAAAGATACTCAAAGTTAGTCTTTTCCATACAGGATGGTCATATAATAAATCAGGTTTAGTTTATCACCAGCATTTCAAAAACCAGACATAGGGAGAAAAACTACATCTGGGGACACATGCATGGTTTCTAATATAGCAAATGTTTAGTCAAATATTTTTGAATGAATGAAAAAACCTAATACCCAATTCTCCACTTGATCATGTCAACATGGATTTCATTAATTGGCTGATTCAATTATCCCCTCTTATAGTCCTATATTTTCACAGTTTCTTCACCAAAACACTTCTTAAATTCTAAACACTGCAGGTTTTTAAAACATGCACTTGCCATCAAGTCCTTAGGAGTCTTGAGAATCTGTCTGAACACACTGTGAACTTGATCAGTGACCTAGAGGTGAGGTCCCGGAGCCAGGTACTCTAGTAAACAGCTTAGAAGTTTGCAATGTTTTTGCCTCTAGGTCAAACACTGGCACTACCGACTCCCTGAGAAATATCAAAGCCCAGTATTTTAAAGCATATCCAGGAATGTATTCAGGATAATAGCAAAGGGAACAGACGCCATGTAACATGAAGAATGTTTAAAGGAACGAAGACTTTCATCTGGAACTTGTGGGGAACATGAGAGTTGTCTGTGGTAGTATACTTTCATATGCAAGCGAGGGACACCAGTTAAAAATGAAATAGGGAAACAGCAGATATGGTGGGTCAGGTAACTCAAGAGTCCAATCAAGGATCCTGGATTTGGGTGCACCTGGAAAGAGGGGCTCAGAATATGCCTTCAGAACTTACTCTTTCCTTCTCTATCTCTTGGCTCTGTCCCTCTCTGCATTGGCTTTCTTCTCAGCCAGGTTTCTCCTTCGCAGCGGCGATGCCACGCTTACCTCCTATCCCCCTAGGGATCCTAGTGAAAAAAGGGAATCTCATCTTCCATTTCCAACAAAAGTCCTGGGCTCACTGGCTCTAAATGGCTTAGCTTTGGTCAAATCCTGCTCACCCCACCCCCACCCCCACACACAAGCCCCAGAGACTTCATGGTTGAAGGAAAGGCGTTTCTTCAAGGAAAAACTTTGTTCCATTCCCACGAGAAGGGGAGCGAATGCCAGGCAGGCAAAATCAAATTGGGAATCTCATGTGGATAAAAGGATAAACTTCTATGAGTCTCCAGAGAAGAAATAGATCCACTACCTGAACCTTAAAGGAAAGCAGATTTCAGCTCAGTCCCAAGGACTGCTTCACAGTTGAACTGGACTGTCCTAAGATATACCAAGTACCAAGTCCATCCATGCATTCAGGCACAGGCCAGAGGAGCAGTCGTCAGCAAAGCTGCACCAGGAACCGCTGCATTAGGCACAGTTTTGCCTGCATGACCCATAAGGTCTCTTTTGAGTCTACAATTCTATTACCCTTGTTAATTTCCACAATTCAATTTTCAGGACAGGATAAACAAACCAACCTAATTTGATCTGGAACTTCTGCAGGCTATCACAGGTCATTTAATCTAAAACATATGGCTATAGCCATTACGGTGTTTTCTAAAATCATCTAACAGACCTTCTCTTTAACAAAGTTTCCATGTTATTAGTTTCACTCATTTTTTTCTATCCTGTTTATTCCACAATCGCCTTCATTCTCCTTTAGATTGGGATGGGGAGAACATGGTATAGTTTTCTTCTTTCTTCCTTTCTCCTCTCAAATTTTATAATAGGTGGGTCCCAATTAAAATCACATTGCTGACATCTTTACCCTCCCAATTTGGCTTTCACTTTGCAGAGAACTGGGAGAGGGGCCATGGAAAATCACCATTCTGGAAAAAATTTATTAAGGCAAATTTTCAAAGAAGGATGAATGAGATTTAAAATTTTGATTAAAATTAATTTATATAAATTTACACAATTTATTATACAATGTCACAATTAAGGTAGCAAAACCACTTAAGTCTTACTCATGAGGAAATATATATATTCAAATTAAAATGCAAGCTTCTCTCATAACTGAAATAATATTTTAAGCTTCTTTCTCAGCTGAAAGCACTCCTGCCATACACATACTGTTTCTACTTACACTGGAACTGACATATTACAGTATCCAATCCACAAATAAAATTTTGTTTTTGCCAGGGTATGTCTATCCTAACTGATGATGTTTCTTCTTTTTCAGTGAATGTTGTGTCAATGTTACAGGAATTTTGGGAAAGCAAGCAGCAGCAGAGGGCTGCATTCCCGAGTGAAGGCATAGTGGTCTATGAGTCACTGCCTTCTCCTGGACCTCCCTTTGTGAGTTATGTGACCCTCCCAGGGGGAAGCTGTTTTGGCAACTTTCAGGTAAGAAGCAAGCATTAATTTGTCAGTGAAAGTTAATTGGGTTAAAATAGAGTAAACCCTTTTATAAAATGCTAACATTATAAGTTTCCTTGGTTTTAGTGAAAAAAGCTGTGCCGTATTCCATTATATATACTGGAAAAATCTGTCAGATGTTCTATTTTTTTTTAAATGGAAACATTTTATTTTAGGATGACCCCTGATAAGTCTTTATGGAAAATAAATTTTATTTAGCTGCTGCTCTTTATTTTATTTAGCTGCTGCTCTTCCCCTCAAAATATTCTGAATAAAAACTTAAAGAACAAGGCAACTGTGGCAAGACCCTGAGCTACAAGGCACACCATGTCTAAGTTTGCCAGCATTGCTGTAACAAAGTACCACATTGTAGTTGGCATAAACAGCAGAAATTTGTTTCTGAAATCAAGATGTCAGCAGGGCCATGCACCTCTTAAAGGGGAGAATTTGTTCCATGCCTCCCTCCTGGCTTCTAATGGGTGGCTGGTAATCTGTGGTGTTCCTTGGTTTGTGGCAGCATAACTCATTCTCTGCCTCCATCACGTGGTCGTCTCTCCCGTTCTCTTACTGACTATGTCCAAATTTCGTCTGCTTGTATGGACACGCATTACATTGGATCAGGAGCCCACCCTAATCCAATTTGATCTCATTTTAACTAACATTCTTCAAAGATCCTGTTTACAAATAAATTGGCATACACAGGACTTGGGGTGAGGACTTCTTTTTTTTGGGGGGGGGGCCACAATTCATCCATAACACCCTGATACTCATACTTAAAATCTCTGCTCTCATGAACTTTGTAACCAAATACTAATCAATTATACACCCAAAGCATGAGCCAACATTAAAGTGCCGGGAATCCTGAGGCTGGGTTCAGGCATCTGTGCTGTGCCCAAGTTCTGCCTCTGAATGTATGCCCTTGGGAAACGTATTTAACTTCTAGATTTCCTCAACTCTGAAATGGGGAATAATACTCACAGGGTTGGTTGGGGGTTATACAATAAACACATGCAATGTGTTTAGCATCATTATCTGGTACATAGTAGATATTCCAAGTATTCATAATTTTATAAAGATTCTTCCAATTGGTTAAATCTTTGTTATGCTTATATATGTGATAGGGTGCAAATGGCAATATATTTCTAATTGTACACCTACTCACCCGAAAACATTTGCCCACATAAACCAGCAATTCCTGGTTATCCAGTGTGTAACAAATACTCATTGAATGATGAGGAAATGTCAAACATTGGGCCAAGTACTGGAGATATGGTCTTTACCTTGAGGAAATCAGTGAACAAGAACCAAAATTACAGTGATTACCTAGAGTCATATTCAAGGGTCAATGAATGCACAAGGCTAGGAACTTCAAAGTTTACCAGTCCCTTGTATAAGTACCACTTTAGTGTAGTAAACTATCTCTAAAGGTTCAGTACTGACAAAGACACTTTGTAGCTTATGAACACTGTGAAGCTCACAGGCAATCAAGTTTATCTCTTAGCTTTGACACTAAGAATCCCAGAGGCAAATTTCCAGTGTATCTTTCAATAGTGTAAATCTACAGAATTTAACATCATATAATTTTTTGGACTAACCTCACATATTATTTTATAGTCCCATCTTTACTCTCCCTTTGGGCTTATTGCCTCACTCATTTATTTTATCCTGTTCCCTTGGCATATATGATTTATGTTGCCCTTTTGGAAGAGAGGAAGGTATAATTTAATAAACAGACTCGCAAATCTATGTCTGCCTGAGGGACATCAAGGAAGGATTTGCAGGAAGTACAAGGTGAGCTACTTGCAGGTTGAGTCTATCTTTGCCAGTCAGAAAAGAGGGAGAAGACATGTTAGGTATAGGAGATTGTGTGTGCAAAGGCACAGAGCAAGAAGGAACTACAAGCACTTTCAGAATTGTAGGAGCATCAGGGTTTAAGTGTATGTGGTAGGGAAATGACAGGAGAGGATGGTTAGGCTGTCACATCAAACCGTAATGGATCTTCGTGCCTTGCAAAGGAAAACACTTTTTATTCTGTATAAAATCCAAGCTCCTGAAGGATTTTGAGTAAGAGAGTGATATACTCAAATATGCTTCAGAAAGATTACTCTGGCAGCAGCCTGAAGATTCTTTGCAGGTAACTGATGCTAAAGACCAAGAGGCTGGTGGGAAGTTGAGAGATGAGCTGCATATACAATACGTTGAGGAGGTAAAGGTGAAATGACTAAGGCAGACTGATGCCAGAGTTAGGATGATGCCTCAGCTCTGGCTTTGGCCACTGGGTAAGAAATACAGGAGGAGGAGCAGGTTTGTGAAGATGATGACAGAGACAGTGGGAAGTTCCTGGAAGCCTTCCAGGCAGAAAATGTGCAATAGGCCACCAGATGTAGGACCTGAAGCTCAGGAGAGAGATCTGGGTTGAATTTCTACATTTCTGAGCTGAAGCCATGGCCACAAGGTATCACTGCCGGGGAAAATGTTTGAAATAAGAAGGTCAAAGAGTGCTCATAGGAAGAGTATTGGGGGGGGGGAGGGAATAAAAGGAAAAGTATTTCTCCAAAATGCCTGAGAATTGATGAGAAAGAGACAATGAACCAGAAGAGGGGATTTATATAAACAAAGGCGTGTGACATCTCCAGACAGAGGAAATGCAGTGAGCAGGGGCCAGTCACAGCAGAGACGTCCAGTGAATTGTGCCCATTGGCTGTGATGAATGTAAGACCCTTGATAACCTTCAGAAGAGTAATTTCAGTGGACAGAAAGGGATGCAAGTCAGATTACAGAAGGATAGAGGGTAAATAGGAGCTTAGAAGCAGAGATAATGTCCTTTGATAAGCATTTAAAGGGCTCAGCATGATTTGGGAATATAGAAAAAGTATAAGCTATAGACCTTGTCTTCAAATAGATTACAGTCAAGTGAGGAGGTGGAGAGAAAGCATGCATGCTCTGCTCAAATTGTTATCAGTGGCTTCCAGATATCTAAGCTATAACTGAAGCCAGAAAGGCTAACTAAGCCTGGGCCACAGGATTCAAACAGTTCTCAAAAAGGCTGCAAAGCTGGCCACAGTCAACAAGATGAACTGCATTTTTTTAGCATGTAAAATACTACAAAAAGACCCTGAGGTTGAATCACAAAGGTGGCCTTAGCACATTCCTCAACCCCTTATCTAGCCTAAAATGCCTTAAAATGCCCGATACACTTTAAAATAAGTTAATTCACAATAGTGCTGGGAAACAAGAAAGGTTGCCATTGGAAGAGCTGAATTTTTTAAAATTAAAGATTCACACACTATACAATCCATCCAAAGTATACAATCAATATCGATGGCTCTCAGCTATAGTCAGAGTTGTACATTCATCACCACAATCAATTTTAGAACATTTTTATTGTTCTAAACATAAAACAAAACAAAAAAGAAGAACTGAACTTTTGAAGCAATCCTGAGAGATAAAAGGAAGTGGAATCAAATTATTAGGTGCAAAAATACCACAATCTAAACATGTACAGGAGAAATGTACTATGAAGGTAAAGAACTAAAGAAACTCCAGGTCCAGAAGAGCAAATACAAATGGCAGGAGGGAGCCCTGGGGTAATTTCAAACGTAAAGAACTGCTTTCCAAATGGTCTCGCCCATCCAGCAGGTCAGGTCTTACCTGCCCCTACTCTAAGCAGTGGTCAGCGGTAGATTTTGACCTCTGACTAAGGAAAATGAATTGCCTCGTGGGGGTAACCTCCAGTGTGAGGAGCCACAGAATAGAGCTTGATATAAGCCTAGACAACAAAGACAAGGATGAGGGGCCTCTTGTTCTGGCAATTGAGGAAGGGGTTACCAACCCACCTGTGCTGGCCAGACCAATCTAACATTCCAAGGCTCAGCCTGCCAGTCAACATACCTTGCCCACTCATAAGGAACTCCCTCTGCCCTCCCATTCATCAGGGAGCTCCTGGGGAAACAGACCTACTCAACCACAGAGGAAGGTCTTACAGCCACCCAAACTAATCCACTTCTTTGCCCATGAGTGTCAAAGGAGAATTAAAAATCACCAAACGGGGCGGATGTGGCTCAAATAGTTGGGCTGTGGCTCAAATGGTTGGGCGTCTGTCTGCCATATGGAGGGACCTGGGTTCGATCCCTGGGACCTCCCGGTAAAAATTTTTTTTTTAATGTATATATATATATATATATATATATATAGAAGGTGCCGGTGAGCCGCCAGGCCCCGGGAGCCATGCAGCAAGATGATGATGTAACAGGAGAGAGATGCAGAGGAGAGACAAGACGAGATGCTCCGAAAGCTCTGAAAACCAGGAACCGAGGTGGCGCAGGTGGCAGAACACCTCTCTCCTATATTGGAAGTCTCCAGGATCGAATCCTGGTGAAGACTGGAGAAGGAGGATGAGAAGAGGTGGAGGGAAACAGAGAATTGCCCAGCGAATGGACACAAAACAGCAAATGGAGAAGGGGGAGTTTAAAATGGATAAAGTAAATAAATAAATCTTTAAAAAAAAAAAAATCACCAAACATCTGAGGAAAACCCAAAGTGTAAGAGAAAAGACGGAGGCAAGCAAATGAAAGAACAGAAATAATTCAAGCAGCAGAGTAAAAAAGAGGGTATTGTAATGAATATCCTCTGAAAATTTTGAGAGGATATTTACCCCTAAAATAGCTATGAAAAAAATGAGCACGCAGGGAACAAGAAATTAAAAATATGATTGCCAAGTCAAAGCAATAAAAATATTAAAAGAGGGGCAAATAACTGAATGGACATAGATGATAGTCAAATTCATCATCTGGAAAATAAAGTAAATTTTCTAGAATGTAGAGCAAAAAGACAAAGAGATGGGAAAAGACAGTATGGGAGACGTGGGAATAAATTCCTAGAGGTGAACATTAATCTAATAGAGTTCTAGAAAGGGACAAAGGAAACAAAGGGAAGGAAATAAAAAAAGAAGCAAGCATCTTTGAGTTAAAGAAAAGCCCAGGTTTTCAGATCCAAACAGCCCACCAATTTCCAAGCCAGGATCACATCAATAGAATCACATAGCTTGGTGGCACCCTCAGAATGGGTCTGGGTCTTAGGGAGACCAATCTCTGTAAAAGGAGGATCATGGGGCTTCTTTTTTTGTTTGTTTGTTTGTTTTTTGTTTTTGTTTTTAACTTTATTTTGTACATTTAATAATTGAAAATATAAACAATTAAAAACTAAAAAGTAAACACAGATGAGTAAATATATACATTTCTCAATTAAATGTAATGGATACATATAAATTTTTTTTTTTTAATCAAGCAATATATTACACAATATATTTGGTTCCTAGTAACGCATTCTTACAGTATTTGTCCTTTTGTTTCTGGCTTCCTTCACTCAACATAATGTCCTCCAGGTTCATCCATGTTGCCATATGCTTTATGACTTCATTTCTTCTTACAGCTGCATAATATTCCATCATGTGAATAGACCACAGTTTGTTTATCCATTCATCTGTTGATGGACACCTGGGTTGTTTCCAGCTTTTGGCAATGGTGAATAATGTGGCTATGAACATTGGTGTGCAGATGTCTGTTCGTATCACTGCTCTCAGTTCTTCTGGGTATATACCCAGGAGTGGTATTGCAGGGTCACATGGCAAGTCTATATTCAACTTCCTTAGGAACTGCCAAACAGTCCTCCATAGTGGTTGTACCATCCTGCATTCCCACCAACAGTGAAGAAGTGTTCCTATCTCTCAAGAGGCTTCTTTTGATACTGTGTTTGTACAGCATCCTCACTGTTTTTTTAACCTAGGTTGAATATACATATATTTAGAAGAGCTTCAGGGGAGCTGGTGGAATGGGAGGAAAAAACTGGCAAACCCAGTCAACAAAACCAAAAACTGTTTCTTTAAAAAGATAAATAAGAAAGGAAAATCTTTGGCAATTCTGATTAAGAAAAAAAAAAAAAGAAACAGGACATATACACCCTAAAAATGAGAGGTGGGGTGCAATCATAGGAGGGTAATATAAGAATACTACACCAATCATTTAATTAAAAAGTATGAAAATAGATGACACTAAAGATTTTCTGGGAAATGTCTATTATCTTTGCAACTCCTCTGTCTAAAATTATTTCAAAATGGAAATAAAAAGGCATTAATGGCTCTCTATTACCTTCTCATTAAACTCTGGCAAAAAAGACTACAACTGGCCCCAACGTTTCTTTTCAGCCTTATTTCCCCAAATCTGTCTTGGACACTCTATACTTCAGCCTAACTATTCCTCATCCATGCCTTGACGTCTTCTAACCACTCCCATATTCACACTGTAACCTACTCTCGAAGTCCTATTGCCCTCTTCTCTTTATGTCTAAACCCTACCTATCTTCCAAGACTCCACTCAAATGCCACAATCTCCCTGAATTTTCCCTCATTTTCACTGCTTGAACTATCTACCTTCTCTGGTTTCCCAAAGGAGTTCTCTCTTTTTCTGTTTTGGTACTTAAAGTTTCCCACCTTACACTAAAGTTACTTTTGTGCATGTTCTGTCTATGTAATAAAATGCCAGGCCCTGTATCTTTATGTCCCCCATGACTCCAAGCACTTTGCTTTGTATATAGTAAATGCCTAACAAATGCTGTTGAATGAATAACTAAATGCATGAATAGCAAAGCCCATGACCGAATAAATTTAATATCTGTCTATTCTTGTATATAGTCAATACTTAACTCCTAACTCTACAAGATGGTGGGCTAGGAAGGAAAATTCAGTAATATTAACATCAGCTGATGTTTATATCTGTGGGTGAAGATTTGGAAGTGAGTGAATTTGAAAGTATTGGTTAAAAAGACCTTCTAGTTCTCTCTGAATTTAATTTATGCCTAGTAACTTCCCTCCACTGTACCCCCATGACTATGAATAACCAAGATTTGGCCATACTCATACCCAGGCGTATGTTATGTGTGTTCCTATTGATACACTAATTATAATTGATCTAGAATATTATGCATTCGACAGATCAGTGAATGGGCTGAGAGGATGCAAGTCAGATTCTGGCGTACTTGTTTTTGCTTTTGCTACCTTTAGAATTATGACTCTCCCAATCATCTCATAAATTTCTAACCAAAATGATAAGACCTCCCTTAAGTAGTACATTCAACAACCTCCTCGTGGTCTTTGAAAAATAAAAAACAAAATGGAAAATAATAAACTCTTCAGCTGGGAGAACTCTTGGTGATTTCTCTGATCATAAGAGGGTCTCCTTTTCCTTATGTTTAAATCATCATATTTTAAAGTTCTCAAGAGTACAGTTAACATCCTTGCTTAAGAAGATCCAGAATTTCCTGAGTCAGATATGTTTCGAAAATGTGTTTCTGTGATCAGCTGCCAAACCTGGCCCCTTAACCCATTTGACTCTCAAAGATGATTTGGAAAAGGAAAACAAGGGGGGAAAACAACAACAGCAACAAAGAAAGGTTTCCTAAAGCAATGTCTTTACACTTTGTCAGTTCAGAACCATCTTAAATGCTCTTTTCACCATATAATATTTTGTCGTGTTTTTGCCATCAGTTGGTTTGTAAGACCTGATGTGCTTATTCCTGCAATGCCTTTCACATAATCAAATGTCACCCCTGTGCATTGCAAATCATCTCATGATGGATTATTAATGCCAAGAGCATGTGCTAAGACATGGAGAGACCATTATGCCAGCAGTAGCCTTCTTACTGAGCCGTGGACATCACCTCCAATGGTGCCAAGTAATTGAAAATACTTGAAGTGGAGTATGTATTGCAAGATTAATCACTCTGGTTCAGGCAGTTTCATGAAAGCTGTAAGAGATTATGCTCATTCATTCCTGAGAAAAATGGTATTCGGACTGAGCTTTAGTTTTCTGATTAATCAAAGGAAAGCAGTCAAAAAGCTCTGATGGACACAAACCACAAGTTTTTATGCAAAGAAATCTTCCACTGAAGTAAATGGGAGGCTTGTGCCCATGAAGACTAATTAAAGAATTTTCAGTTAGTCTTGACACCACAGCCCACAAAAAATGGAGACAGCAGCTATTACCCTAACTTTAAGCCATGGCTTAATAAACTATTACAGTATAGAAAAAAAATAAATGAAAATATAATTTTATTTTGTATTTCTGCACAATAAATAAAATCATCCATGTGTACTAAATTATTTTTCTTTTAGAAAGTAATATTGAAACACTTATTATATTTATTATATCTTTTATAAAAGAAACCATTTTCTACTACTACAGGCATTAGTAGAAATTAATGTATTTTGGACCTATTTTCTTTATGCAGTTTTTGTCTAGGCAGTTTAATCCTTCCCCAGCCACAGATCAAGACCACAAAAACTGTTCAGAAATTTCCGTTTTTTTACAATAAGAGAAACACAAGAGCCATCAGATCAACGTCTGGCTCCCCTCTTGATGAACTCCAAAAGGAAAGCCACTCGTTTCAGCAGCTGTTTTTGTTTTCAAATCCAAAAAAAGAATTTAATATTGAGGTTTTTTTAATCTTATTTTATATTTTGATTAAAAGATTTGTGATTCAAGTTTTGTTTCCAAGCCAGTACAGTGGTCTTCCATATAGAGTCTGCTGGAGTGATTTAGATTAATGAATTTTACTTTTATTTGGAGTAAAAAGCAAAAATTCCCCTGCTAGACCATGCGATTATTTATGTGGATGAATTATGATTGAATAAAAACTGTGCCCCTTGGCTAAAACATTGATATGATAGCTCGATTTATTTGAAGTGAGGGACACTTATTCATTGGGTTATCATACCTTTTTCCATGTATTTTTTTTTTTTTTTTATTGTTAAAATTGCTTCACAGAAAATAAATGCAGGTATTAAACACTTGAGTTGGGTACTTAGATTGCTTATATAATGCCAGGCATCACAGGAAATTGAATCATTTGGTATTTCTGTAGGTAAACTGTTGATTAAATTTTTCTTCATTTCTAGCCAATGTTTGGTGCTGTGTACCAGAGCTGCACAGTAGGGAGACGTGAGATGGAGCACTCAGAGCAGATGAGCGCCTTGTAAAGTTCTATCTCTAAAAGGCACTGAAGTTATGCTACTCTAGTTTTCAAACCAAGGCTATTTCCTATGAAGATGTCTAGAAAAACTACTTTTCTAAGTGACATATCACCCAAAAGAAAGTGCTTATCTTTGCATAGTTTTAGTTACTTAAGGCAGTAAGCACATTTCACCTGTGTTAGCAGATAAAAAACACATGTTCTATACTTTCATACTTTGAATGATTATTCTCAAAGTCCAGGAAAGTAAAGGTATATTTAAATTAGAATAAACTAAGTTTATAAAATTAAGTATTTCCCAGGAGAGAAGGACTAAGAGAAAATTTGATTATGATATAGATAATTCATAAACTTGACTAATGGAATTGTAATGCTCTCTTTTTACTGATTATTAAATAAGGCTTGGCTTAAACATTCCATACCCCAAAAAGAGATTTGGTTTCTGCCATAACATTGAGACTGTTGCCCTCACTAATGCTGTTTTAATGCCAAGTATTTTTATTTGAATTCATCCGTGACCTCTTCTCTGTCTCTAGAGTTGGATACCTGGACTCAGATGTGCTGCATGCTATGCAATGTAGCATAACTTCTAAAAGAGGCATTTCCTGGTGGAAATCCACAGGAAAGCATCCTGTTTTGCAACTAATGAGACCCAAAGATGGTTATAACCCTTTCCCAATTGAAAGTCATATAACAGCTAATTATCCAACTTTAATGACTTGTCCCATGAAACTAGTAATATATTATTTTAATGAGACCCTATATTTATTCCCCAGCCCCCTTCCCTAACTTGAATCTGTTTCTTTTCTTATCAAGTGAAATGAATAGGGATGCTTGGCCTCCAAATAGAACAGAAAAGTATAGTGAAAGGAACACTAGGGAAAAGGTGGCATGGTAAATAAAGGCTTCAGACAATTTTCCCAGGACTCTTCCACCCCCAAGTTCATAAACTTTAGGGAGATGCTCACTGTCTCACCGAGCCACCAAGTGTGGAAGCAAGTCGATTCTACCTCTCCCCAACATGCCCCCCCACCCCACCCAGTTCAGCACCAAGTCCTTTCACATCAAAGCACCTATAAAAAATAAACTCAAATCTTGAACCGTGATCAATTCATCTTGTCTTCACTTAACTTGAAAAAAGAAAAAGGAGAAAAAGAGAGAAAATCTCAGGAGCAAAACACAACATGGTTTTGTAATAGTTACCAGGGACCTTGGTCTCAATGTGTGTGTAGAATAGCTTTGGCGGCAGAGGTAAATGAAGTGGAGGCCAGGTGGTTTATATTATAAAAATAACATTCTGACCCACCATGTGCATGAAACATTTCTTTCAGTTGACAGGAACTGGTGAGTTTTCTCTGAAAATTGGCCTCCCAGGCCAGGACCCTCCCCCACACCTAGCCAAAGACCCCCATTCCTAGCACACACAGGGATCCAAATTGTTCCCAACGTGTTTGCAGCCAACCTGACCTCTAGAGAAGGAGACACAATATTAACTTGGGTGACTGAATTTTTTCACCGGTTACCCTTTTTCACATCAGCATCTGGAAGAGGAAAAAAATGTGAATATAGCCACAATTAGATAAATTGGAACACATGCAAATGTTCATGCTTAGACCAGGGCAGTCAAGCTCTTAAAGAACTGAAAAGGGTACAATTAGCAGCAGGGCCGGGTCTATGGTATCCTTTGTGCTGAAGGCTGCTGTCAGGATGGAACTGAGGTGTTGGTGATACTGGCCAGAGCTTGCAGGAGGGACACATGAACTCTGCAAGTCACTTGCTAAAACTCAGACTCCAGGAGGCAAAAGCAAAGCGTTCCCAAGCACCTGAATGACAGACTTAGCAGCCTAAAGGATCTGGGTGAGAATTCTCACCTCTCACAGTCAGTTTATTTGGGTTTGCCACCTGCAAACTGCCAGTTTGGGAGGCCCCCTCGAGTAAGATGTGCCACTGAGCACACGCTACCTAAATAACCAGGGCCTGCCCTTGATCCCAGGGAGGGCAGCATCTTCTGCTCTGAGTCATGTAGAGATGGTCTTTCACATATGCATTACTGTTCTTATTTTCAAAAAATTGCTACATAAAGCTATCTTCCAGTTCCTAGGCTGCCATTGTAGGAACAGAGTAAAAGTGTGCCTAACTTAGTTTTATATTATGCATTTTGGATCTGCAGACCATTTTTTTCCCTTGCTGTCCTGGAAACACATTTATGAATAAATTCTAGTCTGTTGCATGTTTAAGATAGAAGTTACTTATTTGATGTCTTTCCACATGTTTTCCTAAAGAAGGCACTGTAATTGGTTTATATGCACAATAAAGTCTTGAGCCAGAAACAACTACTCATCACATGTATCCTGTCCATTTTCTAATACAAAGCATGGAAAAGTTACCACTCTGAGTCTTAATTGTGTCTGCTTGGCTAGAAGCTGTTTCTATGAACAGTAGCACACCCATAAACAGTTTTAAAACAATTCATAAACAATTACAATAAAATTAATGTCTTATTAAGCATTTCTATTTATCACATGTACATGTCTACCAACATTTTATTTCAATTAATTTAAGAACTTTTGTCCATTCTTAAACATCGACTAGCTACTATTTTATTTCAGGACAGGCTACTGACTCTTGAATTAGTCTTGGCTGAATCTTGACATTGCATAGTATGGCAGGATCAGCCAACTTGAACAGTTATCATGGAAGAAATAAAAACTACCAAGCAGGAAGGTAAAATTGAAACCTGAGTTAAGTCAACAGTGCTTAAAGTACATGCTTAAGGGCCTACATTTACTTGCTCTTCAGACAATCTATCATAAAGGGAGTTTTTGTTTACCTGAATGCTGTTTTCCTTGACTCTTTGGTAGAAGCAGTCTCTAGTGAGAAATTAGCCATTTGATGTTAGCAGAGGTAGATTTACCATGAAGCTAATGAAGCTTATATGCAGGTCCCTAACTTTTTTATTTGCAATTTCATATTGTTTTTCTTAAATAGGTCCCCTAAATTGTATAACTTCAGGCCCCACAAAACCTGGTTCTGCCCCTGCCTGTCAGAAATGAGACACAGCCGTAACAGAAGGAAAATTTCTCTGAGTTCTAAGTCCACCTGCTTTAGAACCACCTGGGAGGCTCTTATTGCAAATTCCCCACCAGATCCATCTGAAGAGATTCTGATTCAGTCGGTCAGGCTGGGGCCTGGGAGTGTGCATGTTTAACAAGTTTCCCAAGTGATCTTACTATAAACGCTACGGTTTTTGAACGCTTGAGTCAAGACTACTGGCCTTGGCTTGGCGGTGATCTTCCAAGTGGACCCTTGGACTCATTGGTGATCTAAAATGCAAAATAAAATACAAGACCAGAATGATATGGTCTTGGGGAATTCTTGGGGAATTTCTTATCCAGTGGAGCTGGCAAAGTTTAATTTGAATGAATTTTACTTTTGAAGAGTTGCCGAACACTTCTTAAAAATTGCTAGGCAACCTTATGTGGTTGAATCCCAAATTCTCTTGCCCTAGACTTAAGCAAGAGGTTCCTTTCAAACAAGAAGATAATTATTGGCACATCCTCCTCCTTATTGCACACAGTTTCTTGTAACAGTGTGCTACTTCTTTGACCTTTTCTCCTAAATGAGTCAAGTTTGTCATGCAGGGATAGAAAGAGATATTCTTGAAATCTCATACCAAAATGATCCATGCAATACCAAAGCTAGAGCTTTGGCTAAAGCACTGTATTGGTTTTGAGAATGCATGTGACCTTAGCCAAGTTACATATCTTCTCTTTTCCTAAATGGGTATCTATTTCTGTGAAGAACAGAATAGCAGTGGTTAAAATTTTGTGCTTCCAACTCAGATAGACCTGAAATGAATCTTGTTTTGGCCATCTTTTATTTTTTATGACCTTAGGATATGAATGCCAAGAGGCAGGAATCACTAGGTCACCTCAAAGGCTGGTGGCTACAGCCTTTAAATACCATTCCGAGCAGTACCACAGATGCTCTTTATTCATTTATTTGTTTGTGTGTTTATTTACTTATTTATTTATTTATTTGTTTGTTTGTTTATTTATTTATTGCTTTAATTTTAGATTAGAACCAGTAGGCTTTGAAATGATTATAGTGGTTTATAATCTACTAGCATCTGAGCACCAAGATAAATAAATGTCTGAGTGGGTTCTGCCAGCCACTTGCAAAGCAAGTGGCTCCACATGCCTCAGAAATCCACAGCTGACTTCAGTAAAGTCTTGATTATTAAGTATTCCAGCTCTGCACTTTCACAGAGTGCAAAGGACATATGTTGACTCTCTGTATTAATAAGAATGGTTAGCGGATAAGGCGTGGTTTACAAATCTGTATTTATGATTAGGGTCTGGTTAAAAAATAGCAAGAATAAGCCATACAACCTGGAAAGTCTAATTCTAGCAGAAAGTTGTTTTGAAATAACATCATACTTCACTCACTCCTCAATTGATGTCTTTGACGTCCAGTTTGGACACATCAGTAGAACGTTCTGTCACTTGCCATATTTTATTTTCATGCAATGTTTCCCACTGTTTGACATCACATTAACAGCAACAGTGCCTGGTCTTAGAGCAGCATCCATACTGATCTAGATATGCCAAGCGATTGCTGTTTGGCTAAGTTTCTTGCTTATATACAGGTTCTTATGGTTTGAGAGACACCATTAAAAAACCCCTAAAGAAAAATATTCAGCCCTCACTGGTTTGGATTTGTATCTCCAGAATTTTGAAGGAGTGGCTGGTCAGCACTATAGAGACATTTTGAAGTACTTGTCTTTCAGAAATACGAAGGACACAGCAAGAAAATTTCTTTAATGGTTCAGAATTTATTTTATTTTATGTACTTATTAATCGTACACTTTCTCCCCCATTTTAACCAAACATTCTGTAAATTGAACTGATAAAATAAGTAAAGACATGTGTCTACTTTAAAATCATGATATTTGTTAAGGCTCCTTAGTCTTTTTAATGCTTTCTGGGTATAAGGCTCTTTTTGTTTTCCCAGTCAAGCATCACTTTGATCTCCAGAGCAGTGCCATTTGGTTGTAAATGTATGGGGCACCTTTGATCTAGTACTTAGCTGGTCTTATTTAAAATAGATAGCTTCTTTTATCTAAGTAGTGTTTACTAGGTCTCTCTCTCTATGAAAGATGGTTTAAATTGCTATTATTTAGATAGAATGCTACATAAAGTTTCTTGAGAGTGTTCGGATCTGAATCTAATTTTCTAAATTCTAAAACCCCAAAGGCGCTATTATGGATTTAGTAGAGCCAAATTCCTATTTAAACAAGTTACTCCTACAGATGTCAGGTAATTCTTGCAAAAACTTTGCTTTTTAATGGGGAACTGATTCTCCAAAGAAGAGTAAACATTCTACACTGGGGGTGGGGTGGGGGAGTGAATAAAAGATAATCTCAGAGTATCTGAACTTAATAGCCAATTAGCCCTCCAAAAATTCAGGCATTAATATATTTTTATGTTACTGGGTTATGTGTACCATACAGAGTGTACTGAAATAGAACTCTTTTTTAAGTAAGATGTGTATATCTTTAATTCTTTCTTTAAAGGGGATTTCTTGAGCATTATGTCAGGTGCTTTCAGTGTGTTTGAGTTTTCTAAGCTGTTGAATTCAGTTATTCATTCAACAAACTGCATGCCAGGTGCAGGGAAACACAGATGACTAAGTCACAGATGCTGCCATTAAGGAGCTCACAGCCTGGGTGGGAGTGGGGGTTGGGGAGGAGGATGTACTAACAGAGATTGACATGATCAGATAGTTACACAAAGTGGGACAGTTACATGTGGCACATGTCTTGTATGTGCAGTGGTCCTTCCAGGCTGGCCGTGGGAATGGTCAGGATAGGTGACTTAGAACTGAAAATTCCTTAAATTCCCAGCCCAGCCCATAATGAAAAACCAACCTAACTGCCCAAACACCCCTGGTTTATTACAGGTGGCCTGAGAGAGATCTGAAGCTATGCCAAAGCCTTCTTGCTTGTCATTCATCACCAGGGAGGAACAAACCAAAGTACCTTCCATGTACACTTTAGAACTTTAGCTCTATTCTTGTTTATAGGAAATCTCTCATCTGTTGTAGGTTAAAACAGCTCCTCCTGCCTTTAATCTTTCTGATTTGTTAGGCTCCAAACAGATGGTTTTTCCAGTCTCCTCAATGTCATCTTCCAGGCATTTTGGAAGTCTTGTATTTACTTTATCCATGAACTAACCATGCAGGAGAACCTCCAGGCACTGACTCTGGGCCCAGACGCTGTGGAGGATTCTCAAGAAGCTTCCAAGGGACCCTCCACAGGCCTGGGCTATGTGGGAAGGAAAACAAGTAATCTGTAGTCAAGTCCATGATGATTATAATATATAGTCACTACTGTTCCAGAAGGTTGGAGGGGTACCTGACCTTAGGGGCCTCAAACTGGGTTTGTGGAGATGGAAAGGAAAGGCAGACTCTGGAAGACACAAGAATGTAAGTTTGGAATGTTCCTGGGACAATGCAGAGACAGTCAACTGGTCAACGTTGGGCAGATGGGGTGAAGGTAAAAGCAAACTGGTGTTGGTGGTCTAAAGTCCTTGAGACTGTGAAACCACAAAATGAAGCATTTCTTTAGTACCTTCTCTCTTATTTCAAATCAATCACCAAACTCCACTGATTCTTGGAATCATGCAGGGAACCTGGGAGATTAGAGAGTCCAGCCTTCCCATTTGTCCAATGAAGAAATTAGCCCCCAAAGTACAGATGGTCCAGGTCTCACAACCGCCGAGCCAGGAGTGCTGCGTTGACCAGATTCTGGGTCTGACCATCTCCCCCTGGGGCTCGTTTCCCACTAGGAGTCCTGGAATAGGATCTAGGACTCTTAAGTGGGCCTTGGATTAACAGGAGCCTGCAGAAAAGAGGCCATCACACCCTGCGGTTCTCCAACAGGTGTGGACTCCAGGTCAGTCCAGTTCTCATAGAGCCTTACCCCCATATCTGGATTCCCCAGGGTCCATGCCCAGCTGGAATTTGAAGACCGCGTATTGTTAGTTCATAAGAAGAGACAGAGTAGACAGAAAACAATCAAGTTACATGGAACAGATCATGTCAACCATAGGGAAGCCAGGCTAGGAGGATGGAGAGAAACATAGCATTTAGGGAAATGGATTATTTTTAATGAGTTACTAATCAGAGGTTGTTTATGACCACTGACTTTGGGAAGCCCAATGTCCAGGGGAGAAGAGGCAACCAACATGCATATGGATGAGCCACATTGCACACAACCCAAATAAAGGTACAAGAATGACAGAAAAAAGAAAGTTTCAAGCTTCTTGTATTAATAAGGACTGGTATGGCTGCAAGTGACAGACAGCCAGTGGAAGCAAGATTAAGGGAAATTAACATAATTGAGAAACCCATCATGGTCAGTTTGGGTTCAGCTGGATTCAGAGAATAAAATGAGATTGCCAGTATTATAAATAATCCCTCCCTTGGCTCTGCTTTCCTATGTATTATCACCAATCTGAGGCAGGCTCTTCCCTTGTAGTGGCAAGATGGCTGCAGTAGCTCCAGCAACCATAGCTGAAGAGATGGCTCTTCTTCTAAAGTTCCAGTCAAAGTACCTGGAAAGGCTGGGTTAGGTCAGGAGCTTGTCTTGAGCCATCACTGTAGACAAGGGAATGTGGTGCTGGTTGGCCAGGCTGTAGCCACACCCATCAGAGCACGATGGAGCATGTCTCACCCAAACCACATGGACTGAGAGCAAGGCGGAGAGGGTAGTCCTCAAGAAAATCAGGGAAGTGATGTTAGAAGGAAGGTGGGGGATAACTGCTGGACAAGTGAAAACAATAGATATCCCCAACATTTGGGAAGGTATCCTCTTGATATTAACAGCAGTACCTTCTTATGAATTTGAAGGAAAAAAAGTATACAACTGGGGCATTTATGTGCGTGATAGCCAACTCTCAAAGGGTATGCCCTGTGCCAGGTATTCTCAGTGCTTTATCTCTATTACCTAATTGGTTCTGACCTCCACTCTATGGCGTTAGTCCCATTTTATAGAGGAGGAAATTGAGGCACAGAGAGATTAATTAACTTGTCCAAGGTCTTCCAGCTAGTATGTATCAGAGCCGGGATTTGACCCAAAGCATTCTGATTCCAGAACTTTTGTTTTAATTATTGTATTACAAGTATTTCTCCTTTTCCTATTTTTCATCTTTCCTTACATGTTTTTCCCTCAAGGATAAGGATTTGTGGAGGGCCCTGATAATGAATGTAAATCACCTAGCACACAACAAGAGCCATTATTACCTTTTTATTACTTATTAACAGAGTATGCAAAGCCTCTGGTACATAGTAGACATTCAGTGATTGTGAAATAAGACAAAAGGCAATTGAAGACCAATCCAGACATTTGCATGAGCCCTAGAGCTGAAAGAAAATCTGCATGATCTTCAAAGGGATTAGCAATGTGTCTGAAAGAATAAGCCCAGACAAGAAATATATGAATAGAAATGTGCAGAGACCCACTGATGCAGGGATGAAATGGGGAGACCCTGAATCCTTTAATGACTCCTATTCTCATTCTCTTCTCAAGTGCTGCTTAAGTAGAGCTGAGGCCAGACGGGATGCTGCAAAAGTGGCATTGATCAATTCCCTCTTCAATGAGCTGCCCTCTCGCAGGATCACCAAGGAATTCATTATGGAAAGTGTTCAGGAAGCAGTTGCCTCCACCAGTGTAAGTACCCACCAGGGAAGTGAGGAACTGGCTGCACTGAGAACACTGAGGCATTTGAAAGCTGGAAGATGCTAAAATGAGCAGAGTTTATTTTTAAGAATTATGTAAGTTTTGAGTTTATCCATTAAATCATTATTTTCAGCAAAAAGAACACTTAAATTGGAAATCATGAAACTGGAGCTGGCTCCTAATTCCAGGTCTCAGTAATATTCTTTAGCCTCCCTTGATCACAAGTTCTTAAGCTTTAGCTCAAGGTAGATAATTTGAGCCATCTAGATTTATTTATTGGAATGTTTGTTTTTTGAGGGGCATTGATTCTTTTAGGGCCCGAGGAGCATGACAATTGACCACCACTTTAATCTCAGTGATAAACTAGATTAATTTTTCCCAAACGTGACTAATCAGAAAAATTATCTGAGGTGCTAATTAAAAGTGCCAGTTGCCTACTCACCAGCATGGGGCCCTGAAATCTGTTGTTGTTTTTTTTTGTTTTTTTTTTTTAAAGGAAACCTTGATTGGCTTGTATAACCCACCCTCTCTGCTTGGTTATAAGGAATCCTGGGGTGAGCTGTATGCCCAATATATGTTAGTTATTAGCATTACCATGGTTAATAGCAATGACTTCTTTCAGAGAGCTTTGAAAATGTCTGAAATGAACATAATTAAATGCAACATGCTTTAAGAACCAAAAAAAAAAAAAAAAACCCTGTTTCAGAAATTTAGATAGGACATTTTCTCAGAAATCTAGGAGTAGATTTTATTTGCCACATGAATTATTTGGAGCTCCTGACCCCTGCTACTTTGAAGCTATAAACCACAGAGGACGCCCTGGGTTCCCACCTGTGCTCTCTCTCCTGCACACCTAGGCCAGTGTCCAGCTGTGTGTCATCCAAGGGCAGGAACTTGATGTTTCCAAACGGTTTTGCCACCTCTGGCTTTGCCTTTTGGCATGGATAAAACCCATCTGAGGGAGGTGGCTGTGGCTCAGTCAGTGGGGCTCCCGTTTGCCATGTGGGGGGCCCCGGGTTCGGTTCCCGGGGCCTCCTGGTGGGAGCAGGCCCGCCCGCACGGCGTGGTTGGCTGACCCAGCGAGCGCGAGCAGCAGGGGGGTGATGAATGAATAAATAAATAAAATCTTTTAAAAAAAAAAAAAAAAAAAAACCATCTGAGATCTTCCTTCTTTTTTCCTACTCTTACTAAAAAGATGCTGTCACACTCACGGAGCTGCTAAGAAGGAAGGAGACAATATCAGACCAGCAGTGACCCTTTTGCTCCTTTTCTCCTCATAAACGCTCTTATCATTTAAAGGAGAGATGTCATTTAAAGGGAAGAGGCTGGGGAAGGAGGGCGTTTGACCTGCCAGGGAGACTTCAGGGAGCTCTGGTCTGTATCTGGGCTGAGGATGAAAGGAAGTCTTTATTTTCTGACCTTGTAAATTTCAAGTGCCTTTGAGGAACAGAAGTTAGGAAAATGATGCCTGATTTATATAGGTGTGGAATTTACTCAGGAGCAGGGAGAGGCCCTCAGTGTAAATGTAATTTATCATTTTTTTCATGGAAATTTCTAAGGAAAGAGAAGATATATAGCTTGCAGGCTTCTGGATGGATTTCCTCTGGGATATTTAAAAAGCCAACATAAATATTACAGCCGCAGTGTGTTAATGTTATTGCATTCAATAGCTATAAATTTACTGCTATCTGATGCTGGCAGTTGTTTGCTCAGTCTCACAAGGTCGCTATTGTCCACCTTTCCAGGAATCCAAGGCCATGGGATATTGAAGGGCAAGCTAGATCTATTTGGCCCAAATGTCATTTCAACGCTTATTTTAGTTTTTTTTGCCATCGCTCCCCCAACCAAATTGAAAGGGAACTTAGTTTCCACCCATCACCCACCCACCTTTTTTCCTAAAGAATAAATATAAACCAATATAAATATAAACCAAGATCATGTCTCCAAGCCAAATGCCATTGTATTGTGCAGAACTACTATTAAGCATCAGGGCAGTAAAATATGAATGGTCCATCCAACCGGAGAATTCTTTCCATGTCACTTACACATCTGGTTAATGTCATGGGAGCAAAACCAACATCTCATGATTTCCATAATCAGTGAAGGCAGCCCTGGAGGGCAGTCTTGCTAATGTGAGTGCCACCACCACCAAAAGTCGTGTGCAATGTATAGGAATTTCTACTTTGGGATGATTACCCTTTCAGGGAATATATAATCAGTTAACATTCTAATCAAAAGCTAGATTCAAATTGATTACAAAACCCTCTTTACTCTGAGTCATGGTGAGATTAAGGATTTTATTTAAAATCAGTTGGAAACTTGGTTGTAGAATAGATACTTGAAGGCCTAGAACAAGAGAAGGCTCACTGTGTGGCCCCAGAATTAATTCATGACTACCTGGAGAAGGGGGAGAAAAACCAGTAACGTTTCCTTTTTACCACTTTCCTTTCCAAGGGCACATTAGATGACGCCGATGACCCCAGCACCAGCATTGGAGCCTATCACTACATGTTGGAGTCAAATATGGGGAAAACCATGCTGGAATTTCAGGTACCTGACTGCCTGCCACTTATGTATTTGTTTTAGTTTGCCAGGGCTGCTATGACAAATACCGCATAACGGGTTGGCTTGAACCATGGTTTCAGAGGCTAGAAGTCCAACGTCAAGGTGTCAGCATGGCTTGCTTTCTCCCAGTCTGTAGCATTCTGGCAGTCCTCCCTCACATCATGATCTCTCTCTCTCTCTCCTTGCATCTGCTCCTCGGAAGGGTTTCCGCTGACTTCTGGTTTTCACTTCTGTGTCCAATTTCCTTTGCTGATAAGGACTTCAGCCTTATTGGATTAAGGTCTGCCTTCATTCATTTGGGCCACACCTTAACTAATAATAGCATCTTCAAAAGTCCTATTTAAAAATAGGTTCACACCAGTAGGGATGCAAATTAAAACATCAACATGTCTTTTGTGGGGTACACAATTCAATCCCCCCAAAATCTGATTATCTAATCCAGATGCCTAAAAGAAACCATCACTCTTATCACTGACATGTCCTGTTCCAATAAGCTACTCTTTTTTCTTTTGGTCTTATAGGTTTGGGCCATTTTGATTTAACCCTCCTAGAATCTGTACAATAGCTACACCCCAGCCACACCTCTGTAGGTGAAAACAAATAAGCAAGCAAGCAAGGTATACTCTTTGCTTTAAGAAGGGGAGTAAAAGACTTAAGTCTAAGAAGTAGGTAAATAACATCATCTTATGACAGTGACATTTTGCCAGCTTTTCAGTGCAAACAGTTCTCCTTCCACCAAATCAAACAGTTTGATGTGTTGGTTAAGACCATCTGATTCTTAATTTTCAGAAGTTGTAGCTGAACATTTCCATAATATACACCAAGCAGTGCTCCTCCTCAATTCTGGTATTTCTACTAAACAAGATCTCCCACCTCCTATTTTTAACTTAATCCAAAAATTTAGCAATTTGTAGCCCTTTTTCATCCACTGCTGTCAAGCAATTATAGGTTTGAGGAACTAGTTACCTATATTTGCATATTAAATAGGCTTATTAACAACAATACCAACAACAATACTAATTTATTGGATGATTACTCTGTCCAACACTATGCTAAGCACTTAAATATTATCATAATTTAACCCTCACAACAACCATATGAGGTAGATATTATTATTATCTGTGTTATTGGTGAAGGAAGTTAGGCCCAGCTAGTAAATGCCAAAGCCAGGGTTCAGAACCAAGTATTCTGATCTCTGAGCTTACATTCCTAAGTATTGTTCTTGGCAGATGGTAGTTCAGTAAGTAGTGTTTGGGTGTGAAATGTGTGCCTCTCTTAAACCCCAAGCTTGAATGTAGTTTATCATCCATGCATGTGCACTGCTGGTAGGAATCAATATCCAATATTATAATCACAAGCCTTTCTCCCTGGTGATTCTATTTCTTTAGGTTAGAGTCCAAGAAATAATCAGAGAGAGAAAGTTTTATGAACACAAATATTCATCATGGTATAATTTATAATGGTGTTACAGCTGAGCCCTGAAGCCACAAGATTTCAAATACCTTCACTGAGATCTTTTCCTGACTACAGTTGCAGAGCCATTTCAAGTGGATATGTCCCTCCTGCCTATTTCTCAAATCATGATTTTTATTCATCAGCACCCCTGTATGACTGAAGCCAAAATACCCTTTCTTCATCCTATCCTGAGAAGATCTTGGTCATCCAGTTTTCTCCGTAGGTGGCCATGGTCTTAATGAACTTTGATGTAGCCTGACTTGGTTTGGAAAAAACCAGGTATCATCCTTAAAGTCTATTGTCTCAATTTGCTGGGCTGCTATGACAAATACCACACAAAAACAATAAGCATTTATTGGCTCACAGTTTTGAGGCTAGAAGAAGTCCCAAATCAAGACTCTGCAAGGTGTGCTTTCTCCCCCTAAATTACAACAATCTACTAGTGTTGACTTCCAGCAATTCTCGAGGTCTCTCGGCTTTTAGCTTAGCCTCCTTTCACATGACAATGTATTCTCTATTCTGGTCTCTATGACTTCCAAGTTCTCTTTATAAGGTCTCCAGTAAAATGGAGTAAGATCCAACCTGATTCAGTCGGCCACACTAAAAATATCTTCCAAGGGTCCTATTTACAATGGGTTCACATCCACAGGGACATGGATTAAGATTAAGAGCATGTGTTTGTTGGGATACATCATTCAACCTTCCACACATACCTGCTCGAGTAGACAGGGACACGTGTCAGCTCAGTGGCTCTGAGCACAGGCTTTGGATTCAGTTGGCTGGGTCTAGCCTGGCTCTACATTTTACCTCCCCATCTGTTCCCTCACCTGTAAATCAGGGAGAATAATAGTACCTACCTTACAGTGCCACTGTGAGAATTGAATGCAACAATGTGGAAGGAGCCCAGCACAGTGCTTGGCATGTGATAGGTTAACAACTGCTTACTAGCTCAGTGAATGTTAACAACTGTTTGCTAGAAGTCGCAAGAGGCTGCTGGATGGACTTCCTTGACATCTTTAACCTAAGGCATTAAGTGAGGTCCAGGTAGCTAGCTCCCCAGCACACCTCAGGGCCGCTACTGTAGAAAACAAGGGTGAAACTGTAAAAGGGTCCATGATTTTTCCTTTATTACGATCTGAAATCAGAGGGGAAAAATAATAAAAGAAAAACATGCCCCTTTAAAATCACACAGGCCTGGGTATGAAGTCTGCTCCACCACTTCCCACCTGCAAACTTAGCTATTCTGAGACTCAGTTTTCTCATCTCTAGAATAGGAAAATGAATGTCCATTTTGTAGGGTTTCTGTGAGACAAATAAGATGACATTTATAAAGTGTCTAACAGTGCTTCCCCCAGGGAGGAACCTCAGTTATTTTAATTCTTCTCCCTGTCAAAAGAATATTGTACTTCTTTTATTATAGAATGAACATTGCATACCCCCAGTACACAGTAGCTTGTATATGATTTCATAGCTAATATCAGAAAATCAAGAATGATTTTGAATGTGATTGGGTTAGTCTGCCAAAAATGAGAAGGCGAGACTAAAAAAACAAAACAAAAAAATTCTTAATATTCCTTCCTTTCAAATATTATGAAAGGCTCTACTCAACCTTTTCTTTTAGTAATACTTTAATCACTTTGCTACAGGCTGTGTGTTTTCTATGTGTAGTTATATATTTAAATATGTGAAATAATTTTTTTTTTTGAGTATGGGGGAATGAACTCGGGGCCTGGTATGTGGGAAGCTGGTGCATAATCACTGAGTCACATGGGCTTCCCTGAGTTGTTTTTTTTTCTCTCGGTCGTTTTGCTTGTTGTTTGTTTCTGTTTTTTCAGGAGGCACTGGGGAACTGAACCCAGGACCTCCCATGGGGCGCTCAATCGCTTGCTCCCCCAGAAATAATAATGTGAACATGCTTCATAAATTCTTGTAAACGAGGCTGGGTGCAGGATGGGGGGCAAAGAAAGAGGATGTGAGGGCAGGGCAGGGAAAACCCACAGCCCCTCCCCACAATAGGGATGCTAGCAACCCAGGAGGAGGGCGGAAGAGCACATGCCCCTGCCTTCTGCTAGCTCTAGGTTGTCTGCGGGGCCTCAGCAGGCTCCTTGGTGGCCTGGGTTAAACCCGTCAGTTTGTGTCTGCCCGCAATGGAAAATGACCGCAGATCTGGGCGGTTTCTGCTGCTGACAGGGCAATTCTGTACCCCAGGTGGATGATAGATGTGTGTTTGTATCCAGCGATGGGCGGCTGTGTATGGCTGTGTACGACAGAAAAACAAGTCTAGTGTCTTCTGACTGCCCGCGAGCTTTCCAGGGGGGCAGCCATCCAGCCAGCGCTCAGAAAGAAACCTGAGAGGGCTCTGGGTACCTTCAGGTGGGGGAAGGGAAGCGGGGATGCCTGTTTTAAGGTCGCTTCGTCATGGTAAAAACCGCGTGATATTTGGGGGTTGGTTTAGGGGTAGTACTAGTCACTGAGTCTTGTCAAAGTCAGATTCTAGGCAGGCGTTGACTGAAGCTGGTTAATATATTTATTCTGAAGCCTAATGCAATCCAAGAAAGAGTTGTTTACTTTGATCTTTGCTAAATTCTCCAGGTCGTCTTTTAAAACTTCATCCCATAAACAAATTTCCCCTTAAATCCATTCTCTTGGGTGGGGAGAGGGTGCCCACCTGTTTTTCAAGTTCTCGATTTACAGTGTTTGTTTCTCTTGTTTCTGATGAAGCACAGAACCAAGTCAGTCTCCATGACATAGTTCTGGAGAGAAGCAGTGTGCATTTTCTCCCCACAAAGTAGCTGTAAGGCAAACATTGTTTCTAATAGGAGGCAACACCAGGAAGCACTGGACAGAGCCCAGTTGCTGTTGGTTTAAATTGAGTGGGTGGCAAAATGAACCAGAAGGGCTGTTAGAATGAAAGCACCTGCAGTTTTCCCTGAAGAGAAAGAAAATAGGGCTCGAGTCTCCATTCGATTTTAAATTTACATCAGCTGATCAGGACCAGCTACATAATTTGCAGGGCCCTATGCAATATGACAATGCAAGGCCTGATAACAACAGCAGATGCAGGCCGTGTGACTGCTCAGACTGAATGCCCATGAAGCCCGACTTGTCCCTGATATGGACTCAGGAGCAGGGTCTGGGCTAGGGTGAGGCAAGCGAGGCACAAAATTTAAAGGGGTGTCAAAAAACTTGGTAATCGAGATAAATAATGTGATAATAAAAACTTAAAAAATAAAAATTAATGCAAAGACAGATAGAAAAATTATAAATAAAGGTAGGATTTTAAATAAAAGAACTTTGGGAAGTGGCTGTGGCTCAAGTAGTTGGGCTCCCGTTTACCACATGGGAGGCCCTGGGTTCGATTCCCAGGGCCTCCTGGTGAAGGCAAGCCGGCCCGCGTGGTGTGGTGAGCTGGCGCAGCAAGATGACACAACAAAGGGAAACAAGCAGACACAGAAAAACACACAGCAAAATGGACACAGCGAGCACAAGCAGCAAGGGGGGATAAATAAATAAAGAAAATAAATCTTTAAAAAATAAATAAATAAATAAAAGAGCTTCAATTTGCACAGCTCACCTCTCGCGCCTTAAATTTTACACCCCAGCTAATTGCTTCACTTGCCTCACCCTAGTCCTGGCCTAACCTATGAAGCCAGCTTTTCATGTCAGTCCAGACTCCCCAAGCTTCTAGATTAGCCCACATAACAAGTAATACTGCACAAAAGGTTCAGTGAGGAACAGGACAGACACCTCATTTCCAAGTGAACAACAGTCACTTTCTTTACAGTGATAGGCATAGGGCTTCACCAGGTAGAAAGTGAGACTGTAAAAAACAAGCAGTGAGGAATCATGGTGAAATTAGAAAACGATTCCTCACAGAAGTCCACAGCAGTCCTGCAATGGAATCAGATAGAGGTAGACAAGGATTTCCTAGGGCTGAGCCTGAGAAATATGAAGAAAATGAATAAGGTCTTATGAGGGGAAATAAAGAAGCGGGACAGGAAGTATGTAGAAATATTTATTTATTTTTTCAAAGATTTATTTCTCCCCTCGTTGTTTTGCGCTTGCTGTCTGCTCTCTGTGTGTTCTTGTGTCTGCTAGTCTTCTCTTTTGGTGGCACCAGGAACCAATCCTGGGACCTTCCGGAATGGGAGAGAGGCGCTCAATCTCTTGTGCCACCTCAGCTTCCTGGTCTGCAGCATCTCTTATTGTCTCTCCTCTGTGTCTCTTTTTTGTTGTGTCATCTTGCTGTGCCAGCCCTCTGCGCGGGCCAGTTCTCCGTGCGGGCCAGCACTCCTGAACAGGCCAGCACTCCGCATGGGCCAGCTCTCCACTCGGGCCATCTCGCCACGCAGGCCAGCTTGCCTTTCACCAGGAGGCCCCAGGAATCAAACTCTGGCCCTCCTATACGGTAGACAGGAGCCCAATCAGTTGAGCCACAACCATTTCCCAGAAATATTTAAATATACTCTTCAAAATGTGGGAAGATTGAAATCTCTGGAGAGGAGGACAAGAACTTGATAAAGATATAATGTAGGAGGAAAGCAGGTCATCTTTACTAGGGAGCTTTAGGAACAAGAGCATGGCTGAATAAGAGGCAATTGTGTTACTCAAGAGAAGAAAACCGCTTGCTGATGGAACAAAAGTTTAGACAAGACAGAGTGGGTGAGTAAGATGACACTCTCCTTTGAGGCAAAAACAGTTTGAATCTTTTAGGGGAGATTTTTGAGAGAGGTACATTATCAAGAGGCACGAATAAAGTGTCTGGTTCTGTTCACAACAGAATGGTGAATTCTAAATTCTTAGGGGAATTGCTGGATAGAATGACAGGAGTGTTTCTGGGAAGCAGAGGTGGTGGGGGTGTTAGTGTATAGATAAGAATGAGAGCTGGAGACCTTGGAGGGCTAAGAGTACCTTTCGAAGACAACACTTGCCAGAGGATAGAATTAAGGGGAACTGGGATTAGAGAAGTTGCTTAGAGAGCCTTTACAGCAATAGCCTGTTTCTCAAATTGGCCAGCAAGGACACAGGGCAAGGCCAAGAGGGATACTGGAACCCACAAAACAAACCCAGTATATCTTCCTGGGTTGTCAGATTTACATGAGGACTTTCGGGGGATCAGGAGAAGGAGCTGGCTATTATTTTATTTTTTGAAATGTACATATCATAGAAAAGAACATGAAATCAAATGGGTTCTTAACATAAAACATGAAACTATAAGAAAGTTCTCATTTGAAAACATTGGCCTTCGTCTAACATCACAGACTGTTCTATATCAAGACATAAAGAGCGTTTGTATTCATTGTTATGGTGGGGAGGGCAGCACTAATTCACCCTCCTCAGTCACTAGGGTTACTTTAGTGGGAAAGACTGAGAAGACAGCAGTGAGAGCTGGGATCAGGCAACATTTGGTTTACTGAACAAACCATTCCCACTTTTCCCAATTAGCGTGTTGCTGTGACAGAGTGAAAATCTGGATCAGCGTAGGGAGAAGTGGAGGAGAGAAGGCATGAGAGGGGCGGTTCCCTGGGCACTGGACGCTGGACCTGGGCAGACAGCAGGTTTGGGGACAGAAGGAAAACATCAGATGGTATCCATGTCATATTTTATTAACACAAATAAATAGTTTTGCTTTTACTGAGGTCACTGTGAGCTCTCAGTATGCTTACTGTGCAGATCTCAGGTAGAAAAGAGGAAACACTAAATTCTAGTGGTAATCTTAGACATGAGCATAGTGCTAATTGCTTTTATGATAATCATGTTGTTTTTAATTTTACCAAATAATATTAAGATGTCGGAAATCTAAGATAATGAAAACTTTTTCCTGAGCAAGCCAGAGCTAATGAAATAAAGCCGCCTCTTTTGAATGGGTAGTGGGACATTTGTCTAAATGCTTTCATAACCATTTTCACTCCCAAGAAGTTCCTTAATCATATTGAGTTATTTTCCAACAATTATATGTTTGTGGTTTGTGCTATTAATCCACAGTAGATGTCGCTATGACTAAAAAGAAATTCTATAAATGAAATGCAGACAACGTCAGCGGAAAATTGCTTGTTCTAATCACATTAGGAAAATAAAGCAGGTTTATACACTTTAGCTTCATACCAAGCAAGGAAAGGGTAGTGCCGATAGAAAGCCTCAGTGCTGTGTTCAGACAATGCCATTGGTTGTAGAAACGTTGGGTGAGTTTTAATCACAATACAAACTTTATTGTTCATATTTTAAGGCATTTTCTTGACTGAATTCATAAACTTAGAAGTATCTTACAGTTTTTGTAGCTTGTCCATTATATATTTTATACTTATGTATTTAGTTTTTGGCATCTAAAATTTTTTAACTTAAATTGTTTTACTGTGTAATATGATTCAAAACTCAAAAGGTCAGATGAAGGTCTCCTTCCCACTCCTGTCTCCCAGGCATTCCTTTCCCCTCCCCAGAGGCAGTGAATGTTACCAGATTCTTTTGTATCTTGCCAGGACTATTTTAGGCATTTACAAGCCTAGCATATGTATATAGGGATCTTCTACTCTTTTTTTACTCAATAGTAGTATGCAACAGACACTGTTGTGCACCTTGCTTTTTTTAAAAAAAAAACAAACACGCCATAGAAACTGTTTATATCAGAACCTAGAATGCGTTCTCCTCTCTCTGACTATAAAGTATTCAGTATTATAATGTTTTTATTTAACCATAGCCCTAAAAATGAATATTTGAGATTTTCCCAGTGTTAGGCAATTTTAAAATATAATGTAATGAATTATCTTGCCTGCACATTCTCTCTCACATATGCTGGTGTATCTTAAGGCCAACATGTTGGGTATGGAATTTTAGAGTATATATATTTTTAATTTTAAAAGATATTTGCCGGTTATTTAGTCAATTTATTGTGCGAGTATGCATACAACAGGAGAGGGAAGGAAGAATGCTACAAAAGCCTGGGGACTCTATGGTCTTTGCAAAGTCCTGGAACATTTTGACAATAAAGTATATTCTGGTTTCCTGATATATTTAAATATCAGAGTCATACCCTACTCAGCTCTCACTAAGAGAAGGTCTTTCATATGTCTGCTTTTCTACTTTCAAGACCAGTGACAGGTGTTTGGGTTTTGTAGGAGCTGATGACCATTTTCCAACTATTGCACTGGAACGGAAGTCTAAAAGCTCTTCGTGAAACAAAGTGTTCCCGACAGGTGAGATTTTGCAGTTAAGGTTTGTGTGGTATGAACTAAGCAGATGGAGGCTCTTCATCCTCCTAGGAGAACTCTTTATTCAGACTTTTCTCTGATTCAATTTGGTATCTGATTTATTAAGAGTAGAGGACACCATGAAGAAATATATTCAAGAGTTCACTTGAGTCAGGGACCAACCATATACACACGCTAAGAAGGATGCGGCTGGGCACAGGACTCGTTCCGATAGCTGCACTGAATAGCAGAGTGGAGGGACCATGGAAACAGACTTAGTTTCCAAGTCAAATGCCCAATCTGCTCTATGCACCTGCCCTGCCTACTTGCGTAGAACTTGTCCCTGCTTCCCTCTTCTCGAGTGGAATACATTATTAAAGAGCGGTAAAGTTGGTTTTAGAGAAAGGATTTTTCCTACCTCCATTAAAAGTTCCCAGAGGGAACAGATTAGGTGGACAAGGTGGCATTGAATCACTACAATTTTTTTGGTTTGGAACTTTCTTCTTTATTTCTAGTTACCTGAGAGACACATCCCTCCCCTCTTTTTAATGTTAAAGGCAAAATTCCTGCCTGTGTATTTAACAGTTTTCTTCTAGTCTTCCAAGTTTTATCCGTTCTTTCTCCACCTTTAGAATTTGAAAGACGGCAGTTTATGTTTGAGAATTTCCTAACAGGCATTTGTATGAGGAACAAATCCTCTACTGGTCAGCAAGATGAGGGTGAGTGTAAGAGTTTTCCATATACTGTAGCCCCAGGAGTTTTCAGTTGCTCTTTGCTTAGAAAGTCTGGTTTTCAAAATGTCAAAGATGGAAAAGAAATGAGTAGCTGATGATGGCTTTGGCTATATTTTTTCTTTTCCTTTGATTTTATAAAAGACCTTTGAAATATGCAGGGTTGGTTATAAACACTTTTCCATGATTGTTTTTAATTTGTTAAGGTCATAAATAAATCCCATATGTTCTTGGAAGTAAAATTCAGCAAGGCATCCACTCCATACAATCTTCTTAAAGTGTATCCATCAAGCATATATATGACATTACAACGTATTTGCATTTATTTCATATGAAAATTGACAGATAGTAACTCATTTTTAAGTATTTGCAAAAGTAAGAGACAATGTATCATGAGAGTTCCATTAAAATATCAATATTGATAATGCCTGTATGCCATAACACATTTTAAAAGTTCTTTCTGCAGTTACTGTGAGCCATTTGGACTGTCATCTTCCTTATACTAAATCGGTCAACTCTCCTGTATTCCAAGTCTTATCCTGAGGTTACCTTCACTAAAACTTCCTGCTTACTAGACTTCTATAATGGGTGTGACCCAAACCAATCCTGCCCAAATCCCCTGGTGTAGTGAATTCCCTCTCTCTCTTGCCAAAGGACATAATGCTGGGCAGAAGACTTCAGTAAATAATTGAAATAATGTTTGTACTAATTGTTATAGGAATGTATTTCAAATTGTTTTCTAGCGAGGTCAGAGCTTTGTTTTGAGCACATGATGAGTCATTCCCAGTGGTTGTATTTTGAGTCAACCTGGAGCGCTTGCTTTGCTGTACCAGCTTAGCCCTTCTTTTCCTTTTAAGAAGCATGCCGGCTTCAGTGTGTAAGCGTCAGAGAGGTTTGGTTGTTGGTAAAACCCCTATGGATGGGTGGGAGGCCTGGAAGGCCACAAGCACAGGTGCTTTTGTGGCTCTCTACTTACTCCTGGACATTTTTTGTTTCTTGGCTCCTAGGAAGTCATCTCCTACTATTCCCAGTATTCCCTAGATGAAAAGATGCGCAGCCACATGGCCCTGGACTGGATCATGAAGGAGCGGGAGTCGCCAGGAATCCTCTCTCAAGAGCTGCGAATGGCCCTGAGGGAGTTGGAGGAAGCCAGAAAAGCAGGACAAGAACTCCGGTTTTACAAAGAAAAGAAAGAAATCCTGAGCTTAGCTCTGACTCAGATCTACAATGACGGGGACATTGCCGCACCCAGTGATGATCAGCTGAGCCTCAGGGCCCTGTGTGGATATCACTAGCCTCGGCCAGGTCCCAGGGGCCCTGAGGGTGGCAGAGGTGGGACTCTAGCATTAAGAAGCTCATAGAAGGAAGTTCTTTTGAGGCTTTAGCCCCTATGGCAACTACCGGAAGGCTTACCAATCTCCCTACCCCTTCTTCTCAGATTCTTAGAGTAGTAGGACTCTTATCAGGCCATCTAGTTGAACATCCCAGTCGATACAGTTTTCCATCACACTCTCAATACTTCCATCTCAGACAGAAAGGATTGTTTGAAAAATATTTTCCTGGCCTGGCTCCAACCTACAGTTTGACACACGCCTCGGTTATCTATGTTATTGCAAAGAATGGGCCAGTGCAGCATCCCTCTAAAGAACAGCAACCTGGACTTGGGGGGAGAGGCATGCAGCAATTTAAAGACCAATAGGCATGAAATAAATAATATGGATTTTTTTTTTTTAATATACAAGTGTCAGAGTCTCTTCCTAAACTTTGTAACCTAAGATATAGCTTAAATTCTACCAGTTTAATCCAAAACTACACTGGGGATTTTATCTGGAATTTCCACTATCAAAGATCCTGAAGTGGTAATAGTATGAGAATACTAAATAAAATTTAATGTGGCTTAAGAAATCATTGTAATAACAATTTTTAAAAACCACACTCTTCCATAATGGGGATAAATGTCTCCTAGAATAGAACCCTCATGTTTATGCCTCAAGAATTAATATCCAATTTATATGACCACTGCAGTTAATCGTGTTCATTTTTAATTTGCAAATAGATAACTTGAACTGATCTGTCTTAATTTTTGTCACCACAGACACATAAATGCAATGAATAAAATTAGTGTTGTAAAGCATAAAACATTTTGAAAAACCACTAGCATGTCACAGAGCACTTGAATTTGATTAGTTTCTCAGGAGTCAGAGAAGGAATCTTTAGTTTTCTTGGTTGTTGTTGCTCAAGAACATAAGCAACCAATACCTAAAATGTAGTGTTATTATAAAGTTTAATTACTGGAATTCTTCTTGAAAGAAGGAATATGATATTGCCATCTCTATTTGAAAATGGCTTTGGGTCAATCAACTGATTATATAATCAAAAGGAAACACATTAATTTTTAGATAGTTCCTAGCCATCAAATTTAAGAAAGGGAGTTGTATCAATTTTAAGTGCTCAGAGATATTTCCAGATCTATAACACATGAATAATTTTTCTGCAATTAGTCCAATAATTCAAATTAAACATTTTTCTCAATTTTAAAAGCTGCCATTTCTTGTTGTTTATTAAAATACAGGCTAATTCTCCTAAAAGCCAAACCCATTATAATTACACTAAAGTTTATAAAAATCTATTTTAATGTCATATCTAGATATGTACAAGGGTAATTATCACTCCTTAAATCTTTATGGAAGCTATGGTAAAATAGACCAGGTATTTAAGAACTAACCTTATAATAAAAAAAAATTAACTACACATATTACATTTTTCACACCAGAGGAGAATTTAGCCACATATCTGGCCTACTCTAATATCTTGAAAATGTACTAGTATGAATATTAGATTAATTATATTTTAAAATACTTTAACAAAAATCACACTCCCACTCGTAATGAGGCTAAACAGCACCTGGAAGAGAACTTATTCCTCTGTTTTCCCAAAAAGGAATTAAAATTAATTTTTGTAAGTTTAATGTATTTTAAAATTAGGGAAACTTTCTGTGTAAAGTGATTTGTTTCATAGTCAATACCCTTAACATTGTCATTTTGGAAAAATCACAGTTTCCCATATTGAGTGTGATTAAAGTTAGGTACACCTTTTCCGTTTATATATCTTGTTCTCAATGACACACTGTCTAAAAGGGGACTTGAACTGGAGGAGTCTTTATTTAAATATATGGAGCACTGGGTCTTAACCTTTTTTTTTTCTTTTTTTAGTTATAAAGCCTTTGAGAATTTAAGAAAAGCTATGGACCTTCTTCCTGAAAAATAGACCTAAGCATAAACATTCGAAATTACAAAAACAGCTTCAGAGAGTATAAGGACTCCCCAGAGTCTACCATGGCTCTCCTGTGGTCCTTGGATCCCAGGTGAAGAACATTTAATTTGGAGCACACGTACAGTCTCTTAAACATAGAGCAGTATCCAGCCTAGTTCAGACATAGCCCCAGGTAGTCTATTTCTTTAAAAAATGCCATCACCCTTAAATACAGCACTGTACTGTATTTGCATAAGAAATAGTTTCATTTTTACAAAATCAAAGCATACCATATTATTTTTAAAAAGCTTAAAACTTGTGTGAACATATCAGAATGTTACAGATTTGACAAAGGCATTATTCCTGTAATGTTCAGAATTTGGTTGGCCATTTGTTGAAAAGCTATAGTCCACTTATATTTGTTGCTATTAGATTCATGCATCTATTTCTAGAAAAAGAGAATAGTCAAACCATAGATAGTCCTGAAACTATGTGCCTATAGCAAATAGACTCCAGGAAATCTAATCACTGAGGCTTCAAGAAAATGAGGAAAACAAAAAACAAAAAAAAACATAAAGGTTTAAACTTTCCTGTTTATTTAGGAAAAGTTTTGAAGCCAAAAGTACTGCTGTAGTTGACTTTACCTCTAGCCAAGATGCTTTAGAGAATTCTGAATTTTATCATGCCATGCTTCTTTCTTGCCAAATGACAAAAGAATCCAGGGTATTTTCATTATCCTTGACTTTGTTCACAAGTAAACACTATTCAAGATATCACCTCTTATATATTGTTCATATTTTTAAAATCTGTTTTGCCTTGCAGAAATGCAAAGATCAGCATTTCTTCTGTCCTGAGCATTGTGTTAAAAGGCTCATATTAAGATTGTTTTTAGCCAAGAATCTGGGAAAAACAAAATCCTTTTCTCTACCACAGTGGTTTTCAATTTTGGCTGCACATTAAAAACACCTGGAGAACTTTAAAAATTCCCATATGTCCAGACTGTACCCAGACCAATTAAATCAGACTCTATGAGAGAGGCCCAGGCATCAGTATTAAAAAAGACTCCCCAGGTAGTTTCAGTGTGCAACAAGGTTGAGAACCACTGCTCTACAGGGAAAGTATCAGAGGTCCAGGGTCTAAGAAATGGGAGCTGTTACTCCACTTAGCCTTGATCCCAAACTCAAATGTTTAGTTCTTCTGAGTTAAGTAGGAGCAAATCCTTTTGCTTGGGCAAGGGACTTTTTTGGAGTCCAGAACCAAAGCATGCCACACACACACATACACACTCACCCCGCTCAAGAGCAGGTGAACCAGTCGGCCCCCTGGTCGGGGGCTTCTTTCGAATATGATGCATGAGCCATCTGCACCAGAATCACCTGGAGTACTTGTTTAAAAATGCAAGTTCCTAGGCCACATTCCAGACCTTCTGACCAAATCTCTGGCAAGGGCCCAGGAATCCAGAGCAGCTGCTATTTCACCAGGTGTTTCTGATCTCCTGACCTAAAGCTGTCCCACTCATTCTTTACTGGGCAGAACGCCCTGGCCTTTCTGCCATCACCACACAGCCTCTAGGGAGAACACACTTAAAAGGAGAGAGGGGAGGGTTGCCTCTCTACCCCTTCTAGAAGCTAGGCAGAGGCAGAGGGGCAAAGAATTGTAGCTGCCTCTTCCCTCCCAAAAGAGCAGCTCCACCCTTTTATCACTTTGGCCCCAATCTTTGGCATTATTTTTCAACCCTTTACTAGAAACCATGAAAATCTCTACCTATTAGTGCATGGTTAAAGTCACTTCTTAAAATCTGACTACACCCTGGTAGCTCTTTCCTCCTTCAAGAAAAGTAGATGGTGGGAAAGGGGAACAGAAGTTTCTTCCAAAAAGCTATTAATTCTCTAGTGTTCCCAAGTCAAAGTCCCTGTTTGCTATCTATTTACAGGTGGTTCCCAATTTAAGCAGTAATTGTGCTCCACAAGTCCATTTGTAAGTCAGTTCAACTCTCAGGATGCATTTTTCTCTAGAAGCAAGGTCATAAATGGCAATTATATTAAAATGGTGGTGAGTTTCCAAGACCAGCCTGTTTATACAGTAGGGTACCAAAAATATTGGCATATAGAACCTAACACAGCTCTGGGTTGTGAGTGGTCGTGGGGAAGACAGAACTAGTGACTGCTCTGGGTTTAGGGCACAGTATTAAAAAACCTCCCTGGGGCAGATTTCTCACTTCCAGATTGGTTCTCTGGTCAGTCCACTTAGTTCCTCTCTCCCCCAAGAGAGGAGCATGCCAGTGTCCCTACCCCCTGCCAACACAACCTATTGCCTCTTCTGATCTCGGTCTCTCAACTTGCTGATTTATTGAAAATGAGTGCCTTTTTCCTGTCTTTCCTACGTGGCCTTTTGAAAATGTCTGGGTCGGTACCACTAGAAACAGGACATTTGTGTGACCTAAAAATGGCAGCCACTAAGCCTCTCTGAACAGTCTGTTTTCTCCACGGCCTGTGGAGAAAGACAGAGCAGGACTGCACTGGACAGGTCGGCCTCGCACTTGCCCTGCCCATCCACATCCTCAGGATCCCTGCTCCTCTGGTGTACCCCTTTTATACAACATGACATGCCCCATCCTCTTTACAGCTGACCCCAGGCTAGCCAGGGATTCCAAGTAATCTGGCTCAAAAATATAAATTGCACTGTCTCTCCTGCTCAGGAACTAAGAAACATGGAAGGAATGTGCCCATTTGAGTTGGGGGCTGAATTTGGAAGAGTCATGTTCATGACAGCTGTGACCTGCAGAAAGTTGAAGTAATGAGGAAGTAGGAACCATGAGTAACAGAGGGCACTGGTAGGGAGAAAGGGAAGAAGCTGGTTGGCGGAGAGGGCGTGAGCAGGGGCCCCTGATGGGGTGGTGGGAGCCACTGGCCCATGCACCTGGCAGTTAGCTCGCTTGTTCTTTATCCAGGTGAATCATATGCCTTGCAACTAAAGAAAGTTTGCCTTACTCATGTCAGAGTAAAACCACATTCGATTATTCTGGACTTTTCATCCTAAAATTAGACTGAAAATTCTGACATGAGGAGGACCCTCTTCAAGGGGATAGAAATGCTGTTGAAAAAAATAGATTTCGTTTCCTGGCTGCTCAAACAAATACCATGCAGCTGGCTTGCTTAACAACAGGGATTTATTGGCTCAAGGTTTCAGCGGCCAGAAGGCTTGCTTCCTCCCAGGGTCTATATCTCCTTGCTGCTGGCAATTGTCTTTGGCTTTTCTATCACATGGTGGTGCTTGTGGTGGCATCTTCTTCCTCTTCCACTGACTTCCAGCTTCTGGCCTGTGGTTTCTCTTTCTGTTTCTAATTTCTTTGCTTTTAAGGACTTTAGCCATAGTGGTCATTTAGTTTGGGCACACCTTAATTAATAACATCTTAAAAGGTCTTTTTACAAATGGGTTCATACCCACAAGACCAGGGGTTGGGATGTGAACATGCCTGAGGGCCCCTGAAGGGGCAGCACTCATTTATATGTAAGAGCCCTGCTGTGTGGAGAAACCTAATCACTCCCATTACTCCGTAATCACACTTCATTTATCTGAGTGTTGATGAACTGTTGCTGTGCTCAGGAGTCAGGAAATTTCCTCTGGTCTATTTCTAGTGGACCGTGGCTATCATTATCAGTGGCTGCTAATGCTCCTTAATAGAAAAGAAAACAGTTCATCCCAACTATTGAAAACAGTGGTGGCAAAACTGGACAGTTCCATATCTTGGGTAGTTTATTAATTCCTATTTTTTACTGAGCAAGTTGCAAACCTTAAGTGTGGCTCCACTCTGGTCCATGAGGCAGACCGTCATAAAATGATGTTTGGATACAATTTATTCTGAGGCAATCCATTGTGTATCTCCCAGATATTTCCATGTTTCCATGTCTTGATTTGTTAGATGATATCTGAAGGTAAAAAGGCAAGTGTTCAGGTTTTCTTATGGAAATTTTGAAAACACAGATGATCCAGTGAAATTCCAGATTGTCACAAGAGGTAAAATGTTACCTTAAAACCATAGCTATGTAAAACTAGAAAGTGGGAGATATTTTACCCTCTCCGTTAATCTTTTCTTAAATGATCTGGGAATTTTATTTTATTATTTTACTTTATATTTTGGGGCTACTTGGATTTTTTTTTTTTAAGATTTATTTTTTATTTATTCCTCTCCCCACCCCCATTGTTTGCGCTTGCTATCTGCCCTGTCTGTTCGTTGTGTGCTCATATTCTTTTTAGGAGACACCAGGAAACAAACCTGGTACCTCCCATGTGGGAGGGAGGCAACCAATGGCTTGAGCCACCTCTGTTCCCGCTTGTTGTGTCTCTCATTGTGTTTCCTCATTGTGTTTCTTCATTGTGTCATCTCGTTGCGTCAGCTCGTTGCACCAGCTCGCCGCACCAGTTTGTTGTCTTGCTCGTCTTCTTTAGGAGGCACTGGGAACCGAACCCGGGACCTCCCATATGGTAGATATGTGCCCAACCGCTTGAGCCATATTTGCTTCCTGCTACTTGGATGTTTAAAAATGGTTTTTGATCACAAGGCAATCAAAGCAAATAAACCAAAAAAAAAAAAAAAAAAAAAAAATGGGAGAGGGGATTTCAATTATTTAAATTATGAAACTGTTCCTTTTTAAAAAAATGATGACTCAAATGTAGTTATTAAAGATTAGGTTCAGTAAAGTAGTGAATTAAATTAAGACAAGTTTCCTTCATGCTATCTTTCATCCAGAGCATTCTTACTGTGAATGTATTTTGCATAATTTTTATTATCTTCGTAGAATTCCAAGGAGAGCATTTCCTTGCCTGGTTTACCAGTTGTTTGTGAAAAGCCAGGGTGGCTCAGCTTTCATTCCACTGAAAAGAGGCTTTGCCAGGCTGCATCTCGCCACATGGGCAACTTCATCCCAGGCATTGCAGGTGTCACACACGTTGACAGTTGGATTTACAGGGTCTAAAATGAATGGCCTAAACAAAACAAAGCAAAACTAGTCATTTCTAAATCCAGTTTCCATTTGCTAAGTAGTTAGAAAAGGGAAGAAGGTCAGAGTTAAAAGAAGGAACTCAGTTAAGAAAAGGAAACTCTGGGAAAGATGGGATCAAGTTCCTGGAAGACTAATCATACCTATTACAAAACAGAAACTCTTGCCCTGCCCCTATAACTCTGTCTCCCTCTCAGTTTCACTTTTAATGATGAGGTATTTCCTCCCTGGATTCTACCTTCCATTTCCTTCCCTTGCTGTTGGCTATTTCCACATTCTATTCATTTTATTTAAATTAATCTTTTTTTTTTTTTTTTTTTTAAGATTTTATTTATTTACTTTATCCATTTTAAACCCCCCCTTCCCCATTTGCTGTTTTGTGTCCATTTGCTGGGCAATTCTCTGTGTGTGTTTCCTGCCATCTCTTCTCATCCTCCTCCTCCAGTCTTCACCAAGATTGGATCCTGGAGACCTCCGATGTAGGTGAGAGGTATTCTGCTACCTGCGCCGCCTCAGCTCCTGGCTTCTGGAGCTTTTGGAGCATTTTATCTTGTCTCTCCCCTGTTACGTCATCATCCTGCTGCATGGCTCCCGGGGCCGATAGCTTAGTGGCACACAGAGCCTGGCAGCCCATGCGCCTTCTATATATATTTTTTTTATTTTACCGGGAGGTCCCGGGGATCGAACCCAGGTCCCTCCATATGGCAGACGGACGCCCAACCATTTGAGCCACATCCACCCCCCTTAAATTAATCTTTATTATTACTGATGCTATAAACCATTCTGAGTCACTTTGTGGTAATTAAATCATTCTCACTTACATTTAATCCCACTGGAGCTGCTCTCTTTCTTAATAGCAAAATGTTTACTATATCTTAAAGTAAATCGTTACCTTGTGCGCCTCTGATTCATCTTTACAAAAATGGGGAAGTTGGAATGATAGTGTCTGTGCCACACAATGTCGATTTCTGCATATCGAACCAGAAGTTTGAGGATCGCCCTCATTCCCTGCACTTGGCTGAAGAACAGAGGCTTCTCTGCCAGTTCCCAGATGTAAATTGTGAGGAGTTCCACGGCATAAGAGGAGGGAAGTTTCCGGAATCTAAACACACAGAATGAAAGGTTAGTATTTGGTTCTACTAAGCCAAAAAATGAAGACAAGTTTATTCAGTGATGAAAAAAAATTCAAGCTAAGCAGGCAATTTACAGAACAGATTCCAATTTTCAATCTCACTACTTATCAAACAACAATTAGATTTTATTTTTCCTCCAATCAGATTGCCAAAAAATAAAGAATTATAATACCCAACTGTGACAGTTTGAAGTTGGGTGTGACCCAGAAGATCATGTCCTTAGAGATAATCTATTCCTGCGTGTGTAAAGATCTTTTGACTAAATTACTTCAGTTAAGGGCCTTTAATTAGATTGCATAGCCCAGGATGGATCTTAATGCTCTTACTGGGGTCATTTAATAACTGGAATCGGCAGACCCACGGCCACAGATAAAAACTCCTAGAAGCTGAGAGAGAAAGCCACCGACGGAGCAGCCAGAAGCTGACAGCAGCAAGGCCCGGAGGGGAAGGCAGACTGACAGACACGGCCATCTTGCCCTGCCATGTGCCTGATTGCCCACAGCTGCAGCTAGGGGAGAAAGCGGCTCCTGATGAAGCTTTGATTTGGACATTTTCTCTGTCTCAAAACTGTAGGATTTTAAACTAATAAATTCCCATTGTAAAAGTAAACCCATTTCTGGTATATTGCTTTGGCAGCCTTTAACAAACTAAAACACCAACAATGTTGAGTTTATAAGGACATGGACATTCTCACACTCTGTTGATGAGAATGTAAATTCATAAAGTCTTTTTTGGAGTCAACTGTATTAAAATTTTATATGTTCTGTGCTTTTTACCCAGCATTTTTCACTCGTAGGAATTCATCCTGTAGAAACACTTCTACATGTGCTCAAAAGCATAAAAGGATATTCTTCCCCCCAGCATGGGACATGACTCCCAGGGATGAGCCTCCCTGGCAACAAGGGATTAATACCAAGTGCCAATTGGCAATATGACTAGAAAAAGACCTTGAATAAAAGAAAGAAAAGGTAAAGACAAATGAGTTCATGTGGCTAAGAGACTTCGAAGTGAGTCGGGAGGTCATCCCAGAGGTAACATTTATGCACACCTCAGTAGGATCTCATAGAGCACAAAAGTGGATATCACCCCACACAAAGGGGTTCCCGAGGGCTCTGGAGACACCCAGGTTCTACATAAGGTGGGCTAGCTCCAGAGATTGATGCCTTTGCAGTGGGCTCTACTTTGGAATCTGTGCTCCTGAGAGTGACAGAGCTGAACTCAAATAAGTCCTCCCTGCATATGGTCCATCAGTCCCTTCTATTCAAACCTATATGTGATGCTGGAGTTTGTAGGTATACTTCCAGAGACTGGAGCCTCTGGCCTGCCCATGTGCCAGCTGTGCCTGGAACCTTGGTGGAGCTGCAACTCCTACTCTACAGCTCAATGGACTCACCCAAGTCACCTGGTGAGGAGACGATGATGGACAATGGCCATCCCAGGGAATGGAGAGAGCCTGCAGCTGCAGGCAGGATAATCCCATTCACCATATCCATGGGATATAAGCCCACTCTCACTTGGAGGTGGAGTGGACATCGCCATCCCAGACTGCTCAGGACTGGGGGAAGAGCTATGGACTAGAGTGGATTAATGATATTCTGTTGTAGACATATTGTGATTCAAGCAATGGAAGAAATTGTAACAGTGAGGTGGAGCCAGTGGCCACTAGACACTTTCGGGGCAGGGAAGGGAAAAACAGTTGTAATACAGGGGCTTTCTTAGGACTTGGGAGTTATCCTGAGTGACATTTCAATGACAGATATAGGCCATTTTACATCAGCATATACTATGCAGAACTGTGTGGGAGAGAGTGTCATCTACAATGTGAACTATGGTCCATGCTTAGTGGCAAAGCCCCAGGATGTGTATATTCATTGCAGGTGATGTGCCACACTAATGAAAGATGTTTATGTGGGATGTTATGGAGGTGTGGGAGATGGGGAACATGGGAATCCCCGTAATTTTTGGGTAACATTTATGTAATCTAAGCATCTTTGGGAAAAAAAAAAAAAATATATATATATATATATATATATAAAGGATATTCTTTATTTAATTATCCCTAGAAATAAACACTGGAAACAACTCCAGTACTCATTACTAGGGGATTGGTTAGATACTTTTATGATACATCTCTACCTGTGCTGTCCACTAGTATAGCTATCTGTGGCATTTTGAGATTGTTTTATGAATCCCAGAAAGAGAATGACTATGTTTGTAAACTAATCTATTCCTCTGGGTGTGATACCCTTTGATTGTATTAAATTCATATAAGGGGCCTTTGATTAAATTACTTGGTAAGATTGCTGTAGGGCTTTTTATTGGACTACCTCAGTAAGGCATGACTCAGATTGAGTCCTCACTCCCTTGCTGAGTTTGATATAAATAGACAGGAGAGAGCTCAGTCATTTTTTATCCTTCCATGTGCTGAGGCTCAAACAGCTGAGGCCCCAGGGAGAGATGAGCCATTTACCTGATAGCTTACAGCTGAAAAAGAGAGCTGACCAGTGGAGGTGATATAGGAGGCCTGGAAAGAAACAAGCCCTGTGCCAGGAAAGAGAGGACTACAGGATTGCTTAAGCACAAAGCCCCAAGAGACTAGGCATACGTGACAGCCCAGGAGGAAAGGGTGAGCCCAGAGGAGAAGGCTGAAACCTGGGCAGAGATTGGTGGCCATCTTGCTTCACCATGTGGTAGCATGCAGGATCAATAGTAGCTGACTTTGGTGAGAAAGCATCTCGGATGGTGCCTCGGTTTGGACTTTTCATGGCCTTGGAACTGTGAGCTTTTACCCCAAATAAATCCCCTTTATAAAAGCCAACAGATTTCTGGTACTTTGCATTGGCAGCCCTTTGGCAAACTAGGACACTATCGAACACTTGAAATGTAGCTAGTCCAAATTGAGATGTGAGGCATATGCACTGGACTTTAAAGACTTAGTATGAAAGAAATGCAAAATATATCATTAACAATTTTTACATTGATTACGTGTTAAAATGGTAAGATTTTAGATATATTTGGCTTAATAAAATATATTAATAAAATTAATTTCATGTTTCTTTTTACTTTTTTATTTTGTCCTATTATAATTTTAAAATCAATTTTGTTGATACATATTAATAAATCATACAAGTTATCCAAAGAGTACCCGCAATGGTGTTTGGTATAATCACATAGTTGTACGTTCATCACTTCAATCATTATTAAAGCATTTTCATTATTTCAATAATAATAATTAAAAAACACAAACGAACAAGAAAATTCCTCACCCCTCAATCTGTCTGTATCCCCTGCTGTACAAAGCTGCTATAAGTTATTTTATTTTTTATTTTTTTTAATTTTACCGGGAGGTCCTGGGGATCAAACCCAGGTCCCTCCATATGGCAGACCGACGCCCAACCATTTGAGCCACATCCGCCCCCTGCTATTACTTTTTAACTTTTGACTACCAGAAAATATAAAATTATATATGTGGCTTGCATTTGAACATCCCATTATATTTCTCTTGTACAACACTGATTTATACTACGCAGTCATTAAATGAAATGAAGTAGATCTTATATAAAAAGATTCAATATAGATTAATAAATGAAAAACAATTTTCAAACAATATGTAAATTTTACGCTCGTTTTTTTTTTTTTTTAATTAAGTATATGTAAAGAAGCAATATGCTCCAAACATTGTTGGGGAAATAGGGACTGGAGATGAAGAGAGGAAACTATTTCTACATTAAATCTTTTACATTGAAATTCATATACATCAGAAAAAAAAATTTTTTTAACTAAAGCTGAAGATTAAAAACAGACTCAAGGAAGAGAAAAAAAGTTTCAGAATTTCGTATTGGTTAATATTCAAATATGCATTTTTGCTGTCTTGGCATCCATTAGCCATAGAAATCTCTTTTGATGACATATTTCAAAATTATGCACCTTTTCCCTTAATAAAATGGTAAAATTTTCTTACCATTAACCATATGTTTTTACCTAAATAAAGGAAATAGAAAAAACTAAAGACAGACAAAAATATCTTGTCCTCATTGTGGGAGGTAAATCAGATTTCAGTTGGTCAATAACTCTGTTCTCACAATTTCCCCTCAGGGGTTGATAAGACTTTAAAAAATCCCGAACCACTTCACCCATCAAATACTTCCAAGCTTCAAGAGGAATCCAGGGTTGAAAGTTGATCAGGAAGCTGATCTCAGAGAGAAGATTCTCTTCACATTTTGTGAAAGTAAATTTAGAGGGGGAAAAGGGGGGCCTATAAAACATTAAATGATTTTACCTTATATTTTATTGCTTTTACATTTACATTATATAGGTTTGATTTGTTTCCATACTATTTTGTGTTCTATTTTAATCAGTTAACACTATTTCATGTAAATCTCTCCATGTATTACCACCATGTTTCCCAAACTTATCTTGAATAATATTTTATCATGTTTATATGACCAGTTTATTTGCTCTCCAGGGGAATTTTTGTTGTTCCAATTTTCATTATCATTAGTAGCACTATTCTGAACTTCCTTTTACAAATTACTTTTATTCATCTGATTCATTTTCTCCCAGAGTAGTTACTCTAGATATTTTCAAAGTTTTAAAAAACAGTCTTTATTTTTCAGTACTATTATAATTTTTTTTTTTTTTTTTTTTTTTGAAGTACCTTGGCTTGGGATTGAAACCCAGACCTCGTACGGGAAACCATCGTACGGGAAACCAGCACTCAACCACTGAGCCACATCGGTTCCCCTTAGTTGGTTTTTTCCTTTGTTTGCTTGTTGTTTGGCTTTTTGTTTTTAGAAGGCACCAGGAGGGAGGCAGCTGTGGCTCGATCAGTGGGGCTCCCGTTTACCATATGGGAGGCCCCAGGTTCGGTTCCCGGGGCCTCCTGGTGAAGGCAAAGCCCGACCGCACGGCGTGGTTGGCTGACCCGGCGAGCACAAGCAGCAAGGGGGGGATGGATGAATAAATAAATAAAATCTTTAAAAAAAAAAAAAAAAAAAATAGAAGGCACCAGGGATGGAACCTGGGACCTCCCATGTGGAAAGCAGGCATTCAACCACTTGAGCCACATCTGCTTCCCTTATAATATATTTTTTAATATAAATGACTTCAGTTCTTTTTTTTTTTTTGAAACCAAACAATAAGTAAACATTCTCTAGAATGGAATTAATTTGGCAAAAGGTTGAATATTTATTTTTAAACTCTTAAAACATATCCAACCCTTAATGCCTGCTCTTCACTATTTAAAAAAAAAAGTGTTATATTTCAAAACCAGGCCTGTCATCTGACCAAGAAGCACTGTTTCACTGTTCTTTTATTTTTCATTTGCACTAAGAAATTTTTACTCAACCAAATTAGGAAAAGTATATAGACTATTTAGAGATGCTTAGAGATAGGAGCCAATTATATAGAAGTAACATATGCTTTTACAAAGTGATTAATGTTAACATCAATGTTAAATAGAATAACATTTATTCAGAGTGTGTGTCATTCAGATTAAGAAATAAAGATTAGTACAAAGGTGAAGAAAACATATTTCTTATTGAAGGTGTCCATATATAAATGTTACAATAAATACCCATCTCTGCATTTTTTTACCAAATGAAGAATTCATACAAATATATTCTAGTTCTCTGTTTACCAAAAAAAATTTTTTTTTTTAAAGATTTTATTTATTTATTCATTTATCCCCCCCTTGCTGCTTGTGCTCGCTGGGTCAGCTAACCACGCCATGTGGGCGGGCTTGCCTTCACCAGGAGGCCCCAGGAACCGAACCCAGGGCCTCCCATATGGTAAATGGGAGCCCTACTGACTGAGCCACAGCCGCTTCCCTGTTTACCAAAATTTTATCTTTAAATAAACCAGTCACAGTGTTTCTCTCACATCCCATATGCTAGGTTTTGTTGCAATCAGAGTAGGAAATACACTAAGATATGCACATTTCAACTTTTGATGATCCTCTTTCTCTGGAAGACAACTCTTCCTCTGTTAGAACTGGCTACAGCAAAAGGAAAACTTGAAACTCAAACATTAAATATCCCATTCAAATAGTGCTAGAAATTTCTCATTTCTTTTTTCTATGGCCTGCCTTCCTTGCACCAGTCCATTTGGTTATGCCACTGAATATTTTTGTTGCTATTCTTTGGTTCCTACCAAATCATTATGCTATAGTTTAGAGTAATGTAATACAGATGTTCCATATTCAATAACAGCCCTTGTTCACTCATTCTCTGTTTTACTCCTTCTCTCTATATAGCCTCTCCCCCTACCAAGGAAAGGGGGTAGGGCCTGAAGAATAAAGAAAAGGAACATGAAAGGGGAAAGGCTCACACGGTGCCCTTTACTGGTTACGTACTTATTTTCCTCGGTAGGGTTAGCAAATGATGTCTTGAACCAATGTGTCATTAAACGAATGAGCTCCTTCACTCTCAAAACGGATGCTTTGACAAAATCCACTTGGTATGGCAAGAGGGCCAAGGCACACAGCTGTGCTTCATCACTGTTGGCACAGAGGTACAGTTTGTGGTAAAGGTGAAGTTTTAAATCTGTTAACACCAAGGAGCAAAGACAATTGTGAGAATTTCCTTTCCCTCCTCCCCTCCCGCTGGTTTCCCCTGGTACAAATGAGCTATGATATTTTGATTAATTAGACCCTAAGCATTAAACAAAACAAAATAAAACAAAACCAGTTTTGTTTTGTTTTTTGTATTCCGGAGAGTTATACCAGTTTGTCAAGTAATTAAAAAAGAAAGCCTCTGTCTGAGCAGTTCAAATTGAGCAAGCCCCTGTACAAGAAAATCTGTCTGATGAGAAAGATTTTCTATCTGCAGGGAGGTTCATTTCTCAGAAGCAGGTTTCATTAACTTATGTAATTATCACCTAGCATATAAACATCACTATGCTCTCTGCACAATAACCTTCATAATCCCCTCTGTTTAATATCTAAAGTATTATTATTTGTATAACTATGTGTAAAAGAGATTCTACCACCTGGACACTTGACGAAATTAATTATATTTATAGAGATGGGAATGATTTTTAAAGGCATATGTAAGGTCAAATTGAAAATGATCTACTTCAGTTAATCATAGGTTAGTGAGGGAGGAAAGCTAGATTAAACAGCAAGAATGATCAAATTAACATCTACAGCTTAATACTGCAATCTCAGAAAACATCATTAAAAGAAAAAATAAATAAACAAACAAAAACATCATTAACTTGGGTTGTGCCCATTCTAATTGTATGATATATTAATGTTTGGCATCTTTCATCATAGTATACTTAAATTTTCCCAACTCAACACAATTAAGGCTTCTAACGTGAATCTATTTTGTACGTCCCTTGTGTGTGCCTGTCCTTCCTGTCCAACTAAATTATGATGCAAAGACTCTTCCACTTGTTAATTGTTTTGACAAATTTAGATTCTTAAATATGTATTTTAAAGTTAATTGGTTTAAAATAATTGGTACATTATTTTACCTATAAAATACATTTTACAAAAAATGCATATATGTTTTTAGCCGAATTCCTAATTTTAAGGGTATTTGCCAGTCTTATTATACGAGTTACATTATTTAAGGCTAAATCAGAGATGTATTAGGAGGTTAACTATCACTAGGATAGAAGGTAAAATCAAATTCCTGTGATAAACATAGTTTTTGACTTTAGGTGAACAAATAGAGTTGCCTATGGCAGTTATTCTACTAAACGTTATTATAACATTCTGGTCCCAAATTTTCAAGACAGCAGTCATTAGAACTATTAAAACAGACCTTTCAATTTTACTGGGAGGCTCTTTTTTAGCAAACAGACTTGGACAGAAACTCAGGTTTATGTTGATAAAAGATAGGAAAAATAACAATTTAACTTAAATTTTAATATGCAATATTAATATGCTGACCTTTTCCTAGATATCTGACAAGATGTCATGACTAAATCAGGGATTATCTTCTTAAAGCCACTCTATCAACATCTCCCCTCCTTCAGGGTTCTTCTCTGACAGGAAACAAAGCTGGTGGCTTTTAACTTCAATTATATTTTTCTAGCCAAGGCAAGCATGGAGTTTTCGAGGGTTGTAATTTTTTGTTTCCACTCTGTGACTTTGATGACCTTCTATTATTGTTGTTATATTATTATTGCTATTATTTACATTTGCTTTTGTAAAACAAGAACACTTACCTCGCTTCCTTCAAGAACTGTTCTAAGTGCTTTAAATTTATTAACACATTTAATAATGTTTACTCTTCAGCAACCCTGTGGTGTAGGAACTAGTATTATCTCTAGTTTATAAATACAGAAATAGAATCAGAGAGGTGAAATAACTTGCCCAAAGTCACACAGCTAGAAAGTTAAAACTGTCTACAGCCACCCTAAGAGTTTCCATTGTAGGTTAGCTTTGGGCCTGAATGCTTCCTGATCAGCAGCTAAATCAGTGCTTCTTAGATTTTACTGAGCATAAAATCACCTGGGGATCTTCTGAAATGCAGTTTCTGATTCAGTAGGTCTGGGGTGGGGCCCCAGATTCTGTATTTCTGACAAATTCCCAAGTGATGCTGATACTGCCAGTCTGAGGAGCCTCTTTGGGGTAGGTACGGCATTGCCGTGTTCTTGTCAAGTCTCACGGCCGTGGGCACACGGTGCTATGAGTTGGCTAGCACATATATAAGACACGCAGGGAATAGCATTAAGATGCCTGTGAATATTTGATGTGATCATCTGAGTCTTGTTCCGATAACTATTATTAACGTTTAGTTGTTCATTACAATTCCCCGGTGTCCCAGGACCTGAGTTGCTGGTCTCCTGTCAAATCCATTCCTACCGTCTGTGGAGGAAAGCAGGGTTGCATAATAATTTCTGCCTTTTTCAATTCATTTCACACAACTGTACTCAAGTATTTAGGGGACAAACTGGTATAAAAATATGCTTCTGAAACTCATAGAGTCAGAATCTAGAATATAGGTTACCAAGGGGCCACGGTAGAGGTAGGGAATGGGAAGTCAATGCTTAAATTGTACAGAGTTTCTCTTTGGGTTGATGGTAAAGTTTTGGCAATGGATGGTGGTGATGGTAGCACAACACTGTGAATGTAATTAACAGCCCTGAATTATATATGTGAATGTGGCTAAAAGGGGAAATTTGAAGTTGTATATATGTTACTAGAATAAAAAAATTTTTAAATATAAGATTGTACAATAGTGAACCCTATTGTAAATGATGGGCTATAGTTACTAGTACAATTATACAACTGTTCTTTCATGAATTGTAACAAATGTACCACATGCAAGATTTTTTTTAAAAACATTTATTTTATTTATTTCTTTTTCTCCACCCCCTTGTTGTTTTTCACTTGCTATGTCTGTTCGTCTTCCTTGTTTCTTTAGGAGGCACTGGGAGCAGAAACCAGGACCTCTGATGTGGGAGCGAGGTGCCTAATCACTTGAGTCACCTCTGCTCCCTGCTTCTGTTGTGTCTCTCATTATGTTTTTCCTCCCCGTGTCTCTTGTTGCATCATCTTGTTGCATCAGCTTGCCATGCCTGCCTGTCACACCAGCTCGCTGTCTTCTTTTAGAAGGGACCAGGAACCTCTGCTCCCTTCTTTGTTGTGTCTCTTATTATGTTTTTCCTTCTTGTGTCTCTTGTTCTGTCAGCTTGCCATGCCTGCCTGTCACACCATCTTACTGTCTTCGTTAGGAGGCACCGGGATTTGAACCAGAGACCTCCTATGTGGTAGGCAGGAGCCCAGTCACCTGAGCCACATCCACTTCCCCACATGCAAGATTGAAGTCGGGGGAAGTCTGGGGATGATGGATTCCTCTAGGTTCTTGGCTATGTTATATAAAAGAATTTAAGAACATGCCGGTTTATTTAGGCCAGTAGTTTATTGAGAAATGGGAGAAGAGAACAGGATTACACACCTGAACCTTTAGATGCAGGCTCCTCTAGGCAGAGAGAGCATTTTGGGCTTGTGGGGCTACCTTTATTAAGCTATTATTTACTCCTCCCTATGTAATGTAGGGGGAGGGGCCTCAGCTGTTTGCTGTTCTGATTGGTTACCCCACCCATCAGTTCCCCAGGGGGTCAATGGTGAGGCCCCTTGAAGGTTTCCGGGGCTTGCCCTTAACCCTGAATGAGATCTTGTTCCAATCTCATCCCAAGTGGGGTTCTTATGGGTCCTTCCAGCAGCCTTCTTGGTGGTAGTCTTTCCCTGAGGGGATTTCTAGGTGAGTTCCATGGCCACGTGTTTCACGGCCTTGTTTTTCTGCCAGGTCTGAGACTCATCTTCCTTTTTCCTAAACTAACCTGCCTCAAGATGTTAATAATAGGGTGATATATGGGAGCTCAGTATTTAACACATGATTTTTCTGTAAACCCACAACTTCCCTAATTAAAATGAAAATAAATAAATAAATAAAGTGCTATTCCTTCTCTGGGAGACATTTTAACTGGAAAGCTACTGATATAACCTCCAATCCTCAAGACAATTATCCAGCAGCTGCTGTTGGCCAGCCTTTTGCTTTTGAAGCTCCCACACGAGAACTGGTGGGGGGTGGGGGGTGGGGGGTGGGGGGAGGGCATGGTATTTTGCATCAATACAAGAGATTCATGGGCATATGGTCAGATCTAATGAGACAAAAGTATCTTTTCTTTTTCTTTTTTTTTTTTTTTTAAGATTATTTATTTATTTATTTATTCATTTATCGCCCCCCCTGCTGCCCGTGCTCGCTGGGTCAGCCAACCGCGCCGTGTGGGCGGGCCTGCCCCCACCAGGAGGCCCCGGGAACCGAACCTGGGGCCCCCCACATGGCAAACGGGAGCCCCACTGATTGAGCCACAGCAGCTTCCAAAAGTATCTTTTCTTAATAGACACTTATTGGCTTAAGCACTTTGTTACATGGTTTCAAATTCAATCTCACATTTTAATTCTCACAACTATTCCATGAATTAATTTATTAATCCCTATTTTATAGATGGAAACACTGAGACCCAAATATTTTATATGACTTACATAGGTCACAGAGATAAAGTGAAATAGAGCAGGGCTTTGATTCCAGGCCCAGAATCTTCTCTCCTTGATATAACTTTGATGTTATATGTCAGCCTACACATGAGCCCAGATAAAGTCAGATAGACCTGTGTTTGCAACTCAGCTATTGCACTTACTAGCTACATATTCCTGAGCAAGTTGCTTAGATTTTCTAAGGCTTGGTTTTTCAATGTTCAAAATAGGGTTAATATCCCCCTTTCAAATTTGTTATGAGGATTAAATGTGGTAATACTAGGGTAACGAGAATTATGTATGGCACATAATAGGTGCCACATAAATCACAGCATTTTAAAAAAATCTTCTAGCTTCAGCAAGATTATCAGAGCCAAGAAGACTTACTAAAGCCTCAGGTTGGCGAAGGGTTCAAACTCTCATTCCTAGTATGTTTTCTTATTCCAGAGCTCCCCATATGTCTGTCTTAATATAGATGATGTCATGTTAAAATCATGTATCTGTTTTCTCTCTTGGCTAAAAACCCTACTAGAGTACTGTATTAGTCTGCCAAAAGGCTGCCAATGCAAAGTAGCAGAAATCTGTTGGTATTTATTTGAGGGTAAAAGCTTACAGTTACAAGGCCGTAAAAAGTTCAACTCAAGGTTGCCTTCTTGCCAAAGTCAGTTGCCACGTGGTGAAGCAAGATGGTCACTGATCTTTGGCTGGTCTCTGCCTTCCCCTCCGGGCTGCCTCTTCCTCCTAAGGTTCCAGCTCCTTCCTGATTTTAGCTGCAGGCTGGCATAGGGCTTCCTATATCAGTCTTGGCTATTCGTCCCAATCTCAGCTGTAAATCTCAGGCAAAATGATTCATCTCTTCCTGGGGCTTCAGCAGTTTGAGCCTTCTTCTTCTGGTACATGGCTGGATCAAAAATGACTATACTCTTCCCATGTGTCTGCCTGTCCATCCATGTGAGTCCATTTATATCAGACCCAGCAAGGTGGCAGGGGCTCATGTCTTACTGACATAACTGAATCAAAGAAGCCCTATAAGCAAGCTTAACAGGTAATCTAATCAAATGACCCTTAACTGAATTTAATACAATCAAAGAGAATCATACCCAGAGGAATAGATTAATTTACAAACATTTCTCTTTGGGGGATTCATAAATAATCTCAAAATGCCATAAGTAGGAACTGTGTATTATTCATATTTTTTCCTCCAGTTCTAGTTACACAGTTCCTAGAACATAGTATATTACAATACATGTGTATTGACAAACTGTAGCTCAACAGAAGAGAATTTTGATATGAACAACAGTGTTGAAAGGTAAAAGAACCAATTCAAGAAAGCCAGTGTTTTAGTTTCCTCATTGTTAAAGCAAATACCAGGGAATGGGTTAAGTTAACAATAGGAATTTATTGGTCATGGTTTTGAGGCTAGGAGAAGTCCAAAATCAAGGTATCATCAAGGCAATCCTTTCTCCCAGAAGACTGCAGCATTCTGGGGCTGGCTGCTGGCAATCCTTGGTCTTTGGCTTTTCTGTCACATGGCAATGCACATGGCAGCCTCTCCTGGCTTTTTGGTCCATTGACTTCCAACTTCTGGCCGCTCCCTGTGTATCTTTCTCTCTGTGTGACCTTAACTATAAGGACTTCAGTAATAGAAGTAAGGCACATCCTGAGTTGGTTGGGCCATACTTTCTCATTAAAAGATCCTATTTATAAGAGTTCACAGCCACAGGTATGGATTAAGAACATGTTTTTCTGGGGTACATAGCTCCAAGCCACCACAGCCAATCTGACTAAGAGAGAGTAGAGCCAATGTTACATTCATTCATTTCTTTATTCAATAAGTATTTGTTCTTGGCACAAAGACAGACTTTACCCTCAAAGAGCTCAAAATGCAATGCGAAGCCAAAACTGTGCACTATTAAAGACAAGAGAATCATGCTATAAGAATGATACAGGCAGGGCTCTATGGGACCACAGAAGAGGCTGCCTAGAAAGGATTGGGGCAGAAGTACTGTCTGAGCTGAGTCTTGAAGAGTGAGCAGGAACTCTCAAGGCTGAATGCAGGGCTGGGCAGGTGAAGAAAAGTTATCAGTGGGAACAACTGTGCAAAGAAGTGGAGAGAAGGGAAAGATGCAGCTTCAAACGATATCAAATTTTACAGGGTTGTTGGCTCATGAATCCCTCTTCTAACAAATGTGAGCCCCACAAGAGCAAAACTCTTATCTCCTATCTCAGAGCCTAATCCAGAGTTAAGTACTTGATGGCACATGGAGGTGTTTCAGTGATAATGGGAATGAAATGAATAAATCAATAGATCAATAAAAATATTTAATATCTCTTACTAAACTGAAGGAGGCTTGCTGGTCATGATTGGTTCATAAATAGCTATGGCATTTTCAGTTCTGCCTTTTTGCCATGTAGCGAATACATAAATATGTTTGGTGGTTTGATTCTTTTATGGACCTCAGAAAAGTATGTTCTTAAGCAAATCCATTCTTGTGTGTGTAAACCCATTGTAGGTGGGAACTTCTGATTTAATCACTTCAGTTAAAGACCTTTGATTAGACTGTGTAACCCATGGTGGGTCTTAATCCTCTACTGGAGTCCTCTACGGAGGAATAAAAAGCTGCAGAGGCAGAAAAAAATGCTTCAGAAATAGAGAGGAACACAAAAGCTGAGAGAGAAGGCCCTGGGAGCCAGAAGCTGAAAGCAATAGAACACAGAAGCTGAGAGGAAGCCACTTTAGCCAGAAGCTAAAAGCAATGAGGCCCTGAGGAGAGGGAAGAGACCAGCAGATGCCGCCATGTAACTAATCACCCACAGCTGTAGCACAGGTGAACATGCCTTGATTTTGACATCTTTGTAGCATCAGAACTGTAAGCTTATAAATTAATAAATCCCCATTGTAAAAGCCAACCCATTTCTAGTATATTGCTTGGCAACATTTAGCAAACTGAAACAATGTGTTAACTCAGGCTGAAGCTTGGACTCAGTCCTCTGAAGAATATCTTTACATTTATATAAATCACTTAGTCGTCTGTGCCTTCTTGTCTAAGATGGAGATACTTTATCCCCTTTCCTTATGATGAATATGATTATTTTGTATTCCACACCTCCCTCCAGATAACACATCTTATGGATAAAAATAACATCACAGTGATCATTACAATGTCCTTCTCTGGCTCTGTCTTCCTAATTCCCGCTTTTTATAAGTTCCAGCTTCCTCAAATTCCTCCCCAACCTGAGTTGTCCTCAGGGAGTATCTCACATGTGCCTGCAGGCTAATTCTTTCTGTACTACATGCCATTGCCAGTTTCCTCTTCTGCTCTTCTGTGCTGTGGCTGCTGATACCAAAAACATTGATGTTCCCATCAAAGATGATAAAGCTGTGGGTGGTGACCATGGCTGCCAAAGGCATGACTGCTCCTGCCAGGGCCAGGCAAGGCACTGAGACCACAGAGAGTCTTGCTCCTGCTTCAGGAGTCAGGGGAGCATTGGTTGCCTTTGCTGCCCAGTCCTCTGTGCCCTTCCCTGTTTGTGCAGTGCAGTGCGTTGAACTGTGTCCCCCAAAAGATATGCCCACCTGGAACCTCAGAATCTGACCTTATCTGGAAAGTTAGGATCTTGAGATCATCCTGGATTTCAGGTGGGCCCTAAAGACAACATCTAGTGGCCTCATAAGAGAACAGAGAGGGAGATTTGACAGGTGGACACAGACACACAGAGGGAAGATGGAGGCTGAGGTGATAAGTCTACAGGCCAAGCAGCACCAAAACTGCTGCCAGCCACCAGAAGCCAGGAGAAACGCATGGAAGGGGTTCTCCCTCAGAGCCTGCACAAGGAACCAGCCCTGCCAACACCTTGATTTTGGACTTCTGGACTCCAGAACTGTGAGAAAAGAAATTCTTGTTGTTTGAAGCCACCTAGCTTGTGGTGATTTGTTATGGCAGTCCTAGAAACTAACACATGCAGTCACCTAGAACTCTCTGCCACTTGGGCTGCAAAGCTGCCCTAACTTGAGCTCTGGCTACCTTAGTAGATTATTAGGAAACAGCTCTTCTGGTTTTCACTCAATTTTTTGAAGTCTTTCTACAAAGTCAGTGGCAGGAGTCCACTGGGGCTGAGTATTAAACACCTCTCCCTTCAGCACTGACCTGGTGACTTTGAACCAAAGTTCTATACTTAACCTGTCTTTGCATTAGAGGAGGACTCATTTACTGTCCTAAAGTATCCAGATTGTGACAGAATCCTGGTGCGAACTCAACTGAGGCTCAAGTTGGGATTTCTGCTACATGTATAGGCTCCTCATAGGTAAAGGCCATACTTCTTTGTGCCCCTTTCTCTGCTCCATTATACGGGACAAATAGTTAATACTTGAGAATACTTTTTTTTTTTAGGTACTGGGATCCAGGGATTGAACCTAGGACCTTGTATGTGGGAGTCGGCACTCAACCACTGAGCCACATCGTCTCCCCTGAGTTGGTTTTTTTGTTTATTTTGCTTGTTGTTTTCTTTCTTCCTTTCTTTCTTTTTTTTCAGGAGGCACCAGAAACCGAACCCGGGACCTCCCATGTGGGAAGCAGGCGCTCAACCACTGGAGCCACATCTGCTCGCCTTTAGAATACTTTTTAAAATGGTAAACTGACAATGTAAGGCTGTATAATATTTAAGCACTGCAGAAGAAAAGGGGATGCCTAAAAATACTAAGCATTTCGATTCCATCACAAGCAGTCTGGCTCTGTATGCCTAGCGCAGCAGACTGTGCACATAGTCAGTCTTCTATCGATACACATATTGAATACACAGCCATTTTAAAGGCTCCCTTTGAAACAAAACAAAAATCTTACCTGTGGAGGGTGTAGGTCCCAGAACATCATAATAGGCCATGATCTCAAAAGAATGACTGTGAGAACTTTTGATACACAAAAAATTGAATCCTAAAGATAGTGGTGTTCTCTTCCTCATTAGGATCCTTAAAAAAGTAACAGCATGGCGTGAGAGAGCATAGGAAAAGAGAGAAGGAAACACTAGGCAATTTTCTACCACTTTTCCCTCACTCTAGCCTTGCTGACCCCTTGCTATTTCTTTTTTTTTTTTTTTTTTTTTTCAGATTTATTTATCCCGCCCTTGCTACTTATGCTCTCTGTGTCCATTTGCTTTGCATTTTTCTGTGTCTGCTTGTCTCCCTTTGTTGGGTCATCTTGCCGCACCAGCTCACCGTGCTGTGCAGGCCCTCAGTTCACTGTGCCCCAGGGCGCAGGCCTGCTTGCCTTCACCAGGAGGCCCCGCCCATATGGTAAACGGGAGCCCAACCAATTGAGCCACAGCTGCTTCCCCCTAGCTATTCCTTAAACACTCCAGGAATGTTCCTGTCTCAGCACTGGGGCCGTTTCAGTACCTGGCATTCGCTTAGCTCAGATTATTCACACGGCTCCATCCCTGGTAGGCAGGTCTCTGCTCCACAGTTTGGCCTTCCCTAACCACCCTCTGTTCCCACAGTGGGTGTTAGTGTTAGGTTCACATGGGCAGGGACTGTGTTTGTTCACTGCTGTGTCCCCAGAACCTGGCACATAGTAGGTGCTAAATAAATAATTTTTGAGTGACTGATTATCTGTATATGGATGGGGCACAAGATACTGTTAATCATGTATATGATTAAGTAAAATATTTAAACATTATCGGCAGACTTTCTCTTCTGGATATGATAGAACAGTTGACTGAGGAAAACTAGGAAAACTAGATTTTTAAAAATTACATGTAAATGTGTTTTAGAGACACGGGAGTGCTGCTGAAGCTAGATGGACCAAGATTTGGGAGGAGGGGAGCAGATCAAGGAGATGTGAACTGACAGTCTGCTGCTTTTTCCCTGGGAACAAATGCAATTCTGAGGTAGAAAAGCAGCTGAAAATGTGGATTTTGTGGGGGCAGAGAGAGGCTTTTGGGGTTAAAGAAACCAGCAGAACATTGTGTGGAGCTCATGGGGCTGAAGAGGCAACGTTAGTGAAAAGGGAATAGTGGGAAATTGAACCTGAAATCTGACCTGTCTTCCCCTCAAGACATTTACTAAATTCTGAAGATGCTTGGGCAGGTATTGTTAAGAAGCTAAGCAGAATGCCTCGGAGAGTTGAGTGGAACTTTTGGCTGTCTTGCCAAGCTGAGGCAACATGGAATAGTGTTCCCAGTCAGATGCTGAGAAGACATGGGTTAGGGGAGGGTATCTAGTGAACACATTAGGCTAGAGCAGTGGTTCCTAAACTTTGCTATTGGAATCACCTGGGGATGTTTAAAAATTATTGATGCCTGGCTTCCACTCCCATTTTTATTTAATTGGTATAGGGTGTGACCTGGGTGATTAGCTCTTACTCAATCCATTTAGCAGAGGAAAGGGTATACTCTCTGGAAAATGATAACATTGGCTGATATGATTTTTTAATGCACAGTGTCTAGGTTTTAGTTAAAAAACAAAAAAACACAAAAACAAAAACACTAGATATTCAAAGAGACGGGGTTGTAAGATTAAAAACTAGAAAGAAAAAACAGACTTCAGTGGTGAAGCAATTATTGGCATATACAGTTAAGGACTTTAACTGATGAATATGGTTTAAAAAAATAAAGGAAAAGATGGGAAAAGTAGACAAAAGATGGAAAATTAAAGCAGAGTTGGATTTTACTAAAAAAAAGAATTGAATGGAAATTCTAGAGCTGAAAAAATATAATAATTGAAATTAAGAGCCTTATAGATAGATTTAACAGCAGATTAGATATGGCAGAAGAGAGTTAGTGAACTGTAAGACCAAAATAAAGAAAATCATATTTTATGTCCAATCTTTTATTTAAATTGAACAGAGATTTCTAAAAATTTATATCCCTGAATACATTTTTAAATGTCAAGACTGTAGAATTCAAATTGCCTGTATGTACCACTAAAAGAATATAATAAATCATTATTAACTTACCTCACCTTACTTTTCTTGTGAGTATATTGTTTTCTGTAGTTTGGAGAAGGGGGAGTCAGGGAGAGTGAAAAGTTTAAATCCTCAGCCCACCAGTCTTGCCACAATTTAGAGCAGATCTTGCTTAACTAAGCCCAATGTGGTAATTGTATGTTTGGGAGAAAATGCTCCCAAACTTATGGATACCAGAGTGGCTGAATGAGTTATTGGATTAACTGGGGGAGTTTAGGTCAGTTCTAGAATGGATCAAGGTTAATGAGAATGTTAGTACTATCCTAGGCTCATAGACATGAACCTCATGGTCCAGTGAGTGTTCCAAGAGATTTTTGCTGTTATTATAAATGGAAATGAAGCTATGGAATCTATCAGTGTTGGTCATGAGTCCTCAGGTGACATCATTTCCCACTTTCTATTTCTTGTCAATCTAGTTAGAAACAATTCCATGTCCTGCAAAGTGTCTTTAAAAGGACAACAGAGAAGAGCCTGAAGATTACCTGACCTGAGACTATAATAGAGCTCTTGTTTTCAAGACCTCTATATCAAAGGAATATCAAATAAGAGATAATGGGCAGAAATCTCATTTATAATCATAACAGTTATAGGCATATTATATATTTTTTCAGTACTGTCTCTTTAATATCTTAGAATATATGGCCCCACTGTGGTCTTCAATATTAAACACACTGGTATGTGAAGAGAGGAACACAGCATACCCAATGTGTAAATGATTTCCAGTACCTATGGGTCGTTGAGTAAAATAAAATGGCTGCCTGCATTAGGCATTGCTGGGAGAAGACCCCTGAGAAGGGCTAGTCCAAAAGACAAAAGCATTGACCTGCAGGAGTTTTCCAAGAAAATGAAACACACACCAGATACTGATAAGCTCTACCTGGTGATAAAACTAGTTTCAGTCCAGTAGAGACAGCTTATCAGAATGGAGAAGCATACCATATGATTCAATGTATATCTGCTCCCCACTCTGTAAGGCTCCCCTATGTAAAATGGAAACTTAACGTCAGCCAATCAGAACATTTCCTAACTTGCTTCTGTGTTTGCCCTATCTGAGCTGCCCCTTTCCACCTACTCTGTGGTGCTTCCTTCTGCTCTCTGAATGGAATGCTACCCAATTCATGAATTGCTCAATAAAGCTGTGAGATCCTAAATGGCATGAAAAGTTTCTCTTCTGTCAGAGTTTTGGGCAGGTCTCTTGAAATTTCATTCACAAGCAGGGCCCAGATACTGACTGACACAGAACAGTTGCTGGACCCGTTCCAAAGAAAAAGAAAGGCTTGTCTCATACCCACCTTTCAAAACAAAGTAACTGAATAGCTTCAGAAATAACAGCAACAAACAATATATCACCAAAAGCCAGGTATCAACTGAAACAATAAACTTCTTCACTCTCTCAGTGGGTGGGAGTCAAAACCAACTGTCAGACTGTCGTGTCTGCTTCTTTTCCATTTTCAATTCGGTTCTCCCTTCAAATGAGTCTTGGATGGTGTTGGCTGCTCTGAGCAGCGGAGAAGAAAGCCAGAGAGTGACTGCTGCACACAGACCAAGAAACACCCTTGGACAAGCAGCCTCCTTTCCCCACTTCACCGGCTTTCTGCCACCCTCAGGCTTTCCGGTGGGCCCTTTCCTTTGTAATTATGCTCCCTTTTATACACAGGAATCGTTCAACAAAACAAAACTGTGTAATTTTGGGATAAAATATATCCTGGGCTGAGTTAAAGCCATTAGCCCCATGAAAAGACACTCTGAGGGAGGGAAAATGAGCAGGCGTATCATAGGTGCCGCAGAGGAAAGAAGAGTTGTTACTTGGGAACCTTGTTCAACTTTAGAAGTTGTTCAAATTAGATTTTTTAATGAGTTGAAAGGATAGAATGAGTGTAGGTTAGAAAATCAGTTTGCTTGGTTTCAGTCAGAAACAATTGGAGCAAATGAACCAGGTTTTTCAAAATTGTTAATTTCCATGGGTTCTACTTCAGAGCTCATTCTAAAAATCTAACAAAATAAAATCTTCCAGCACTATTTTGTCCAGGAGAAAGATGCCTGAGATACAGAGCAGGGGTAAATCACAGTAAGGGAGAAAGCCTCTACCACAAGAGTTTTTAACCTTTTTCTGTTCCATGGACTCCTTTGCCAGTCAGGTGAAATGAATACTACTGTAATTTATTTATTGCATACATTCATAAGTAAAGGAAATGCTAGAATTTAGTTAGAGGTCAGAGAAAATAAAGATAAGTTGATTTATTTTTCCAATTCAAGCTCATGGACCCCTGAAATCTTTCCATGGACCCCTTGGGGGTCTGTGGACCCCTGGTTAAGAACCCCTGCTCTACCAGGTTCTTTGATGTGGGTGGGCAAGGACATTAGGAAAAGGACATAACAATGAGGCACAAAGATTTTGATTCCAAATAAGGCCACTATGGAAAGGGAATATGCTAACTCTTATTTTTAATGTGACTTTAGAGTGCATTAACTGTCCTGTTTTGATAAATAACAACAACAATGGTATAATGTACCCCATAGTTTACAAATTTCATGGGGAAAACTTGGATGAAGCATTGGGTAAAAATGAAAAACACACTCTCCCATTTCTTCTCCTTTTCTCTTTTTCTTAAAGGTGGTCTTTCTCTGTCCACAGTGTGGTCGTATGTTAAACTCCGTAATTTCCCTCTCTGCCATTCCACCCCCACCGTGCTTCATTACAGTCACAGCCGAGCTATTCATCTGTCATCTTTTGCTAACGACCACAATTTAGTAGGTGTTTGGTACTCCTGGAGGAAGTGTTTTTCATTAAAAGACACATTCAAGCTAGTTTTGAAGACTCAGTTGAAATGAGTCTTGGAAATGAATTCATTATTTAAATTAATAAACAGTTCTGGGGCATTGTTTTAAAACATAGATATTATTTTAGAATTCAAGTGGCACACAGCCTGGCCTGTTTTTTGTGGAGAAAAATGTTTAATTCACTTTACTACATTGTTATTTGCATTTTTTTCTACATCCACAATTCACTAAACTGAAAACAAATAGCGAGAGATGTAAAAAATAAAATAGCAGAAAAAATAAAAACATGTTTGGGTTTTTTTCTTTCTTTTTTAAATTTTGTTATTTTTGAGACTCTCTAAAAAAAAAACCAGGCCTGATTAGTCCAACGCTTGGGGCAGACGGCAATTGTGTGTAATGTTCGGCAAAGTCACTTCAGCAAGAGACCCAAGGACAGGCTGAAGAGAACGTGCTATCAGACAAAAGGGTCTCAAAGATTCTTCACTACTTGGAGCCACCTTTTCCACCCCTTCCTGTTAGCATTCCTCAGAGTCAAATTTCAGCTAAGGGGAATGGAAATTAAATAAAGCTACATTGGAGAAGACATAATTAGTCCTTAAATCACAGGATCTCAAATTCTTAAAATTTCATTGGAAGTTTAGCTAGAAAAGTCTGAAAAACATGCTTCTGGGGCAATCTTTCCAAGTTTTCTCCCAAGAATTTAATGCTAGCATACATAAGTAATTATTACTCAATAATGCTTTTTTTTGGTGCAGAGCTCAGCATTTTCTTTAGCAGTCTTTCCCACCTGAGGAACAACATAATGCATAGAGACAAATACAATGACATTCACCCAGACCTGTTCCCATGCGAAGTCTGCTTCAAGTTTTTTCTCAAAGCATCCAACCCTTCTCTTAGTTGTTTCTTGTAATTGTTCACATTGGCAAACACATCACTAAACAGCACTATGTCAATCTCCGAGCATCCTCGGGTGTCAGTCCCCTTTATATAAGAGCCACCCTGTGAAGACAAAGGATACAATGTGGGGAAAGGCTAAACAAACCTTAAGGAAAGTGCAAATTTCAAATTGCAGCATTTTTAGGGTACTAGTTTTACCACCACAACTCCACCCAGTCCCACCAATGCCTCTCCCAACCCCCGCCCCTACCCCCAAAAAACAGGAGAAGGAGAAAATAATCATGTTCTATGGAGGATATTGGTTCAGCTGTAGAAATAAAAGCAGAATTTGCAGAAAAATCTTAAAAATCCTTATGAAGAATTACAGCTAGAAGTTCTCAGACTTCCCCAGCTTGAAAAGCCACTAGATTGTGAGGAATCCGTGAGGGCAGAAATAAATTCACCTCTTTACACCCAGAACCCAGTCCAAGACTCATATATAGTTGACTCTCAGTGAACACCTGGAAGGGTGGCCCCTAGGTATAGGTACCGTAACTATACCCCCTGAAGACAGAACATTAAGTGACTGTCTCTGGTGGATGTTAGTTTGGTCTGTTTCTAAATATACCCATGAGTGATTTTAATCAAGTATTCTGTCATTATAATTAAAGAGAATTTACTTCAAAACTCTTGCTAAATATAATGTTATAAAAGTCAAAATGTTAAGCAATTAACAGCACATCTTTGCCTCCTTTACTTTCTTAGCACTCAAGGAAAACCTTAGGTGGCAAATTACCAAAGGAGGCTTTTTAGCAGTAAAATAAGTTGTTATCTATGATTTAGGAGCCATCATGTCCATAAGGCAAAAACAATATGTCAAAAGGTAGACTGTGATACATAAAATGACAATGCAATTTCACATGAAATTGGAAAGCTTTGGGCAGCTCTGAACACTCTAACATTTATTGTATGGCAACCTCATAAGGATTTCCAGCAGTTCACTTAGGCAGGCACAGTGTTGAATGCTGAAGTAAGATAGCATGTGCCATTTTTAAATTCCTTGGCATCTCCCCAGCCTGCCCTGGGAGGAGGCTTAACTCTTTACAGAGACATGGCCACTTGAACAAAGTACTGAAAGGAAGAGGGGAGAGTCCATGGATTGTGAGGAGTGTTGACTATTACAGCAATTAGGGGGACAGATTAACATCGACCTATAAAAGCTGTGTAGGTCCCAAGTCATAGGGTCATGAACGAGAAGCATTTCCAAAAGGAAGAACCACAGTGTACTAGGCAGGGTTCAGTTGCAGGTAAGAGAAACCCTTCCAGTTATTTTAAGCAGAATGGGATTTAGTTCAGGGGATCATTGGAATAGCTAGAACAACAGGCTCTAGGCTGGGTTTTGGGAATGACTTTCAGAATAACACTGCTGAAGTTGACTATTAGGGAACTTTTAAGGATGACAATCAGAGACCTGGGAATCTGAAAACTGCAATGGCAACTGCTGGGTCCAGGATAATACTGCCTTAGTTACAATCTAGGAATTAGGAAGCTGCCTCCGCAACCGTGGTTCTCAGGAACACACAACCCTAGCTGTTAATCCAGAGACTACAAATCATCATCAGGACTATTGGCTTCAAAGCCATCCTGCATCTGTTACAACTGCTCTAGTTAAATGGGTGCCTCATGCACCACTGCGTCTCTCCTGGCCAACTCAGCTCTGGACGCAAATTTTGTACTAGTGCAGCTAAGTGACAGACCCTAAATCACAATGGAATCCATAGTGACAAAGGAGTATGGGAGATGTAGTCTTTAGCTTCCTCGATATGACAGCTCTTAATATGCTAATGCATGCTATGAATTTCCAAGAATGGAATACAGTGCCCAGCAATATCTGAACTTATGTGATCATCAACCCCTGTTTTCAGCTAGTATCTTGCAGGACTAGAATTAGAATTCTGGCCCCCAATCACCGGTATGATTGTGTTACAATGAGCCAAATATATTGTATAAAATATTGTATGATTAAAAAAAGATTTATATGAATCGAGTACATTTACTTGAGAACTGTATGTTTTTATTCAACTGTATTTTCTTTTTAGTTTTTAAGTGTTTATATTTTCAATTATTAAATGTACAAAATAAAGTTAAAAAAACAAAACAAAACAACAACAAAAAGAATTCTGACTCCCAATTCTCAGCTCAGTGTCCCACAACTTATCACTGTAGAAGAGGGGTTCTTAAATTTTTTTTGGTCCACGGACCCCTTTGCCAGTCAGGTGACACTCAACTAGAGTCGGGTCTAACAACTACCATAATCTCAAAGTATGGATGAGCTGAGCGTGTAAGCAATTTTTCGAGATATGCAACAACTGTAATGTGATATGAAATGAATATTACTGTAATTTACTGCATACATTCATAAGTGAAGGAAATGCTAGATTTCAGTTATAGGTCAGAGAAAACAAAGATAAGTTGAATTTTCTTCAATTCAAGCTCATGTACCCCCTGAAATCTTTCCATGGACCCTTGAGGGGCTATGGACCCCTGGCTAAGAACCCCTGCTGTAAAAGAATAATGTTTCACATTCAGACTTTTACCATAGCTATCTTGGCTAGAATTTAATGATACTTATAAAATCATATTTGGTATTGAGTTATATTAAAAGATAAATTTTGATTTTAAGTAAACTTATGGTTTAAAGATATTTTATAACAATTATGTGTGTGTTTTTAAATGAAGAAATGGAAAAATTATCAGAAAAAAAATAACCCTCAGAAATACTTCTCTTTTTAAAAAAAAAACAGACTGAATATTATATAGTGATGGTACTGACATTAAAAGTAAAATTAAAGCATACCAGCAGTCTCGTTTAGATCCCTTTCATGTGCTTAGGCCATTTTCCCTCAAGGAAATTTTCACAGAATGGCTCTGGACTCTGTGGAAAGCCACTCCTGGACACCCTGACGTGTCGTTAAGCCGACTGGGAACCCATCAGCCCAGCACCCAATTACTTCCACAGGCAGGTTGCTCTGGCCTGAAACGGTACCCTGGGGGAAAAGGCTCACCTCCTTTGCCTTAAATTCCCTTAAGCATCCTTTTCTAAATTTCAATCAAGTGAGCCAAGTCTTTGGTCCTGCCAATGTAAAGGTACTAGTCTCTTGGGCAAAAATGGCCATCCTTAATGGGTTCCAGCTGCTGCATCCCTGATGCCTGCTCCACCAGCCTGCAGCCTGCAGCCTGCCCTAGCATCTCAAAGGGTTTCACCAGGCCTGGTGTCACCCCTGTGCAAAAGAAGAAACTGGCCCCTGAACACGTGGCCCTGCCCGTTTGATGTGCATTACCTCCAAGGGAAAGGAAATGGCTTCCTTAAGGCTCCCAGGCCTGGCCAGAGAGCGTGGGAGCTCAGATTACCTGGATCACTCGGGAGGCCGGCACCGGAAAGCAACCCTTGATCAGCTCGATTAGACCACCGATTTCAGCAGCACAAGCCGCGCTCAGAGAGCCCGAGGCAGGGCGAATTTTTTCATCTGCAAATCTCTGCAGCTCTGGGAGACTTTTACACTCCAACACACTATGAGGTGAAAATCCTGTAGACATTTGGGCTGCACAGAGAAATGATCAATATTTGATACCCACTGCACAAAAACAACTTTGTGTGTGTGTGGCTAAGGCAAGAATCTATTTCTGTATGCTGTGTATAGTTCATCGCCAGGATGGCCTTGCTGTGAGAGCAGGGAGACCACCTCTCTCTGCTGTTGGAGCATCAGTTGAACCAGCAGACTCTGCCCACTCCATCCTTAGCTGACATTTTAACCCTCGGTTTCTAAGAAAGAAACGGCTGGATTTCTTAGAAAATTGAGATATTCAAACAGTCTTGCACCAGAAAACAAAAACAAAACAAAACTTTGCCCCAAATTACTAAATCATTTTAAATTTCTAAATGAAAAAGATGTTTGTTAACAAGTGTCAATATAATGATCCCAAGATAAAGAATTCCAAATTAAGTGATGGAGTCCAGGGATCTCAAACTGTCAGCCCATGAGCCTTATTCTGCCTGCAGAATGTTTGGTTTGGCCTGCACATTGCTTTCAAAAAGAAACATCTAAAGCTTGTGAGATAGTACATTTTAAAAAAGGGGGACAGCCAGAGGTGTGTTTTGTTTTCTTGGTTGTTTTTTGTTTTTTGTTTTTTTTTTCCCAACCAGCTGACAACGCTGTGCCCTTCACAGGATGGAAATGAATTGCAACCTCCTATTGGGGGGGAGGGGGCGGGGATGAGTGGATGGGTTTGAGAATAACAGAATTCTTACTCAATGACTAAATCACACCCCAACATCTTAAAATGAAATCTTTCAAAATAGAGGTTGCATGGGATGATGTATTAAAGGGGTCCCTAGAGAGAAAAATCTGGGAACCACTGTTCTAGACTCTTCTTTCTTGCTCCTAATAAGAATGTCTTTTTCCCTAGATATTTGCTTTTAAAGTCTTAATGACGTAATGTGGTAAGGTAATATACACTAATTCACAAAAGTAGTCTTCCCAAGTAAATATTTTTATTTATGTTTGTAAATGGTTACCTTAAAGAGACAATGTCATCATCTTCAGGAGTGTCTAATGGCAGAAACCTCAGGCTCTGGCCAAAATTTTTGGGAACATTGATGAGCCAATGGTTGGCCCCACAGGCCCTCTCAGAAGGGCCAGCGGAATCCTCTCCTCACAGGCCCAGCCTATCAGCTGACTCCCAACTGAAACCATTTAAGTCAGAGTTTTGAAGAGTGGCTTAATTATCTATATGCAAATTAACTGCAAAATTCCCAGGCAGCCTGACAAATAATACGAACTACTTATTTAAGCCAAATCTACTTCATGATGCTTAGTTCAGATTTAGGCCCCAGAGCCCAGGGTTGGCTTCAATCTGTTTCTCTCTTTTTCACCCTATCTCTTGTCCTAGAGTCACTGACCTGAGTCCTGAATGCCTATTCCTCCCACCAGACCTATAGGCTACCTGGGCTCCAAGTCCTAGGGCAATCAGTCTCAAGCCTCTGGAGGTGGTTAGAATTCTCTTCCAGACACAGGTGGTCCTTGCATGATTTGGGGGATTCCTGCAAACCCAGACTCTCTTTGCCCAAGATATTAAGGCCTAGAGGCCCTCCAGGACATTCTCTGTGTGAAATTACTATTAATGATTTTACTAACCATCTTGATTTGTTTCAACTTCCATTTTATTCAGGGAATTATAAAGAAGAAATGGAGGTTAACTGAAGCAGGCTGACATACCAATAATCCTTTGCAGTGCTAATAAAAACCCCTGCCCCAGCTTGGGAGGAAGAACTGTAACAAAGAGTTCAAGCTGACACCAGCAAAGTCTACTGATCTTCACCAAAAGGCCACAATCTTACATCAACATCCTGTTTGCTAATTAACAAACTGGGCTCAAGGACAATTGCCCAAACAGCCCCTATAACCCTTGTAGTAACCATAAATCATGTCCCTTTTATCCCTCCCCATTCCCCCCACACCTTTTCCTTTGTTTCAAGCAGCCATATAAGCTGCTCCCCAAACTCACCCCTTGGAGCAGAAACCTGTTTTGGTGCTGCTTCTGCATTAATGCAACTTCAGCTCAATAAACTTGCTGTGCACCACCCCCACCCCCTTTTTAAAAGTCTGTGTATTTTATTTTCAGCACAATACCTGAAGAGCTCTCCCTACCTCCTGCTGCTCAGCTTGAGCTACACCAGCTTGGTTCCCCCAAGGGACCTGTTCCTGAGTTTCACCCAGTTCCCCTTCATGACCAAACCTGCCTGTTTTTCTGTCTTGCTCAGTCCTCTTCCTTGGGACTGAGCCTGCTACCCTTCCCCCCAATACCTGGGGTGATGAAATGAGTAATCAGTTCTCCTGAATCTAAGTAGCCCACACACTTGATTCTGAGAAACCGACTCTGCCTGGATTCCTGACACTACATCCCAGTCCCGACTGGAAGCCCCAGGGCTGACTAGAGTGGGCTAGAATTGTGCATCTGACTGTATTCTCTCTTTGTACAGTGACTCAGTGGCCCTAGTGTGGCTGTGCAGGATTGTCCTCTGTCCCTTCTGCCCCAAGCATGTGTAGTCTTAAGCCACGTCCTGGTTCCATCCTCTTCCTTCCCTATTTCCTGTTTCTGGAAACAACCTATCATGGCTTGCATTGAAGGAAAACCAAAATCTAGTTCCTCCTTTGTGTGACCATTCACAGCAGGAAGGCACTGGGTCCCTGCTTTACCTCTTTTACTGGCTGTGAAGTGATGCTCTTGTATTTCATGGTTCTCCCGACTAAGGATGCTTCCAAAGTGCCTAGAACACATCCTACAAGTTTTTGAAATTTTTGTAGCCATGTGCTTTATATTCCTTTCTTCTAGATTTTCCCAGGATAGCTTCTGTGTCTCCATGGTTGACCTGTCATGGACAGACTGAGAAAAAGTAGACACTTAACACAGAAATTAAAAGCGCTATTTGAAAGATCTGCTGGCCTTCGTTTGGCTTCTCACAAAATACTCCCTTTCATGGGCACAGTAAATTGTCACTCTGTCCTCTGACATTCTCCAAACATAGCAAAGACCTTTAGTTTTTCTCATATAAATGGAAAACTGCTGTTGATTAATAAATTAGTAAGCCATAAGTCACAGTGCAGAAAAAAGATATAGTAAAAAGAACACTTGATTTCGCTTTACAAAATCAGAATGACACCCTAGTCCTTTTCCGACATTTACTTTTTGCATCACATTGGGCAAATCTTTTAACCCAACTGGGTCTTTGTTCCTTCACTTGTAAGACGGAGAGGAGGAAAGAGGAAAGTACATTGATCTACCTCTAAGGTTACTTTCAAAGTAAAAAAAAAAACAAAAAACTAGGGTTCTGAGAATCAAATCACTGCACAAAGCACTTTGGAATAATAATTCCAATAATAGCAGTTACCACATGTATGACACTTATGTCTGGGGCATACTGTGAAGTGCCCTTCACAGCAGCCCTTTGACATGGGTATTTTATAGCTGAGAAGACTAACTCACACAGTTTTAACCACTATATTATACCACCGGTCCTATGGCTACGAGTTTTGTTTAATTTTTAGTTTTCTTTTAATAGATCTCCATATAGAGAACTAAAAACCAAAACCAAAACCAAAACCAACAAATGTAAAGTGTTTTAGAAAAAGTGGGAAAAAACCCAAAGCTTTCACCCACTTTCCCCTGCTTGTACCTTACTGTGATCTTGGAGCTTCTCCCTCTCAACTTCTTGGCCACATTTTTCACAGTGAACTTTTCCACGATGCTTCAGTCGAAGGTGATACTTCAGAGCCGGGCAACTGACAAAATCATTCCCACAGAGCTCGCAGTTATAGGATTTAAAAGCCCACATCCTTTCCCAATGTAGTGTTGGATTTAGATCCTATTGATAACAAGAACAAACATCATAAGTCCTTCTAAGAGACTCTGAGCCCCTACAGTTAATTAGAATAAAGATAACATTATTTCTATTATGCTAATTAGTGCTCCATCACCTGAGTGTTTTCTAAGTAATTTATCCCTCACTAAAATCAAATATGACCTCATGAAAATGTCCATGTAGATCAGCAGTTTTTAACTTGGGTCTATGAACATAGGGAGGCTGCAAAACCCCTATAGGTAAATAAGTGCATTTTTCTAAACCGAGTTGCAAATAGATCTGTGACTCAGGACATGTTACTATCTGCTGATTTAGATTTTACCTTTACATAGGGAATCTTCAAGAGGTATTGTTTCTTCAATTTTTACAACCCAATCACTTCCCACATCTGAAAAAATTATCATGAGTGATGATTTTTACAGATCTTTCGAATCACTCTCTGGATTTTTGAAAAGTAAAAAATATATATATTTTAAAAAGCAGAAATTTATACCAAGAGACTTGGTCTGGAAGAGGTGGTTGATGATTCTAATCTCCAGCTGGCTGCTTCTAAAACTGTTTGTTTCGTTGTCAAGTAACTAACTTGGATTTGTAGTAACTTGCCTGAAGCTTGGAGCTCCTTCCTCTGAGTAAAGAATTATGGGATTTGTAGTTAGCAATTACATAGCAAGTGATTAGATCCAAGTCTTCTAACTATACTTAAACAAAAACTCTGTGCATGGTTTTTCAATGCTGCTGTAAGAAATTGTCACAAACCTTAGCAGCTTAATCATAAAATGATCCTCGTATAATTCAGAAGGTCAGAAGCTAGACACGGGTCTCACTGGGCTAAAATCAAGGCGTCGATGGGGCTGTGCTCCTTTCTGTAGGCTCTGAGTACTCTTCCAGCTTCCAGCCACAGTCCTTGGCTGATGGGTCCCCTTCCTCCCTTTTCAAAGCCAGCACAGGCGAGTCAAGTCTTTCTCATCACATCACTCTGTCCTCCTCTTCTGCATCCCTCTTCCACTTTTGAGGACCCATGTGATTACATTGGATCCACCTAGATAACCCAGGATAATTTAAATTCAGGGTCAACTGATTAACAACCTTAATTCTATCTGCAACCTTCATTCCTCTTTGCCATGCTAGAGAAACTTACGTGCCTGGAACAGGTTCCAGGGGTTACGATGTGGCCATCTTTGAAGGACCATCATTCTGCCCACCACACGGTGGTTTAAACATCAACCCAAAATAGAAATGAGTCTGAAATATCTCTGCATAAAATGCAAGAAAGGCAAACTGTTTCTACTCCCTGTAAAAACTTCTGTGCTTAATTGGTTTTGGAGTCTGTGTCAAACAACTTTAGAGTCCCTGGATGATCTGCTACTGAATGCACTCCCCCCACCACCCCGAGATGGCTCCCTCATCTGTTTGTTCATTGTTTTTGCTCGTTGTTTGCACTCATTTTTTTTGCTCATTGTCTGTTTTTTCCTTTAGGAGGCACTGGAAACCGAACCTGGGAACTCCCGTGTGGGAGGTAGGCACTCAACTGCTCCAGCCACATCCACTCCACTGAATCCACTTTTTATTGAGGTGTGGTGAAGTTGTTCAAATTTGGTTCTGTTACAGTAGTGGGGTGTGAAATCAATTTAATGGGCTGTGACCAACATTTTTAAAAAATTCAAACAAAAAAAAACTAGAGATATTGAATGTAGTTAGGGCAAATTATGACTTATGGAACATTTGTTACAGTTATACATATGTGTGTGTGTGCTGGGTTACAAGGTAAAATATTTTCAAAAAAAATTTTAGGGGGAGAAGATGTGACTCAAGAGGTTGAGTGCCTGCTTCCCATATGGGAGGTCCCGGGTTTGGTTCCTGGTGCCTCTTAAGGAAAATGGAAACAAACAACAAGCAAAAACAAACGTAAAAACCAACTCAGGGAAGCAGATGTGGCTCAGTGGTTGAGTGCCAGATTCCCACAAAGGAGGTCCCGGGTTCCTTCCCCAGCCCCCAGTACTTCAAAAAGAAAAAAAAAATTTTTAATTGTAGGTTTACAGGAAAATACAGAGTTCTCATATACCACCTTATTATTAACACCTTGCATTGGTGTGGAACATTTGTTATAATTGATGAACATTTTTATAATTGTACTATTAATTATAGTACAATTAAAAAATTATAGTATATTTTTATAGTTGTACTTTTAATTGTCCATTGTTTACAACAGGGTTCACTGTGTCATACAGTCTGTTTTAGTTTGCTAAAAACTTCTAAAAGCAATATACCAGAAGTGGGTTGGCTTTTACAATGGGAATTTCTTAGGTTGCAAGCTTACAGTTCTGAGGCCTTGAAAGTGTCCACATCAAGGCATCATCAGGTAATGCTTTCTCCCCAAATACGGCACATGGGGACATTGCTCATCTCTCCCTTTTGTTCTTGGTTTCATTGCTTCAGCTCTGGCTTCCTCTCTCCTGGTTCCGCTGATTTTAGCTTCTTGCTTTCATGGCTTTCTCTCTCTTTTCTGTGGCCTTTTCTCTGTGTTGCTCTCTGTATTCATCCCATTTATAAAGGACTCCAGTAAGAGTATTAACAGCCATCTTGGGTCGCACCCTACTGAGGTAACCTAATCAAAGCAAAGATCCCACCTGCAATGGGTTTACACCCACAGGAGTGGATTAGCCCTAAGGACATGATTGTTTGGGGTCCATAAAAGCTTCAAACTACCACACAGTCCTTTGTTTTGTTTCTTAATTTACTCTAGTAACATATATACAATCTAAAATTTCCCCTTTTAACCACATTCACAAATATAATTCAGGGCTGTTAATTGCATTCACAATGTTGTGCTACCATCACCACCATCCATTGTCAAAACTTTACGGTTAACCCAAAGAGAAACTTTGTACAATTTCAGCACTAACTCCCCATTCCCTACTTCTACCGTGGCCCCTGGTAACCTATTCTAGATTCTGACTATGAATTTGCTTATTCTAATTATTTCATATCAGTGAGATCATACAATATTGTCCTTTTATGTCTGGCTTATTTCACTCAACATGATGTCTCCAAGGTTCATCCATGTTGTCACATTCATCAGAATTTCATTCCTTTATATAACTGAATAGTAGTCCATTGTGCACATATCATATTTTGTTTATCCCTTCATTGGTTGATGGGCACCTGGGTTGCTTCCATCTTTTGGAGATTGTGAAGAATGCCACGGTGAACATCAGCATGCAAATATCTGTTCAAGTCAATTCTTTTGCCAGGTCATATGGTAGTTCTATAGTTAACTTTCTGAGGAACAGCCAAACAGTCTTCCACAGCAACTGCACCATTTTACATTCCTACCAACAATAAATGAGTGTTCCTATTTCTCCACATCCTCTCCAACACTTGTAATTTTCCTTAAAAAAAAAAATAGTAGTCATTTTAGCAGGTTTGAAATAGTGTCTCATTGTGGTTTGATTAGCATTTCCCTAATAGCTAATGTTAATCATTTTTCATGTGCTTTTTAGCCATTTGTATATCTTCTTTGGAGAAATACCTATTCAAGTCTTTTGCTCATTTTTAAATTGGGTTGTGACACTAATAAGCTAATTGCATAATTGCACAACTTCACATTGTTTGGCACAAGTTACCTCACTTATTTTATTTCTCTTTCTTCCTCATTCTCTACTTCTATTCATCCCCTTACTCCCACAGGCAAACATTATAACATATTTAATGTTTATCTCCTTGATATATGTGTGTTCTTGCAAACTGTATCTTACATTAGGATGCATATATTTGTAATCTACATAAAATAATATATATTAGAAAGATGTTTTTTGTACTTCTAATTCATTTCTTCTAGTTGCTACATAGTGGCATTACTAATGTATGTCTTTCTCTGAGTCAAGGTTAAAAACTTTGGAAAGCCACTGGTCTAGTGGGCCCATCCAGGATTCCCCAGAGGGCTCTTAGAGCAGAGCTGGAATCTTTCTTCATCCAAAGCATATGTCTAAAAGGATCTGCTTAATCCTCCTGCTCCCTGCCATTAGGATCCATGGATGTCACTGTTCCCCAGCTACGCCCTACAGGATATACAGGTCTGATATGTACCACAAACAGGAGAGTCTGTCACACACTGATTCAAAGACAGAGTTGCTGAAACACCTTCCTCCTGACCTCTTCCCACCCCGCCCCCATCCCCACCATTTTAACAGATAGCTATTTTAGGGATGGTTTTGCTGCAATGAATAGAGACAACTGGACACAAAATGGGGATTTACTGGAAGGGTGCCTGGTATCTTACAAAATCCAAGAGTGGGATTTTGTAATCAAGGCCATCCCTGTCCCTACCACATTATCTGGCACAAGGTATGCTCAATAAGTGTTGGACCAATGAATGGGTGAATAGGTAGCTGGGTGAGGGACTGTGACCAGGAACCAGAAAATCATTAGAAATCAAGGCAGCTACCTTCATCGTTTTCACTTCGGCCTCATGATTACATTTCTGGTTGTGTATGTATTTACCTTATTTCTATTTCTTCAGGGATGTGGATTGGCTTCTCCATAATGGTGCCCTTCTAGGAGGACCAAACATTTGGTTTACATGGGACTGATAGGGTTCCCAGGATGCAAAACTTTCAGTGCTAAAACTAGGAAGGTCCCAAGTTGGTGACTTTATCTTTGCCTCAAAGGGAACCTTGTAAATGGACTTCATAAGCCCAGCCCCTGAGCCCCTTGGCGCTAATGGACTGAGTCCATCCATGTACAATCCAACATCATGACTTTGGAGAACTTGATTGGACTACCCCAACCTGTGATTTGTTTCCCTTTCAGCAGGCATTCATCCCTGATCCAGTCAACCTTGACTGGGGCATAGGCAGGCATATAACCTGCTCACAATCCTATGTACTAAGTTCTCTAAGAAGGGGGTGTTGAGGCAATGTTGGGCATTTGTATTCACTGAGTAGAGTAAATGACCTAGAACTTCAGTCGGAGATAAGTTCCTAGCAGGAGCAGTCCATCCTGGATCAGGGAAGTGAAGGGATGGGGAGAATAGTGAGATTGTGGGGTCTTCTCAGTGACATCTCTCTCTTCACTTTCCATCTTCCACCTTCTCCTTTTGTCTTCCTCCCTAACCCACCTTTGTACTTGATAATAATATGCAATAGGTATTTATATTCTTCTAGTGCAGTAGTTCTCAAAGTGTGGTTGCTGGATCCCGGGGTGGGGGTGGGGGTGTCTCAAGAGTCTTTTAAGGGGTCCATGAGGTCAAGACTATTTTCACTGACATATTAAGAGTTTATTTGCCTTTTCTCTGTATTGACATTTGCACTCATAGTGTAAAAGTAAGACTGCTGGTGCTTTAGCAAGAATCAAGACAATGACACTAAATTATACCAGTAGTCTTTACATTCGTCATCAAAGTGCAGTAGCAGTAAAACAAACAAAACACAGTTAACCTGAAAAATGTCTTTGATAATGCAGTAAAAAGTATCAATTTTACTAAATCTCCACTCTTAAGTACTCCACTCTTAATATTCTATGTGACAAAATGGAAAGTATGCACAAAGCACTTCTGTTGCCTCCTGAAGTTGAATATTGTCAAAAGGAATAGGACTTGTGCAACTGTTTGAACTGTGAGTTGAACCAGCCCTTTTTCTCATGGAACACCATTTCTATTTGAAAGAATGACTGATAGACTATGGTTTCTTTGTCAAACATGAGTATTTGGCAAACATTTTCTCAAAATGAATGAAGTAATAAGCATATAGATGTTCAATAGCGCTAGCCCAATAGAGGAATGCAAATTAAGTCCACAATGATCTCATTGTTTTCCAAAAACTGGAAACAAACAAAATGATCCCTAAAAGTGAATGGTTAAACAAACTGTGGTACATCCATACCATGGAATAATATTCAGTAATAAAAAGGAATGAATTATTGATACATGCAATAACTTGAATGGCTTTCTAGGGCATTATGCTGAGTGAATAAAGTCAAACTCAAAAGATCACATGATGTATGATTCCATTTCTATAACATTTGCTAAATGACAAAATTATAGAAATGGAAAACAGATTAGTGGTTACCAGATGGGATGAGGGAGAGGCAACTGTGACTATAGTGGAGTAGCGTGAATGAGGTCTTTAAGGTGATGAAATTGTTCTGTTTGTTGATTGTAGTGGTGGCGGCAGAAATCTGTGATAAATGAGATAGAACTATTCACACACATTGTACCAGAGTGAATTTCCTGGGCTTGATACTGTATCCTAGTTATGCAAGATGTAGTCATTGGCGGAATATGAGTGAAGGGTATATTAGATCTTCTTTGCACTGCTTTGGCAACTTCTTATGAATCTATCATTATTTCAAAATTAAAAGTTAAAATAAATTGTTCAAAAGTTTAAAAAATGAAGTAAGCCTGTCACTTCAAGAAAGACAATGGAGAGTATTTGTTGCCAATAACAAAATTTGAGCTTCCTAGAGAGAATTAGTATTTTGGAAACCTTCTATCTGCTTCTGTGAACTTGATAGCTTCCCAATACCTACAGACTTTTTGATAAGATAGGTGGTATTATAAACAAATGTGATTTTCTTTTTTATAGTGTCTAATGAAATGTGTTACCATTTGAAGGATCTGCATAACTCAATGAACCAAGATTTTCTAAATGACTACTGCGTGATGTTTCAGAATCTTTCATGGGCAACAGATTCACTCAAAGGGCAAGAGATACCAATGGATTTTAAACTAAGAGTATTTAAAACTTACTGATAATGATACAAAATCCACATTGCAACTAACCTTTAAGAAACTACCACTTGTGTCTTAGTGATCAAAAAGGAATATCCACAATTATTTGAAAAGCCTATCAAAATGTTCCTTCCTTTTCTAAGTACATATCTGCATGAGGCTATATTTTCTCCATACATTTCTGCCAAAATAATATACTGCAACAGATTAAATGGAGAAGCAGATATGAGACTCTAGTTGTCTTCTTATGAGGCCAGACATCTGCAAAAATGTAAAATAGCTCTCTTTCTACTAAAATTTATTTTTATTTTGAAAAACGTAGTTATTTGTCACAAAAATATGAATGTGTAATAAATGTTAATATATACTGAGTTTATTTTGATTTAAAATATCATAAAAAGTTTTGGGGGGTCCTCACTAATTTTTAAGAGTGCAAAGGAATTCAGAGAACAAAAGGTTTAAGAACTGCTATTCTAATGTAATTAAGCTTAACACTTCCTATCTTAAAATTTGGATGATGGTAAATTTTTTCTTTGTTTATTCATTATGAACTTTTCTTTTAAAAAATATTATGAAGGCAACACAGACTAGCTATAAAAAGTTCAAATAATAGAAAGTACTTAAAGAAAAAGTGTTTAAGTCCCTTGTTTTGTTTGGCTCCCCTAACCCCTGCCTCTGTACTTGGTCTTACTCCATCCAACAAATAATTATTGAGCACATACTGTATATGCAGATCAAGGGTACAAGTCATTGATTTATAACTCATTTAAGTTAATTGGGTTCTGCTAGTGTTCACTGACCTGAGAAAGGTCCTTGGCAGATGGATAAACCAGATTACAACTTCTGCATTTATGGGAGAAAGTCTATAAAACCAAATGGCTAGAGAAGTTGTTCAAATGCAGGGCCCAGCGAGCTGCAATTCTCTTCTGTACATTTGGGGCAACATCACTTGGCATACTTTTCATGGAAAACTAATAGTACTTCAGCCTCACAATGGGTTGGGCAGGCTGGTGGGCTAACCTAGGACAACCTTCTCCATGGCAATCTCTGGGCTAAGGAACAAACTTGAAGAGGGAGCACTCTTTCTGCCTACCTCAAAAGAAACCTTGCCTCGCAGATTCTAGGAAAGATTCCTTGTCTGCAGGAACCTGGCATAGCTTTTCCACCCCTGGGATGAGGTGGTCCCCAACCAAGCCCATGCACTTCCTGCCTCCTTCTGGAGGAGATTCCGGCTGCCCTGGCATATCACCCCTTTCACAGCTCCTGCTGGAGCAAGTCTTACTTGAGATGGTTCAACTCCCTTCCTGGTCCCCTCTGCTCAGCCACTTAACAGGAAAGTATGTGATGTCCTTTAGAATTAATCATCTCTTTCACAATGCAAAGGCCTCCCTTGCAGGCCATTCCACCCAAAACTACTCACGAGGAGCACCTTCCTCAAGATGCCTTTAACTCCATTCCCATTTCCTGGTGTCTGTGTGAGCTGGGGTCCCTAATACAAGAGTTGTGTGGACTCTCAGCCATCTCAGGCAGATGGATCACTCTTGTTGAGTGCTGAACCAGAGTTCTTCTCCCATAGCCCAATCCAGCTGCAGCTACACCCCAAGCACATTCTAAGACTGGAGCAGAATGCTCTCAGTTTAAGGCGAGGACCTTGGAAAGGTCAAAGACCAGAATTCCTGTTCTGCTTACTGGGACTGGAGGGCAGTAATAGCAATGACGAGGTGGTGCCCATCATCTGGAAGCCAAGCATACAAGCGACATATTTCCTATATTACACAGTTAATTGATTAAGCTCTGGGACTTCACATATGAGCTTTCGACTACAGACAGTGCCACAGTTTACCCTTTAGCTTTACTACATTTTGTTGAACTTAGGTGTAAGTCAAGATTCCCTACTTTATAAATCTATCTTGAAACACTCTCTCCTTTTTTGCTTAGCCCCACTGAGAAACCCAGACACCAAAGCATTCTCCCAACTCAAGTTGAGGTGAGCAAGCTCATTTATTGCTAATTAGAATTTAGGGGAACCCTGGAGTGAAACTGAAACAGGCAATTAACTTCCAGCCTCTTATCATTCACTTGGAATAGCCTTGGGAATGAATAGCTCTGTGGGTGGTTACTCTGTGCCGACCAAAAGCACCTTTGGTTCCCAATCAGTGTCACAGGGAGTTACATGTGGCCTCTTAAGCAGCATCTGGTGAGAAGCCTCTCTACATTTCACCTTGCACTGCACACACAAATGAGCAGAGGGAGAATTCTGGTTGCGATATGAGTGTGCCCCAAACCTGCTGCCCTCAAGGTGGTTGTACAGGTATTGAAGTACCAGCCTCAGAGCGTAAAACCTCCCACTGCAATACCCTTCTCATGACCCCAAATACCCTCACCTTTCTACCACCCACCATGCAGGCAGTGGTTATAAAACCCAAGGGGCATTCTCCCAGCCAGAGCCAGTTTCTCCCATTACAGAGTCGAGTCAACCTCATGTACCCACCTGGCACAGGGCCTAGTGCAGAGTAGAGCATCACAAATATTTATTGAATGACTGATCCATGAAAAACATTTTAAAGGTCTGACTTGGCTTCCTCCTTCTACTGGTTCAATTTATGGCTGCTTTCTTCCACCCAAAGTCAGAATGTGCGCAGATATTATAAACCAATTTTCATATTAGCCTGGAAAAACATAGGAAGAAAAATATGTTCCCAGTCTAAAGAGGTAAATGAAGTTTCCTTTTACAAGAACAATGTATTTGTTTGAAATAAATAGCTGATTAGTTGCCTGGAGTAAGGAATGAGAATCCAAGGAATAAGCCCAAATAGCAAAAGACCACAAACTGGCCCTTGAAATCAGAGGGCTGGCTGCTAACTACAGGCCATTTATTTTGTTGAGCAACTCATGGGCTTGACCATGTGGATCTGGGCATAGATGCTGTTAGATTCTGTTTTTTAATTTTTTTTTTTTGTTTTTTTATTTTACCGGGAGGTCCCGGGGATTGAACCCAGGTCCCTACATATGGGAGACAGATGCCCAACCATTTGAGCCACATGTGCTCCCTGGGCGTAGATGCTGAGGCAAAGTGCAATGCCATAAAGGAGAGAGGAAATTCTAGTTCAGGGGGATTTCTAAGAGCAAGAGGAGTCAGCAGGGCAGAGCATGCACATGTGTGTGCATGGAGATGTGTATATGGGTGCTTTGGGTGGGAAAGGTAGTTCAAGAGATACCCCAGAATCAGCAAAGTACAGGAAAGGCTCTGTGGAACAGAAATATCAAGTGAGGATGAAGCTGGTTGTTCTGGCATGTGAAAGGTAATCTCCCTCAGACTCTACTGCATGAAATCTTGGGGAAAACCTACATTGCTCAGTAATGCTTTGATTTTAGTGGATTTTATGGGAAAGAATCTAAAAGAAGTGCTAAGTTCTGAGTCCAGGTTTGCACAAGGCAGACATGCATGCAGGAGCCAGAGGAGGGTCACGTAATATCCAGGTTACATCCTCTTAAAAAAAAAAACAAATATGTGAAATAGATTATTTTAAAATTCCTTCTTTAATATTCTTTTCCCATGACTGTGAACTCCTTGAAGTTCCGATTCTGGCAACAGGTGTGTGTGTGTGTGTGTTCTGTTAAAGAGGAGGAGAGGGCAGCAGTCTGAGCCCATGGTCTAGGATTCCAAGGCTGACCGGAGGTCTGAGGGCCCATCTCAGGCTGATTACAAAGTACTTTAGGAAAATGGTTATTTTTCACCTTCTACCTGTAGTTAGTGAAGCTAATATTTACAATCCTTCCATCCAGTTCTCTAGCCATTATGGAATTTCACATTGTCAACTGTTTTAGTTTCCCAGCTGCCAAAACAAATACCATACAATGGGTTGGCTTAACAACAGAAACTTATTGGCTCAGTTTCAGAGGCTAGAAGGTTTGCTTCCTTCTGGTGTATCTTCTGGGTTGGCCAGAAATCTTGGGCGTTCCTTGGTTTTGCTGTCACGTGGAAATGCTCATGATGGTGTCTTCTCCTTTCTCTTCTGGGTTCCTGTGACTGTCAGCTTCTTGTAGATCCATGTCTTCTCTGTGACTTTCTCTAAAAGCCTCCAGTAATAGGATTAAGACTATCCTGATTGAGGTGGGCCACACCTTAACTGAAATAACCTTATCAAAAGTCCTGTATTTACAACAGGGCCACACCCACAAGAATGGATTAAGAACATGTTTTTCTGGAGTACGTAATTCCAAGCCACCATACCAACCAACCCTCTTTCCTCCCTTATATCATCCTTCCGTGGTGAGAGTCTGTCTGAACCTTCCTGACATTAATACCTTCCACCTGAGAGAGATTACTTCAATGCAACCCACTTAATTTAAATATCATCAAGTTCACATCAAGTTTAAAAGTTAAAAACAAAACAAAACAAAAACCATTAGGATAGTTTATCTCCACACTCAACATAAATGTGATGAAACAGTTCTTTCAATAGCAAATTCTAATATTCTCTTCTCCAAGAAAACAGTATCATGAAGGCAATTTGCACATCATTGGTCTCAAAAGTGATATACAAACTGTTTCTATACAAACACCACAGGTATACAAATTTAACATTTAATGTTATATCAAATGGGGTCTTAGCTAAGTCATAATCTCTGGTGCCCTTACTTTATCTGTAAAATAGAGTTAGACTATGTCAGTTGGAAGATGCCTGCTGGCATTTACAATCAGAGATCCTAAAACATTTGGATCTAATGCAAAATTTGTATAAAATGTTTTTTGGCTAGATTTGAGACTTGGGTAAGGGTAAATGCTTTTGCATACTAAAGGCAAATAAATTGAGATAAAGGAAACTAATATTGAGCACCTATGAAACACCAGGTCTACTTTCCCATACATTTGTGCCTCATGTTATTACTGCAAAGTAACTATTGTTACATCATTGGAGATTAGACAACAGAGTCAGTATATTATTTACTTATAATTAACCAAATTCAATGACAATCAAGGTTTTATTTCAGAGACCTATATAACTTTATGCTTTTTCTAATATATTATAAGGCCTGCCAAATAAATATAATTTTTGCAAATTTAAGGCTTAAACTTTTAAAAAGCAGATTAGGCTGAAATTATTTCTCTAATTTCCTAACTGGCAAGTTGTATCATCTTACTCAATTTTAAAAAACTCACTTTCATCTGTAACTTAAGATATTAACCTCTATATATCTTAGAAAATAGCTGGCAGTTTTAATAATAGCAGCTGATATTTATTATGTGTACACCAGGCACAGTGCTAGGCACTTTATAGGTATTTACCTGCTTTTCAGGTAGGCAGTATCCCTCTTTCATATATGGAGGAAACTGAGGCTAGCAGAAATTAAGTAATAACTCTCTATAAGTGGAAAATAATTGAACCAGAAATCAATTCCTGGCCTGCTTGAAGCCAGAGATTATGCTCCACAGCCTTTCAAGTATTTCAAATTTCTTGAACTCATTTTTTTTTTTTAATGGATAAATATAAATTTTTTTTGAATCAAACAATATATTACACAATATATTTGGTTCATAGTAATGCATTCATACAGTATTTGTCCTTTTGTGTCTGGCTTGCTTCACTCAACATAATGTCCTCCAGGTTCATCCATGTTGTCATATGCTTTATGACGACTTCATTTCTTCTTACAGCTGCACAATATTCCATCATGTGAATAGACCATAGTTTGTTTATCCATTCATCTGTTGATGTACACCTGGGTTGTTTCCAACTTTTGGCAATGGCGAATAATGTTGCTATGAACATCGGTGTGCAGGTGTCTGTTCGTGTCACTGCTCTCAGTTCTTCTGGGTATATACCCAGTAGTGGTATTGCAGGGTCACGTGGCAAGTCTATATTCAGTTTCCTTAGAAACTGCCAAACAGTCTTCCATAGTGGTTGTACCATCCTGCATTCCCACCAACAGTGAAGAAGTGTTCCTATCTCTCCACATCCTCTCCAACACTTGTAGTTCTCTTTCTTTTTAATAGTGGTCATTCTGATAGGTGTGAAATGATATCTCGTTGTAGTTTTGATTTGCATTTCCCTAATCATGAGTTATGTTGAGCATTTCTTCATGTGTTTTTTTGCCATTTGTATTTCTTCTTTGGAGAAATGTCTATTCAAGTCTTTGGCCCATTTTTTAATTAGGTCATTTGTCTTTTTATTGTTGAGTTGTAACATCTCTTTATATATCCTGGATATTAAACCCTTATTAGATATGTGATTTCCAAATATTTTTTCCCATTGAGTCGGCTGCCTTTTCACCCTTCTGACAAAGTCCTGTGAGGTGCAAAAGTGTTTAATTTTGAGGAGTTCCCATTTATCTACTTTTTATTTTGTTGCACATGTATTGGGTGAACTCATTGCCTTTTGTTATCATAGCAATATTCCAATGATTTTTGTTCAAATTAAAAATTACAAAAAGCTATTAAGCAAAGAAAGTGAAGACTTAAGCAGCAACAAAACATATAGGGCAGCCAATGTGGTCTTGCATGCAGCATCCAAGATCTCTTGCGCTACATTCACATAGGAAGGAAGCAACAGCATCAGAAAAGAAAACATCAAATAGGAGGCCCTTCAATTTCCCACATTTGGCTTTTGCATAAAAGGCACTTTAATAAGCAACACACGGACACTCCTGAATAGTCTTTTCTGTGCTCATTTGTCTTCTAGTATGTCCTCTGACTTCCTTTCAAATTATTGTCTCCTGGTGCTGCCTGCTTGTCAACAGTTTTAACTTTGGCAGCATTTCCATCTTTGACAACTCTATTAGATTGTTTTGTTATTACATTGTGTTCTCCTTTTATAAAAATGAGTAGGAAAGCAAGAATGAAAGTCATATGTGTAAGCATAACCCCTGGATGCAATACAGCTCAGCCAATAATAGCAACCAGGGGTCCCAAAGGTGCATTTAGTCTCAACTGGACTTAGGCCACTTGATTGGGCATCCATTCATCAAGAAAAATAATGAAATTGAAGTACAAAGCATCAACAATAAATTACCAGTCATTGGATCTAGAGGGTGAGGTATAATTAGAAATTTAGGGGAGCAGATGTGGTTCAAGCAGTTGGGCACCCGCCTCCCACACGGGAGGCCCCGCATTTGGGTTCTGGTGCCTCCTAAATAAGACGAGCAGACAATGAGTGGACATAAGGAGAAGACGAGTGGACATAACGAGCAGACAGATGAGGGAGCCATCTCAGGGCGGGGGTTAGTTTAAAAGTATGCTTTTGCTCTCTGGGAATTAAACACCCCTTTATAGCATGTAAGTCAACTGTTCAACTTGCACACAAGTTTCAGAAAGCACTAGAGGCCTTTTTGGGTGCATGTGGGAGAGGGATTTATGGTAAGAATTGAAAAGTAAAGAGAAAAGATAATACAACCAAGTCAAACCATTCTGTGCCTTGAGTTAAAAAAATAAAAATAAATGATCTTGAAAAACAGTAAAAGATGATTGCCCATCCCAAAAAGTCTACTGGAATCAAAGAGTTCTTTACATTTATAATTGGTTTTTGTTCAGTTGTTCACTGCAGATATCTGTAAATAAAAAAGTATCAAAAACTTAACCAGAAGCTTGATCAAACCCTTTAATTCCTAATAGGTTTTGCCCTATACCATATTAAAGTCCATCCTAAGAGACTTAAAAAGGACATGGCACCAAGGTTCTTTTGTATCCCCAGAAATAGGATTTTGGTATGGGGGTTGAGTTAGGAGATTTACTGAATTATGCCCTAAAATGCCCAATTTCAAGCACAAATGATTAGTTACTATAAAAGATTATGGATTTCAGTTCCCGCAGCTGGAAACCAAAGTAATTCTCATCACTTCTACCTCTAGACTACTCATTATAGACCAGGCCAGGAAAAAAAGCTGTAGCAGTGTCCCTCCAAAAGGGCTGGGCACTCCAGTTATAAGTAAATCAACAAAGGATGTTCCCTTGATAACAGCCAATGTCCTTTCACCTTCAAATTAAGATAGTGAATGTTACTTGGTTTCATTGGCATAAAAAGTTACATGTCTCACAGGGATTTATATACTGTATTTTTATTACCATATCAATTGGCTACTAAGGTGATCTGAAGGGCGGACAAGAATCATTTCAGTCCAAAAAGCAAACAAGTGCCTTAAATTGAGTTCATGTAACCGAGACCCCTGCCCCATGCATCCATGGGGCAATTTTGCCCCACTCTCCCCAACCCAGGGTTAGCTGGCAATGTCTGGAGACACTTTTGGCTGTCATTGCTGGTGGGGAGTGTGCTGTTGGCACCAAGTGGGTAGACACCAGGGATACTACTAAACATCCTACAATACACAAGACAACCCCTACCCCCCAAAACAAACAATTATCTGGCCCAAAATGTCAAAGGTGCCAAGGTCGAGAAACCTTGAGTTATGTGCAGCAGGCATACTGGCGTCTTAGGGAGACAGGAAACAAGTTATGAAAGACAACAAATATGGTTACTGTCCTTGTAGAACTAATAATCAAGAAGAAATACCACTTTATATATGTAATTATTTTTATTCAGAGTCCACCCATCACTTGTATTTAAATACTTTTATTTTTATTTCACAAGAAAAAAAAGCAACAGTGTTTGCAGTTACACATGCCTTTCAATAAGTGGTCATATGCATCACAAGTTATCAGAAGTATAAAGAAAAATAAGCTTTTCCCCTTTATAACTGAAACAACACAATTTGCATATACAATTATATATATACACATACTATTTTCAAAGTCTTCCACAAAAGACAAATTATGATATAAATTTAGAATTCCAAACCACAAATTCAGACTCAAGGAATTGAAGATCTTTATAGGTGCTGAAAGATAAAAATGTAATACCTTTACAAGTTTCCAAGTAATTACTTTCCAAAGTATTTGAAAGATATTATTCTTCACAGCAACATGGAACACTTGGCTTTAATCAAGACAGCAGTAAGACTAAGTTTTGTCTCAATGTGAGTTTGTTGATTAATGCAAATGCTCCAATTATGTTGTAATTCTCATTTCATATATACATATACACATGAGTGTATTATTGTACTGACTTCTGGAACATTTCATTCAGTTAAGCCATGACCTTTTACTTCCTTTGAAGTATTTAAAATTAAGAACTGTTCAGAAATATCACGAATGACTACCATGACTAACTCCAAAAAGGTGTTCCCTGTCTTTTATTTATGATCAAAGTTAAATATGTCATGAATAAACTTTTATTTTTTTCTACAGCAGTAGGTATAAGTAACAAACAGCAAAGTATAGGGTAATTTTTCAACACTAGAACCTGAGAGTTTGATATGGTAAATAAAATCTCTTTGCAAATTTTCTATGAGTCATATCACCTAATGTTTCTAAAAACTATATATAATAATATGGCAAATCTTCAGCATGGAGTAGCATCATTATAAATGTCAAAACAAACAGATAATGCTAAGATGCTTGACGAAAAGAAAGCAGGAAGGAAGGAAAGAAGGGAGGAAAGAAGGAAGGAAAGAAGGATGGAAGGAAGGAAAAGACATTTACACATACTTTTTCTTTGATGCAGACAAATGTGGAGTCATAATATTTACCATGTGGTGGACGAAGAGACAATATGAAATATGATACAAGAATGCTGAAAGTGCACATAAAGGTCAGGATGCATGAAATGCACACAAAAACACACAGCTAATGAGGCAGCATTGCTTTAAATTTTTTAGTGCAATTGAAGATAACATCTAACAGGGCAGGCACCAAAGACCAAAGGGAAAAGGAATGGGAATGGTACTGCTAATGGAAAACTGAGGAGAGAGATGCAGCCACACCAAAGAGCTCTGTGTAGGAAAGGGCTGAACTTGCCATGCCACCTCTCAAACTCTTTTTGGATTAGGTTTTGGGCCCATGTATTCATTCACTGGAACCATGGCAAAAACTCAAAAGGCTCATTCCCAAAACCAAAATAATTTCCACCACGTACACATGAATGTGCTATGGATGGAACTGTCACTGACTTCTGTAGATGATTCAGAACTCCAGGTCTCAAAAAGGAGCTATTCTCAAGAGTCTTCAAATGAGTTCCAGGCAGCACTTTTTACTTTATATTACCATGGTCAGCTTTACTGTCTTAGCAGTTACTGAAAAACTAATCACCAATGAATTGTAAACATACTTTCACTGACTACTGTCCTCTTGCCTTTCTGGAATTTTCAAAGTACAGGTCCCTTTCACTATTTTATTTAGTTTGAATCAACAAGAGAAATATTGGATCTGATTAGATTTCACAGTTCAACCATATCCAAAGTGTCTTCTCATATCCAAACAGTCCCTTATCTTATTTGCTACCTGCCTGTTGCCATTAGTTAAACCACCACCCTCCTCCTGGAACTTCAATCTCGATGGCAGGGATTTAGTGGGACTTTATTTTTATTAGGTTCCTTCAGAGCCCTGCAAGGGACTAAGTACTAAAAGGGAAATGATGGGAAAAAAGGAAGCAAATTATTTGTGTGTGTATATATTTACAATTTAAAAGGTATATATCCTACAGAATAAAATGAAATAACCACAAAACAACTACTATACTAGCTACTGCTGAACAAGAAAATATATGGGAAAGAAAGAAGTGATCTGTCATATTATGATACTCAATATTCAATAGGTCCCTACTAAGGACTAAATACAAAATGGAATAAAGAAAGCATATTTATACTTAAGAATAACCACCTGCCAAAAATGTTAAATCCTTATAAAACTAACAAGTAAGTAGGAACACACAATTATTCTATTCACTATTGCCCACACAGGCAATAAGGGGAAGGGGAGAAGGGGAGATCTGTCATACATTGATCCTCAATATTCATTAGTTACCTATACATCCATGCAATGGACTAGGTACAAAAGCAGTAAGAGGAAAACATCTACATAAATTTGTTAAAAGTACATACCCTGTCCTTTCCCCTAATCATGACCCAACCAAATGAAAAACCTCAAAAACAAAACAAAACAACAAAATGAAACCAAACAAAAAAAAAACCTTACCCCAAATTATTATAAAACTATTGCCCATGCAGGCAATGTGGGACGGGGAGAATAGGAGATTTATCATACGTCTGGACCTCCGTGTTTCATTAATAACTACAAGACCCAGCAAAGGACTGGGTACTAAAGGAAATAACACACAAGATGTAGCAAACATTTATATACATTAAAAATATATAAAACCCCTTCCCCCAAAAAAAAGAAACCCAACGTCTATTCTACCTCTGCCCCATAGTCCACCAGGCAAAGAGAGCAGGAAGGAGAGATTTTTCATAGAATCAATCTCAACCTATCTCTTTCTCTCTGTATATATAAATATACATATACACATACAAACAAACCCTAAAATATGTTCCAATTATGACTACTGCCTATGTACACAGAATATAGGGGAAGAAAGAAGAGATTTACCACACTTCTGGATCTGTGCTTCTGCATTTCATTTTATATCTACAAGTCCAAAAACAAAACCCACAAAAAACACAAAAACTGGATTTGGAGTGAAAGAACAAAAGAAAGTAGCAAACACTTATATACATTAAAAATATATATAAACACAGAAATCCCCCATCCCACCCCTGCCAAAAAAAAAACACAAAACCCTAAAGAGCTACCCTACTAGCCATTGCCAGACAGGCAACAAGGGAAGGGGAAAAGGGGAGATTTTTCATAGAATGAACCTTGATTTTCATTACGTACCTACAGTAGCCATGGAAAGGTCTAGGTACAAAATGAAGTAACAGAAAAAAGGTGCAAAAACGTTTATATACATTTTTTTAAAGTACATATCCCCACCATCCTGGGGATGGTGATAGAATAAAAAAATAACTTATACTACTCTATAACTATTGCCCACAGAGGCAATAAGGAAAAGGGACGAGAGGAGATTTTCATACATCCGGACCTCCACGTTTCATTAGGTACCTACATGTCCCAGCAAAGGACTGGGTCCTAAATGAAATAATACATATAGTAACAAAAACTCTATATACATTTTTAAAAGTGTGTCATATATCTTGCCCTTAGTCCCCGCAACTCCCCCAAATCTTCAAAAAACCCAAACTATTTACAAATTATTGCCTATAGAGATAAAAAAAAGGGAAAGGGAAATGAGGAGATTGTTATACAAACCAGAACTCTATGGTTCATTAGGAACCTACATGTCCAAGTGAAGGACTGGGTACCCAATGAAATAATAAAGAAGTAAAAATATGTACATACATTTAAAAACTATGTACCGTGATCTCACCTCTTTCCCAATACCCCCCAAAAAACCTTTGAAACGAATTAACTACTTTCCTAGCCACTGCCTACACAGGCAATAAGGGAAAGGGAGAAGATGAAGCTGTCATAGACTGAACCTCAACTTTCTTTATATATCTGAACATCCATTTAAAGGACAAGGTAAGAAATGAAGTAACAAAAAAGTAGCAAAAACATTTATACATATTTATAAAGCACCTACTCTTGCCCTGAAACCCCCCTCCCTCCATCAAGAAAACCTTCAAAAAACCCACACTACACTAATATTATTGCCCACATAGGCAATAAGGGAAGGGGAGAAGAGGAGACTGTTATACATCCGGAACTCCATGTTATTGAGTACCTTCCAGTCCAAGTGAAGGGCTGGGTACCCAATGAGATAATATACTAGTAGAAACACATATATACATTAAATACATATCCCTGCCCTGCCTTTCCTCCCTTGCCCTTTACCCTCTCCCCTGGAAAAAAAAAACAACCCAAACCCCACTGCAAAAATTAGTCTATGAGCCATTGCCCACACAAGCCAAGAAGGGAAAGGGAGAAGAAGAGACTTTTATACATCTGGACCTCCAAGGTCCATTAGGTACTTTCATGTCCATGAGAAGGATGGAGTAAGAAATGGAATAGTAAAACAATGTAATAGCAAATATATTTGTATTCATTAAGTACATATCTTATAAACCCTACTCTCCCGCACCAAAACAAAACAAACTATTCTATTAAACTATTGCTCAAAGAGGCAGTAAGGAAAAGGGAAGAGAGAAGATTTGTCATACTCTGAACCTCAGTTTTCATTAACTACATGTGCATCCAAAAGAACAAGTATAAAATAAATATGAAAAAGTAGCAAAACATTTATATACACTTAAAAGAAGGAAATACAATTCTCCATCCCTCCGCTACCCTCACGTCTAGATTAAGACAATAAGCAACTACTGTATTAGTTATTGTCCACACAGGCAATAAGGAGTGGAGTAAATGGGGCATCTATCATACTTCTGAACCCCCTGGTTCAATGGCTATCTATATGTCCACAAGAAGGCTGAATGAAGTACAATGAAATACCCACAAAATAGCAGCCAAGACAATTATACACATTTTTAAAAGAACATACCCTGCTCTATTCCCAACATCATCTCCTTCCAATAAATGTTCTTCCTCTGTCAACTGTTGCCCACACAGGCAATAAGGGAAGAGGAGAAGAGATGTTCATAGGATAGTAACTCACTTTTTGTTGGGACAAAATACATAAAATGAAAGAATATAAATATCAAAACACATATGTGGGGGACAGATGTGGCTCAAATGGTTGGGCGTCCATCTCCCATATGGAGGGGCCTGGGTTCAATCCCTGGAACCTCTTGGTGAAAAAAAAAAAAAAAAACAAAAACACAAAAAAACCCACATATGTACATTTAAAAAATATATACCCCCTGAAAAACACCCAAAGAATCAATCACTACTCTATAAGCTATTGCCCATGCAGGTAATAAGGGAAAGGGAGAAGAGCTCTATTATACTTCTGGACCTCCATTTCTCATTTGGTACAGCCATGCAGAGAACAAAGTCCAAAATGAAAAAATGCAAAAAACAGTAAAAATACTTATATATGTCAGTTTTTAACAATATAAATGAGAGAGGGAGGATATTCTTTAAAAAGAGAGTAAATTCTAATAAAAATAGAAGTCACAAAGGGGAGAGGAAGAGCTATATCATATACCTATGACCTCAATTCTCAGATAGGTCTAAGTAACAAAATTCTGGTTTAGTATTGCAAACTCAGCCCAAGAATTGCTGTCCTTGGTAATAATGCATCTGGTATGCATATGGTTTCCCCGTATCCCCATGACACACATAGGACTTACATGATATTTGGCAATCTGACCACAGATTATGGCTCCAGGTGCCTTGGTCTTGAGTAGACTTTCAAAATCCAATGTCAATAATAGGTCATCAGTAACCCAACAAACTTGGCACTTAACTTCCTGATGGATTCTGTTCTGTAATCAGTAATGTCGATGCAGCTCTCTTGCCTCTAGATACCTATGTAGGACACTTCTAACAGTTCTTTTGTTCCTACAGTGCAGTGCCTAAAGTACAACAAAATAAAAACACTATGGCAAAGAAAATTAGAGTGAATTAAACCTATGATAGTAAGGAAGTTTTTCATGAACACTGTAAAAGTGACAAGCTAATTTCATTTAAAGAGACTTATATGAAACCATAAGATGGAGAAAGGCACAAGCTTATGGTTGAAGCTGACACCATTTTCAGTTTAATGTAACTAATCATTTGATATTAACAGAACAAACCGAACTCATTGAATTTTTACTTTCATAACTCTTGAGATCTCCAAAGCATAATTTTTTCTTCCACAATTTCCAATTCTGTCTTTCCTATTAGTTTAGTATGATGTGCCTTTTATGTCACATTCAACTAGACAGTCTCTGTAATAAAAGGCATACAATATTTATCAAACAACTAAATTCTGTCACAGATCTGTGTGCTTATAGAAAAAAACATACTTTGACTTTTGTGCTTCAATCTATTTGAATTCTCAGAAATACAGTGGCTAAGATAAAGTTTTGGGGGAAAAAAACCTTGAAAGCTACAATTATATACAAGTTTTATTCGTTATTCAACCTAGGTTTCTAACTTAGAGATAACTGTTAGTAGACCTATATTGATGGGTTAGTAGAACATTAAAAATTATGGAATTCTATGGGAAAAACTGAGGGAAATTCTACCAAAACTCCAAATAATTTAGATGGATCTGGTAGCATGGGAATGAACAGCCTTTGAGTACAAAGATAGCAACAGGTTATGAGTTGCCCCTTTTTTACCACATGTTTTGATAAGGTTTTACTTATAATGACACCTCTCTCATACCACACACACACACACACACACAGTTATGGAGAAAACGGATATAATTCAAGACAAGATTTGCCATACGCAGAGTTAGCACATACTGCAAGAGCAATGTCAAGATAGTCAGGTAAAACTGTAACTATTTTGAGAAATAACAAAATTTAAACTCTGTATCAAAGTGGAATTTAGTTATACATGGTAAAACAAAACAAAACAAAACAAAACAAAACAAAACAAACAAAACAAAACAACACAACCCAGGAACCACAAGAAAACCCTCAAAAGTTTTCTAAAATACAAAAACATAGTACCTTTCAAAATCAACTAAACTGATTTACTGAAGCACAGAAGTAATATAGACCTACATTCACCTCAGTTTCAAAAAGACATCTTTAGATGATTCTATGATTCTCAGGATAAGCAGAGAGATAAATGTTGTTAAGAAGAACCTAAGTTGGGGGAAACATATTAGGATTAAAGAAGGCTATCTATTAGTTTGCCAGCTTTTTAAATTTTGTTTTATAAAAATATTTTCCATAAAAAAAATATAATTTTATACAGTCTCTCATATTCTAACTTCACACCTACTGAATTAAAAAAGTGACCTTTCCCATTGTCTGACTATGGTGTTATAAGTGCTTGCAAATGGGCGACTACCCTTTTTATGTACATAGTAGCTATTTTCAAACAAAATATAAACTACTCATGAATTATTAGGAAGAAAGCTTTTCTCCTAAGAATCAAACACAATAATCTGGGTATAAATCTGCATAGCTCAAAAAAATTCAAGTACAGTATTTCTCCTTTAGAAGGAGTTAAAATGCCATACAGTCTTGGATATTCTCCCTCATTTTTCTTTCTTTGGCCATTTCTTTTAATCTGTTAATTTGGCCAGAATTAAAGAAAAAACAATGATTTCTAATTAAAGAAAAGTGTTTTTAATACTGGAAAAAATTCAAAGCCCACCATATCAAACCTGAATTCAAGTTACTCCTACCCTACATTCTATTCATTCCATTAAGGTATTATGGTGAACTTCAAATAAAAAAATCCCAATTTCTCAAAGATCTTGTTTTAAAATATGCTTCTAATATGCTACTCTATGATATAAAATGAAAATTCACACATGGGTATGACTCGGAGAGAAACTATCTATGACCTATCATGCAAAAAAGCAACTTAAAACTATATTCTTAGTAATAGTGATACAATCACAATGAAAGACACCAGGGTTAACAAAATGCTTGTCACAAATGTAGAAATATGTATATATAACATAAGGCATATCTATGGCAGGGAGTAATAAAGGTGTACAGATTTGGGCAATATCAGCATTCATGAATAAAATAATTACAATTAAAGTTAACTCATTTTAGAGCAGTTTCCTATGGTAATGTTACAAAAGATTCAAAAGAAAGTGTTAAATATTTGGAAAATTTAATCTTTTGGCCTTGTTATTTAGCTTTTCAAAGCAACAAAAATGTAAAAATTCTGTAGCACCTGGCTATTCTGCAGGAAAAGACACAATAGCTATAGATCTTAAACTTTTTTTTTCAGAAAATAAAGGACTAATCAAAACCCCAACTCAAAGTAGATCTGCACACCTGAGATCAGTTTTTACAGTTACATGAAGCACTGTCTTCATTACTATACTCTTTGAAGCAAACTTTGTACCATATTCAAATAACACCTATAAACATGAAAGCGACAGATGGCTGACAAACCTGCAGCCTGTAAGATGGTGGCTCTTAGGACAGACCTTTCATTGTGTCAGTACTTTCCAGATATTGAGAAAAAGAACAGATTTCTAAAACAGATCCCCCCTCCCACTTCTTTATCTTCAAAGTAGAAAAATTACTCATTGTTTTTGTAGATGACTGGCATTTAGGTGAATATAATTTTGTAATAAATAACTATAGACTGCCCAAAGACACTTCAGAAAAGACAAACAAGAAATACAGACATGCCCTGAGCTAACTAGAACTCTGGAGAGTGCAAACAACTTGGCAACAATTCTGGCTTCACCTTGGCTTTTTGCAAAAGCAGCAGAACCCCAAGTTTACAAGCTTTCTGAATGGATGACAAAATGAGGTGTGGTTGTGCATGTCACAGCCACCATGTCAGAGTTTTTAGGTTCTTCTCCATCCACCGAATATTCAACTGAATGACTTCCAAAGCCTCCTGGACACAGCGAAGTCGAAATGTTGCCTCTGACTGATTTTCAAAGAATGCCTCGACCTGTAAGTTCCACACAAAAGTAATTTAAAAGAAGAAAATGTCAGTAAATCCCAGGTAACTCTGAATATCCTTTTCAAATAAGTTTTAAATTAATGATAGCTGTGATGTTATGAAAGCAGTAGAGAGAAGAGGTACTTTAATATTCGAAATATCTACACTGAGTTCCTGAATATGGTGAAATCTGAAGTACTTGCTAAACTGAATTCCCCTTACTCCCACAAGGATGAATTTTTCAAATTTAAAATAGAAAACAAAGAAGTCCAAGTTAAATTAGGTGGAGTCTAAAGTTAGCTGTGGTGTTAAAAGTTCACCCTCTGAACACAATTTTTCAAAACAATTTTATTACTATTTAAAAAAATATTTGACATATGTTGGTCTTAATTTTAAAAATTATTTGCATAAGTAGTGAAGGACCAAAAAAAATTTATTTGTATTAGGGAGAAAAGAGAATAGTGTTGAGAACAGAACCAGAATTTTTCCTCATTGCCTGCCATATATCCCATTCTTCATAATTAAATCTCAATGTAGAATAATTAGCACTGATGAGGGCAGAAAAAAGGAACAAGAATTGACATAAGAAGCCACCATCTCAAAGTAAGCAAACCTGAAGAGAAAGGGCTACCCAATCTCCCTGCTAGCATTTTGTACAACCAACCTCAGACAAATGTGCCTTTGTTGAGAACAGATGAGTTGATCCAGCAACAATACTTTGTATGGTATAGGACCCCAGATGGAACCTAGAGAAATAAAAATAAAGAGCAAAAAGAGAAAAAAATGAGGCAGCTGCTGGTAAGCAAAGCACTGTTCCTGAATGCAAAGGAAATGCTTTGAACTTCAGCTCAAAAAATCAGAAGCACACTTACTTCCAGTAGGAAGGAGAGGAGGACAAGTAAAAGTTAGAAGTTAAGGATATCCAGATAAATTATTAATCCATCTAATCTACTAAAAAATCATATCACACTCCCAGGAATATCATTCTTACTGAAAGAAAGAAAGGAAAGAAAGGAAAGGAAGGAAAGGAAGGAAGGAAGACGGAAAGAAAGGAGGAAAGACGGAAGGGAGGGAGGGAGGTGGGGAGGGAGGGAGGAAGGAAGGAAGGAAGGAAGGAAGGAAGGAAGGAAGGAAGGAAAACCCTGCTTGAGCTACCTAGCTGAGTATGAGTTCTTAATTAATCCCTTAGCAATGAAGAGGTATTTTATAACACACACAACTAAATAGCTATTCTGAAACAGTCTATTGGCCATGCTGAGCTAAGTGACCTTACGTCATGCATGGCTGGGCTTGAATGGAACACCACTGTTAAACGAAGCATGTTTTATGGAATTATGTTCACAAATATAAAAACTTCTGGGTGTTTCAGTTAAACCGCCACTGAAGCATTTTTCTTCTCACAGTAAATCATAATTTCTGTGAACCAACACAACACTGGGAGACTTTAAAATGCAGAACCTGAGAATACTAACAGTAATTCTCTGAGAAACTTACTTCTGCACAAGCCTATTCCATTTCTCTTTGACAAAATCCCATGCCAATAAGTGTCCCGGAAAACGTTGTCCCACTGTTCTAATGATGAATGACAGCTTCTGTGTTCGGACGATATCTCCTTCGAGGCTACTTTTCATTAACCTGAAGAGTAAAGCAGATTTAGCCTCCAAAACAATTAATCATGATAAAGTGGTGATTTTAATTAATTAGTATTGGTTTAGTCTAAAATTGATCTATAGATTGAAAACCTCTCATTTGTTTAAATGAAGAATTCACCAATGAACTAGTCATTTACATATACCATCACAGAATAAATTCTAAAAGAATTCTGGAGACTAGTATTTTTTTATAAAAATCTTATTTGATTTGAGTAGGTAGGCATATTAATACTATTAAAAAACTAGGCTGTTGGAATGATTTGAAAATGAAGATACATTTCAGAATATATTCTTAATAATATTAATAGTTAACATTTATTGATACTTACTATGTGCTAGATAATATTCTAAACCCTTGTCACAACAAAGCTATGCTATATGTATTTATAACCGATTTCAACATTTAACAATTGAAGAAACAGAGGTTATACAATTGCCCCATGGTTATATAGCTAATATATGCTAAAGCCTAGCATTTGAATGTAAACAGTTTGCATCACCTAAGCTATACTATCTTAGGTGAGAAAACATACCCCCACTTAGAAAAAAAAAGAATGCAGCAGTAACTGTAATAGAGGGAAAATCCCAAACACCCACTGTGATAGACTGAACTATGTATCCTAATATAGACATGTTCTTAATCTTAATCCACATTCCTACAGGCGTGAGCCCAATGTATATAGGACTTCTTGAAGATGTTAGTTTTAGTTAAGGTATGGCCACAGTGAATCAGGGTGGGCTTTAATCTGGATTACTGGAAGCCTTATTAAGAGAAAGCAATACTGAGGAGCCAAAAGTGAGAAGTCAGGGAGAACCTGGAAGAGAAAGGAGAGGACATTTCCATGTGATGGGAAAGCCAAGAAACCCCAAGAATTGCCAGCAGTCAGCATCACAACACTACTCTTCAGGGAGAAACCAAGCCTTCTAGCCTTCGAAAACATGAGGCAATAAATGCCCACAGTTTGAGATAACACAATGTGTGGTATTTGTGACAGCAGGTCAGGCAAACCAGGGCACACATCAATGGACCTTTAAGCAAATGATGGGTTAACGATAGAGCGATACTATGGAATACTATGCAGCCAAAAAACAAGTGAAGTAGGGGAGCGGATGTGACTCAAGCAGTTGAGCACCCGCTTCCCACATGGGAGGTCCCAGGTTCGGTTCTTGGTGCCTCCTGAAAAAAGCAAAAAACAAACAATAAGCAAAACAAACAAAAAAACCAACTCAGGGAAGCCGATGTGGCTCAGTGGTTGAGTGCCAGCTTCCCACATACGAGGTCCCAGGTTCAATCCCTGAGCCTGGGTACTTCAAAACAAAACAAAACAAAACAAAACAAAAACAACAAAAAACATGAATGAAGTAGCCTTTATGAACTGACATAGAAAAATCTCAAAAATAATCATTGGCTAAAAAGAAACTTATCAGATAGAACATCTAAGACAGATCAATTACCAAAAATAGAAGACTTGAACAATACTATAAACCAACTAGACCTAATAGACATATAGAATACTTCACCCAACAACAGAATACACATTCTTCTCTAGTGCACATGGATAATTCTCTAGGATAGACCACATGTTAGGTCACAAAACAAGTTTCAATAAATTAAAAAATATTGAAATCACACAATGTTATTTTCTCTGACCATAATGGAATGAAGCTAGAAATCAATAACAGAGGAAGAAGTGAAAATTTCACAAATATGTGGAAATTAAACAATATACTCAAACAACCAATGGGTCAAAGAAGAAATCACAAGGGGAATTGGGAAATATCTTGAGGTGAATGAAATTGCAAACACAGTATACTAAAACTAATGGGATGCAGCAAAGACAGTGCGGAGAGGAAAATATATAGCTCTAAATGCTTACATTAAAAAAGAAGATCTCAAATCAGTGATATAATCTCACACCTGAAGAACCAGAAAGATAAGAATAAACTAAATCCAAAAAAGTAAGCACAAGGAAGGAAATAAAGATTAGAGTGGAGGTAAATGAAGAGAGAGAAAAAAACAAAACAATGAAACCAAAGATCAATAAAATCAACAAACCTCTAGCTAGACAAACTGAAAAAAAAAAAAAAAAAAAAAAAAGTGATAGAAATAACTGAAGTCAGAAATGATAGGGAGACAGTGCTACCTACACCATGGAAATAAAAAGGATTATAAGAGGACACTACAAGCAATTTTATGTCAACAGAATTGATAACCTGGATGAAATGGACAAATTTCTAGAAACACACAGTACCTACACTGTTACAAGAAGAAACTGAAGATCTGAACAAACCAATAACAAATAAAGAGGTTGAATCATAATCAAAAATCTCTGAACAGAGAAAAGCCCAGGCCCAGTTGGCTTCACTGGTGAATTTTCTCATTCAAAGAAGAATTAACACAAATTCTGCTAAAACTCTTCCAAATAACTAAAGTGAAGGGAACAGTGCCTAATTCACTCTGTGTGGCCAATATCACCCTCATACCAAAGTCTGATAAACATACAAGAGAAGAAAATTACAGACCAATATCTCTTATCAACACAGAGACAAAAATCTTCAATAAAATACCAGCAAACCGAATCCAACAGCATATTAAAAGAATTATATACCATGAAAAAGTGGAATTTAACCAAGGAATGCAAGGGTGGTTCAACATAAGAAAATTAATTAATGTAATACACCACATTAAAAGAACTAAGGGAAACAACAACATGATAATCTTAATTGATGCAGAAAAGGCATTTGAAAAAATCCAGCACCCCTTTTTGAAAGAAAAAAAACAAAAAACAAAAAACAAAAACCACAAACAACAACAACAAAAAAAACTCTCAGAAAACAAGGAATAGAAGGAAACTTCCTCAACATGATAAAGAGCATATACGAAAAACCTACCACTAGCATCGTGCTCAATGGTGAAAGACTGAATGCTTTCCCCCTAAGATCAGGAAGAAGACAAGGATGCCCACTATAACCATGGTTATTCCACATTGTACTGGAAGTTCTAGCCAAAGCAATTAGGCAAGAAAAAGAAATAAAAGGCAACCAAATCATAAAGGAGTAAAACTTTCCCCATTTGCAGATGACATAATCCTACATAAAGTCTTGAAAAATCTACAACAAAGCTACTAAAAGGGGAGGCGGCTGTGGCTCAATCAGTGGGGCTCCCGTTTGCCATGTGGGAGGCCTCGGGTTCAATTCCCGGGTCCTCCTGGTGGGGGCGGGCCTGCCCGCACGGCGTGGTTGGCTGGCCCAGTGAGCGCGGGCAGCAAGGGGGGGATAAATGAATAAATAAAAAAAAAAAAAAAAAAAAAAAAAAAAAAAAAAAAGCTACTAAAGGTAATAATCAAATTCAGCAAAGTGGTAGGAGAAAATATAAATATGCAAAAATCAGTGGTGTTTTTATATACTAGTTATGAATCATCCGAAAAGGAAATCAAGGAAAAAATTCCATATACAACAGTCACTAAAAGAATCATATATTTAGGAATAAATTTGACTAAGTCTGTAAAGGATTTGTACATGGAAAACTACAAAAATTCTGCTGAAATACATTAAAGATGACCTTAATAAACGAAAAGACAGTCCATGTTTATGGGTGGGATGACTAAATATTGTTAAGAGGTGAATTCTACCTAAAGTGATGTCCAGACTTAATACAATCCCAATCAAAATTCCAGCATCCTTTTTGCAGAAATGGAAAAGCCAATCATCAAATTCCTATGGAAAGTAAGAGACCATGAATAGCCAAAATAACCTTGAAAAAGAAGAATATAGTTGAAGGACTCATACTTCCTGATTTAAAAAGTTATTACAAAGCTAAAGTAATCAAAACAGCATGGTACTGGCACAAGGACAGACATATAGACCAATGGAATAGAACTAATGGATAAGAAATAAACTCTCATATATCTATAGCCAACTGATTATTGGTGAGGGTATCAAGTCCACTCAATGGGGAAAAATAATCTCTTCAATGGTTTTGTGAAAACTGGATATCCACATGCAAAAGAATTAAAGTGGACCCTTACCCTTACATCATCTACAAAATTGAACTCCAAATGGATCAAAGTCCTAAATATGAAAACCAAAACTATAAACCTCCTAGAAAAAAACACAGGGAAACATCTTTAGGACCCTGTATTAGGCAATGTTTTCTTAGACTTTACACCAAAAGCATAAGCAACAAAAGCACAGATCAAAAGGAAAAAAAATAGATAAATGGGACTTCAATAAAATTAAAAACTTTTGTGTATCAAAGGACAATAAGAAGAAAATGAAAAGACAACATACAGAATGGGAAAAAATAGATATAAACTGTATATCTGATAAAGATTTAATATCCCAAATATATTAAAAGCTCCTACAACTCAACATCAAAAACAACCCAATTAAAAAAATGGGCATTAAGAAACAAAAGGAAAAAAATAAAAATTAAAAATAAAAAAATAAAAAAATAAGTAAATGGACATTTAAATAGTCATCTTCCCAGAGAAGATATACAAATGGCCAATAAGCACATAAAAAGATACTAATCATTGTTAGCCTTTAGGGAAATGCAAATAAAAATCACGAGATATAATTTCACACCCACTAGTACACTTACTAGTATTTTCGGTAATCTAAGCACCTCTTAAAATATATTTATATATATATATATAAAAAAAAAAAAAAAAAAAAAAAAAAAGAAGTGGGAACAGAGAAATGGAGAGGTGAGGAATTTTCTTGTTTATTGTTTGTCATTTTTTGTTTACTATTATTGTTGAAATAATGAAAATACTCTAATAATGATTGAAACGATGAATGCACAACTATGAGATTATACCAAATACTATTATTGTACAAAAAAAAAGTATATATATATATCAATCAAATAGAATACCCTCTTGACAATAAATTTGAATATTATTTTTCAAAAAAAAAAAAAAAAAAGAAACAGGCAATGACAGGTGTTGGTGAGGATGTGGAACAAAAGAAACCATCATATATTGTAGGTAAGATTGTAAAATGGTACAGTAGTTCTGGAAGGCAGTTTGGTGGTTCCTTAGAAAGTTAAATATAGAATTATAGTATGACCCAGCAATCCCATTTCTAAGTATATACCCAAAAGAATTGAAAGCAGGGACTTGAATAAATATTTGAACACCAATGTTCACAGTAGCATTATTCCCAATAGCCAAAAGTGGAAGTAACCCAAGTGTCCATCAGATGAATGGAAAAACAAAATGTGGTATATATATATATATATATATATATACACACAATGGAATATTATTCTGCTATAAAAAGGATTGGATTTTGATACATGCTACAATATCAATGAACATTAAAGACATCAGGCTGAGAGAAAGTAAGCCAGATACAAAAGGACAAATATTGTGTGATCTCATTTATATGACATAATTAGAATATGCAAATTAAGAGTCAGAAATGAGGATATATGCTACTAGGGGGTGGGGCATGGGGAGTTAATGCTTACTGGGTACACGATTCTGTTTGTGGCGAAACAAAAATTTTGGTACTGTATGGTAGTGATGGTAGCACAACATTGTGAATGTAATTAACATCACGTAGTTGTATACTTGAAAGTAGTTAAAATGGGAAATTTTAGGTTGCATATGTTACCAGAATAAAATTTTTATAAAACCCATAGAACTGTACCACATAAAATATAAACCCTAATGTAAAATAGAGACTATAGTTAATAGTGTAATTATAATACTGCTTCCTCAATTATAGGAAAGGTAACCACACCAATGCAAAATGTTAATAATAGGGTAAACTGTGTGAGAGTATGTGTGTGTTTGTATGTGGGGGGATATGGGAACTCTACTTTCTGCATGATTTTTATGTAAATCTACAACTGTTCTAATAATAAAAAATTAAAAAAAAAAAAAAAACCTTGTCACAAAACACTGGGTATAGTATAAATCTATGTTTTAAAAATACGGATATATATATAATATATACATATGTAAAAACATAGATCAAGACTGACATTGTTAACAGAAAAGAAAGGATAAGAATGGAAGTGCAGGCTCCTAAGAGACACATTCACATATTTTACTCCATTTTCTTATATATGACTTGAATTCTTTATAATGGAAATTTATTAGTGTATTAATAGTGTAATTTAAAAACAAAATATTTTCTCTATTTGTTTAGGTTCGCAGTTGGTTACTATGTTGAAGAAAATGCCTATTTACAGTGTGTCCTTTGGAAAGTGATCTGGACAGGGGTTGAGGACATCTTTGGGACACTCAGGATTTAGCTGAGCAAAATTATATAAAAGAAGCACTGAGACTCAGGTACCCCCTCTGTCCTCAGTGTTACTCTAAGTGTGAACAACTTCTGGTGTTCTATACACTAGGCAGCAGATAACATCATACTTTTCTTAGCTTCCTATAGCTCCTCTACTATGCCATTGCCTCTTTTTCCTGTCCAGAGGCTCTACTTACTGATCTTCTTCCACCCATACGAAATGCTCATTCCTGGTCCTTCATCAGCCAGATAAAGAGGAAAACTGACAAATTCACAAGAAGGTATTAACATATAAGCTTTTATATGTTACCCTTTTCTGAAGAGTCTGCATTTTCAAAGTGACAGCTTGGACAGAACAATACCTTGACCCAAAAGAATGAAGCACTAACTGTGGAATTTAAGACAACATGCTAAATTAAGACAACATAAAGAAGTTTGAGCAGGGAGTAGGAGGAAGTTGTGATTCCTGGCATCTTCCAATCTCTCTTGGGAAAAGCATATTCTGCAAATCTGTAAAGGATCAATCCCTGAAATGAAGCCCAGCGCATGAAGACTCCTCACCACACTGCCCAACTCAGGCCCAGCCTGTTAGTAAAAGGAACAGAAGGAAGATCCTAAAGTAAGTAAGCTCCTTGCCCTAGGAATACAATGCTTTTATGTTTTTGGTTTCTATATACCATACTCCTTGGGTAGTTTCATACCAGTAAAGTTTCTGTACATCCTCTGAGCTGGCAAGAGCTTCAAGTATTTTATTCTTCTCTGCTTCAGAGTCTATAGCACTGTACTTGCTTAAGAGAAATAACCAGCCTTTCTCAGTTTGGGCTCCAACTTTGAACACAGTAGTCATGACATCAGTAGGAATGCTGTAAGAGAGGTGGTCACACATAAGAACAAGAAAAATTCCTGAACACAAAGGCAAAGGGAATTGACTGGTGGTGGTTTTGGGGTCAGGGTAGATAAATAATTAGAGGAGTCTTTACTGCACAATATAGAATCAAGAAAAGTTTACTATTCTTGAGAATACTTTCTCAATGTATGACTATGAAGATCAATTTAATTGAATACAATAATTATTTACTGAGCACCTACAAAGAACCAGGCAGGCAACTGGCTGGATATTACAGAGGAGAAGAGAAATGAGATAGTAATTTCTATTTGCAAAGTACAGAATAATAAATGTATACAGTACAATACAGTGTGATAGGATCCACGACAGAAATATGGCAGCAAATGTGGAAATAATCATAGGCAACTTCCTGTATCAAAATCTCTGAGCTAGGAAGGAGCTCAAAAGGCTGTCCAAATCCCTCAGCCCAACTCTGTCTGATGCTTGAATCTTCTCTCCACAATGCCCAGGAAGGAACCTGGAGAGAACCAATTTTCACCAAAGCATTTCTACTAACTGCTAACTCTACCTGCTACCTTTTTGCCTAAGTTAAGAGAGATTTGTTTGAAAACACAGACACACAGAGTTTAACTACATTAACACTCACATTTTTATAACATTTATGACCCAGAATGAGAAGATCTTGTTTTCAGTATATGATGTGAGATAAAGAGGAAGAGAGATCATTTGAATAGAAGTACACTTCACCTTTGAGTTCCATTGGATGCCACCCAATCATCAAACAGCTTCCTGGCGGCAGTGCTGCAGTTTTCTAGGTTGTGGGTGCAAGCAAATTCTAGCAAGACTGACCGAAGCTCTCGCATAGAAGGGGTGCCCTCATTGGTCCACGTTTGTTGTTGGATAAGGTTTTGAAGTAATTTAAATACCCTAGTCTAGAGAGACAAAATGGATTATAATGGAGTAATAATAATTAGGATAACCAGATCATTTTCTGTCATCATTTACCCAAGGAGGGAAAAACAAAGGGCAAACATATTATTATTAAATTTTAATTGATATATGTAGCCCACATACAGCTAGGATGGAACCATTCGATAACAAATGCTATACATAAGGCTGCTATTGCCAAAGGGGACTTTCAATGATATAACAGAAAGAAGTAATGACTTCTATGCAGTAGGGAACCTTTATCCTCTATGTACTTAGAAGGTATTTTCCTGCCAAAAAGTATCACTTATAACCACTGCTGGAAGGAAGTTGGAACTTCCTGTGTGATCGCAGACTCCATAAAGCAATGAGAGAAAAGTATAATTCTCTGCTGATGGCTAAATGTTTAAATGTTTCTGAATCCAAATTAAAGGTATATTTAACAAATCAGCTAGATTGATACTGTAAGCAAATTAGCAAGATGAGGCCTTCAGGGAAGGACACTTGTTTATCATTTTTTTCTCCCAACCTTTTATTTAAAAAATTTTCAAGCCTACAGAAAAGATGCAAGAATAGTACAATGGGGAAGCGGCTGTGGCTCAATCAGTGGGGCTCCCGTTTACCATATGGGAGGCCCCGGGTTCGGTTCCCGGGGCCTCCTGGTGAAGGCAAGCCCGCCCGCACGGCGTGGTTAGCTGACCCAGCAAGCACAAGCAGCAAGGGGGGGATAAATGAATAAATAAATAAAATCTTTAAAAAAAAAAAAAAAAAGAAGTGCTTGCAGATATAATTTTAAAAAGCTTTCATAACTATAAGGAAGAAAATAAAACTATAGGGAACCCTCATTCCCAGCCAAGGGTTCTTAGCACAGGGGCATTTCTTCCCACTGGTACTTCTTTAACACAACTACCATTATCAAGTTGCATTTCAAGTAATCAAGTATCACAGATGGCCACAAAAACTCTAAACCCCAGAAAATTAGTTCAAGCTCTTCCCAGAGCATTATATTCTTCCTGAGTACGACAGTCAGTACATAAAATGAATCTTGGAGAATTTTTAAATTGCTGAGGCCATTTTCTCAGCAGATCTTCTCTGAATAAGTCTCTTGTAGAGCTAATATGAGAATAGAAAAAAGAATCTGTGCAACGATGAGGATTCAAAGTTTGCGATTACACGTTGACTTACTGTTGTTTGATTAGAAAGCAATGAAATAGGAGAGAAAAGACACATTGTGGAATATGTGAGTGGTAAAGCCTGAGAGTGGTGGGGAGGATCTGAAGAGGAAAAGTACTTGCCATACTGACTGTTAATGCAAGTAACATGAAAGTAATGCAGACTGCATTGGTACATGCTATTTCCACTAGCCAGAGCTTCCTAACCACATCATGATTGTGAACCACCCAAAATGCCTGAAAAATAAAAGAAATTTAAAAGCTATTCGTAACTGCCAACATCAAAGAGAAACAAAGGAAGAAAGCAAAAAAAAAAAAGTTACATGCTAGAAATTCTATTGTGAAAAACCTTGGCGAAAAGTAGCAAGTCTCCTTGAGAGTATACTAAAACACAAAGAACCCAGTGGGGAAAAAAGGCACTTAAAAGTACCAGAAGAAAAGAAAACCTGATACTTAAAGATATTAAGGCTAATTAATGCCAGAGCAGATACTCCACTGAAATTACAGGGTGCAATTTTCCTAGTTATTCCCAGCACCAAATTGCTTAGAGAAATCCCCAAAATAGGTGATTTTAAATATATTTCAAATTATAAGGTAATAAATTAGAATAAAATATTTTATTAAAGAATCTGCTTTTAGGAAATTCCTGCTGCCTTCAAAATATGACCATTTTTTACAAGTAATCCAGGTTGCATTTTTAATATTAATAAACAATATCAAGTTCTTCAAATCACAGTCCCATTTTAGAAATAAAATGAAACCTGTTTTTCCATGGTTTCAAATTAATATTTTTAGAAATATAAACACATTAACAATAGAATTCAACCCTCTGATTACAGAAAGTAAAAATGTCAAGTTGGGAAGTTGGGAGGAGGAATAAAGTGATGAATTACAAAAGCAACAAACCTTGTATGTGCAATAAAATGCAACACAAAATAAAAATGGTGGTAATAATAATAATAATAATAATAAAACTTCATTCTTGTTTCTCAAGATGGCTTTAGCTATTCAGGACCCCTTACCCTTCCATACAAATTTGATGGCTTTTTCCATTTCTGCAAAGAAGGTTGTTAGAATTTTGATTGGGATTGTATTGAATCTGTAACTTGCTTTGGGTAGGATTGACATCGTAACGATATTTAGTCTTCCAATCCACGAACATCGCTCGTCCTTCCATTTATTTAGATTTTCTTTGACATCTTTTAGCAGTGTTTTATAGTTTTCTGTGTACAAGTCCTTTACTTCCTTGGCTAGATATATTCCAAGATATTTGATTCTTTTAGTTGTTATTGTGGATGGATTTTTTTTTCTTGATTTCTCCTTCTAATTAATCATTGCTTGTGCATACAAACACCACTGATTTTTGGGTGTTGATCTTGTACCCCGTGCCACTTTGCTGAATTCATTTATTAGCTCTAGAAGCTTTCTTGTGGATTTTTCAGAATTTTCTGGATACAGGATCACATCATCCTCAAATAGGGAAAGTATTACTTCTTTTCCAATCTGGATGACATTTATTTCTTTTTCTTGCCTAACTGCTCTGGCAAGAACTTCCAATGCAATGTCTGAATATCAGTGGTGAACAAGTAATCTTGTTTCTGATCTTAAAGGGAAAGCTTTCAGTCTTTCACCATTAAGTAGGGTATTAGCTGTGGGCTTTAAACATATGCTCTTTGTCATGTTGAGGAAGTTTCCTTATACTCCTAGTGTTCTAAGTGCTTTTATCAAGAAGGGATGCTGGATTTTGACAAATGTCTTTTCTGCATCAATTGAGATGATCATGTGGATTTTTTCTTCATTGTATGAATGTGCTGTATTATATTAATTGATTTTCTATTGAACCAAACTTGCATACCAGGGATAAAGCCCACTTGTATATAATTTTTTTTTTTTAAAGATTTATTTATTTGTTTACTTTTATCCATTTTTTTTTTTTTTTTTTAAAGATTTTATTTATTTATTCATTTATCCCCCCCTTGCTGCTTGTGCTCGCTGGGTCAGCTAACCACGCCACGCGGGCGGGCTTGCCTTCACTAGGAGGCCCCGGAAACCGAACCCGGAGCCTCCCATATGGTAAACGGGAGCCCTACTGATTGAGCCACAGCCGCTTCCCAACTTTTATCCATTTTTAACCCCCCCACACCCACCCACACACTTTTTGCTGTTGTAGTGTCCATCCACTGGGCAATTCTCTATGTCTGTTTCCTGCCGCCTCTTCCTTGTCCTGGTTCTCCCTTGTGTCACTCTTCTGTTATGTCATCATCTTGCTGCATGGCTTGGCGGCACCTGATGGCACATGCACGCACAGGGCCTGGGAGGCTCACCCACTCACGGGGCCTGGCAACGCACCCACGCATAGGGCCTGGTGGTGTACCCGCTCGTGGGGCCTGACGGCGCACCCGTGCACAGGGCCTGGCGGCCTGCACGCCTTCTATAGTTTTCTTTATTTTTACTGGGAGGTCCCGGGGATCGAACCCAGGTCCCTCCATATGGGAGACGGATGCCCAACCATTTGAGCCATATCCGCCCCCCTATAATTCTTTTAATATGCTGTTTGATTTGGTTTGCTACTATTTCACTGAGTATTTTGCATCTGTAGTCATAAGAGATATTGATCTGTAGTTTTTTCTTTCTTGTGGTTGTCTTTATCTGGTTTTGGTATGGTCTTGAATGAATTGGAGATTGCTCTTTCCTCTTCAATTTTTTTGGAAGAGTTTGAGCAGAAATGGTGTTAAATCTTGGAATATTTGGTAGAATTTGCCATTGAAATCATCTGGTTCTGGGCTTTTCTTTGTTGGAAGGTTTTTGATTACTGATTCAATCTTTTTATTAGTAATTGATTTGTTGAGCTCTCTGTCTTGAGTCACTGTAGGTAGTTTGTGTGTTTCTAAGAATTAGTCCATTCCTTCTAGGTTATCTAATTTATTGATGTATAGTTATTGATATCCTCTTATAGTACTTTTTATTTCAGCAGGGTCAGTAGTAATGCCTCCCTTTTGATTTCTGATTTTTGTTATTTGTATATTCTCTTTTCTTTGTTAGTCTAGCTAAAGGCTTGGTTTAGTTGATTCTATTTTGTTTTGTTTTGTTTTCTATTTCATTTATCTCCATTCTAATCTTTATTTCTTTCCTTCTACTCCCTTTGGGTTTGGTTTGCTCTTCTTTTTCTAGTTCTTCCAATTTAGATGTTAGGTCTCTGATCTGAAGTCTTCTTTTGTAATGTAAGCATTTAGAGCTATAAATTTCACTCTCAGCACTACCTTCTCTGCATAAGTTTTGGTATGTTGTATTTTCATTTACCTCAAGAAATATCCTAATTTTGCTACTGATTTCCTGTTAAACCCATTGGTTGTTTAACAGTATGTTTAATTTCCACATATTTGTGGATTTTCCCTTTCTCCCTTTGTTACTAATTTCTAGCTTCATTCTGTTGTGGTCAGAGAATATACATTGCATGGTTTCAATATTTTTGAATTTACTGAGACTTGTTTGTGACCTAACATATAGTCTATCCTGGACAATCATCCATTGCACTCAAGAAAATGTGTATTGTTTTTTGGGGGGTGAAATGTTCTATATATGTCTGTTAGGTCTAGGTGGTTTAAAGTATTGTTAGAGTATTGTTCAATTCTGTGATGAGTGATGAGAGAGCCCACCAAATCGGATGCGCGGTAGGACAGTTATAGAAGGTAGTTAAAAAAAAAAAAAGATTTAATCCAATCTCTTCTTTTTACCAGAGAGGAAACCAAAACCCCAAAAGACTATTTCTAATTCCTGGTCTAATACTTTTTTTTGTTTTCCTGAGAGCTGCCTTTTGCCTGGGTCCCTGGAAAACCTGACTAGTTTATAAAGAAAATCCTGCTGTCAGAATGTGCTGATTAAGATAAATAGGTAAAAACAAAGAATTTTCACTCATTCTCAAGCTTTTAAGGACTCAGTCAACAGTTTAATATTGAAGACTGAAGGTGTCTAAAATAGCAAGTGTTAAGTCATGCAATTGGTTTTAAGAAGGGTGAAACAGTCACCAATACCAAGGGCTCTTTAGCGCTTTGTAGAGAACCTTAGATCCACCAACATCGTTATCCATAAACTAGGTACCAGGTAGGGACTCCTAAAACAGAATATCTTCAATACGTACATACATACCTGCCGTTTTATAATGACCACTGGGAAATTAATGGGGAGATCTATTTTGGAAAGGAGCAAATTTCAAGCATCCATTGTCTTTTAAAAATAAATCAGGATGTATATATTACCACAATATAATTTTTTAAAAAAATGAAGGTCTGAATGGAGAAATTTTCTTTTCATGTGACCCTATTTTGAAAGCAGTGACTAAAGTCTCTATTTTGGTATCAAACAAAACTATGTCATGATAAATCTTTTACCAACTTTTCATGGTAAAATGACATTTTGACTCAAAATAAAGATTCCATAGCTAGGAAAAGTGAAACAAAAACCTGAATTTGACTGGTTGCTTTTTCAGCCCATTATGGTTGAACTGAAGACTGTCAATAACAATATTAAAGTCAAGCAACAAAAAGAAGCTGGCAGAAAGGCAGACATACCACTAGTCTTGAGGCTAGATCCATGTGTCCCAGTTTTTCCAGGAGGTTATAGATAAGCTCCGTCTGGAACAGGGCTTCAGTGATGGGCGCAGTGTGGGTCTCATTTCCAAGATAATCAATCAAATCAAAGGCCCTCTGAAGAGGTACTTTACCTAGGCTGAAAGGTAGGTAAACAGGAAAAGTAAATATGTGGAGACAGAGAGATGAACTCCCTTCATGTTGAGGGAGAAACATTATGGCTAGTGAGTTTTGATCTTAAATTTAAGCTCTGACTGGTATTCTGTAAAGTGACACTAGATTTTATTTTCTTTAAGTTCATTAGGTCCAAGGTTAAAAATACATTTCAGGAGAAATATAAACTTAAACTTAGTTCCAGGTTTTAATCCATAAATTGTAAATTGCTACTGACTCAGAAAAATGTTACAATGTCTTAGTTAGGAAAAGATAGAGGAATAATTTTATTTATCAATTACTTGTATTTACTAGGGGTGAGGGAGTGACAGACCATTTGAATCAGAAAAAAAAAATATTTTTATTTATAGGTTGTGTGGGAATTTGTTTGTCAAACTTGTTAAGGCAAGAGCCACTGTGAATTTTTGATAAGCACATTTTAAAAATTAACCATTTTGTAGAAATTGTAACAATGGTGGCTGAGATGATATAAGAGAATAACTTCATAAACTATGAACCAAAACGGGAAGGTCAAGAGAGTTCAGAAGGAACGCTTGAGTGTTCCTTGTGTCTTTCGGCCCCCTAAAAATCTAAAATGGCAATCTTCCTCTTCAGAGAGTATCTACTTGAGGTCACGCCATTCTTGACTTTGAGATTCTGTAAAGCACGGGTAACTGGGGAGGGAAGGGAGCTCCAGCCATCAGAGATGTCCCTCAAAGAGAGTGTAAGCACTAAGTGTCACATTTAAACCAAGTGTTGCCTGAAGAAATTTCTCATGAAATAAAATGAAACTCCTCTATCAATTTATTCAGCAAATTATGTATCTTGCTTGGTGGTATCTACAGTATTGAAATACTATTTAAAGCTTGTTTTGTCTTATCTAGCTGCTAAATATGTTTGTAGCTGATGTTTCTAAATGGATTACAAAGTCCCTGAGGAATATGTATTATATTTCCTCCATCTTCCCAAATGAGTTATACCTAATGGGTTACATGTTAGTTCTTTCGAACTGTTTTTCTGAAATGTCTTTTTATCAATAACACTTGTTAAAAAAAAACACATACTCAAACCAAGCATACACTACCCTGCAAGTTCAAAGATGTTGTTGATGAGGTTGGCTCGGTCTTTGTCACTCAGAACAAAAGGATTTATTTTCAACTGTTTGATTAGTGCTTCCCAGTCCTCATCTGCATAGTGTACAATGTAATAGCCATTCATGTTCGCATTGACTTTGACCCACTGCACTTCTTCTGTAAGATTGATAACACCTAATACAGACGAAAAAATAAGAGAGTGGAAAAGGGTAGAAGGGAGGGGGGAAAGAGAAGGAAGATAATAGTGCAAAATAAACTGAATGGACACTTTGTCTCAAAGTTAATATAGTATATATTTATATTTAATCATTTTACTAAGAAATTAAATGTCTGCAGTTATTTTCGGGTTAACAAATATTACCACTCATTCAACAATGATTTATTTACTGTGCATTATTGGTTCTAAGCTAGGCACTGGAGATCATATGCTGAACAAGGTATATCTCTGCTCTCATGGATCTCACACAGTCTAATGTAACAGGTAAATACAACATCATATAAGTGCTATGGATGATAAAGGAAAATATGGCATATAATGGAATCATATAGAAGTGCCTCACCCCATTGTGGGAGGTTAGGAAAGGCTTCTTGGGAGAAATAACATCTAAGTTGAAACTCAAGGTATATAGGTGTTAGCCAAGAAAGAGGATGGAGTAGGGGCCCTAAGTGTTAGAGGCCCAGATAGAAAGTATATATGGTGTCCCTGCATTAAACTCAAGTTCATTACTGTAGGAGAAGAGGGGAAAGGAAAAAGGCAAACTGACTATAGGGAAGGCAACAGGAGAAGATAGTAGAACTACATAAAATATGTTCCATCTCAGCCTTTGTCTTTTGTTCTGTTAGCAAGGAAGAACAAACAAGCCATTTAGAAAAGACGCAAAATTCAAAGGTAGCAAAACAAACATTAGGGCAGGCTTAAAATCTCACTAAGCACAAATAAAAAATAATCAAGTTAAAATATGATAGAAAAGTGATAATGCACTTTTTGGGCCCCTACCATTACATATATAAACACTGACAGAATTGTTAGAAATGTCTATGGAACGATTAAACTAAACCAGGGGTTCTTAACAAGGGGTCTGTGAGCTTGAATTGAAATTCAAAAAAACATTATTTTTGTAGGGGCGTGCTAGTGTGGGTGTGATATATTTATTAAATAATACACATTTAATTAAATAATACACATTAAATAATACACAGTATAGTGTGGACTTAGTAAGGGGTCCATGGTTTTCACCTGATTGACAAAGGGGTCTGTGGAACAGAAAAGGTTAAGAATTCCTAAACTAAACTAATGTATAAATGATAAGGCGCTAAATGACTACTAAATAAATGAATGAATTTTAAAAATCTTTAAAATTACTAATCAACAACAGGATGTGGATTTTCTAAGCCTCTTGAGTTGACCATTAATTAGAATATAAGTTCCATGAGCTTACTATTTTGTTCACTGTTAATTCCTCAGCCTGTAGAACAATAAACCCTGCAAGTGGCTCAAAAAATATTTGTTGAATTAATGAATGAATGAACAAATAGTAACTGTGTCATGGTAAATAGCTTTAAATCAAATCTAAACGAGATTTTAGATGTTTATGAAATACATTTTTTTTCCATTTTAAAGTAATGAATACTAACTTTTAAAATTAAAGAGTACAGATAAAAAATAATCTAAATTCAGACAATGATAGCATTTGAGGTGTCTTTCCTGTCAAGTGTTTCCCAATACATGTTTTAACTGTAATATTTTATATAGTGGCTCCATATACATTTATTTTTATCCTGTCTTTTCACTTATTAGACTTTTTCTATTTTTCCAGTCTGATTCATAAGCAGTGTGAAATATCTGCATAACAGCACATTATGACCTACTACAGTTTAACCAATCTCCTATTTCGAAATATTTAGGCTATTTAAAAATTTTTACTATTATAATTCTGTAATGGAGCTTTTGCATATAAAATGCTTTAGAAACATTATTTTAAACCCAAGGATTATATACTAGTCAATACACGAAGCCATGGTATTTATCAACTTCAAAAGCATGAATAAATTCAAATTTACAGAATTTCTTAATATCTTAGTTTTTCCTACTGATACAGCAGAGTGTGTTTAAGATGGAAAAGGCTTACATTCTGATCATGTCTTAACATCAGCTAATCAGTCTTTCTCATTAAAAAAAATTCCAAACTAAAAACAAAAAAGAAAAAGAAAACAAAAAATAAATAAAACAAAAAATTCCACACAAATTTCTGTTGTGACTATTGCTTATATAACAACAGATAGGAAAGATCAATTAGATTAAGTATTCCTTTTTCCAGAGCAGGATATATTTTAAGGAATACTCATAATGACAACAGTAGCTGGTCCAACTTGGAGCCATTTTTACAAACCCATGACTAATAAAATTATACTTTATCAATAGTTGATCTGAAAATATCAACACTCTCCAGTTCAGCAAACTTAAATCTCCTATAGAGCTTTTATGAAGAAAGAACTTTGGAAGAAGGGCTACAAGGCCCCAAATCTCCTTTGCTGAAGAAAAGAGACAAGGAATGAAAAGTATGGCAATTGTTTCACTGGACCATGTGGGAAAATATTGAAATTCAGAGTATTCGGGCTGATAAGCAACTTGCCATGTTGTAAACCTAGCCAAGTCCAGATGGTAGAGAAGAGGAATGCAGCTGGGAGTGTACTTGAAATGATTACTGGCATCCAGATGACAGAATATAAAGTAGTACAGCCAAAAACATAAAGAGAGAGGAGTTATCATTTAAAGAATCAACATGTTAGTTTCTTTCAGGTCTTCTGAATGATCCAGAATGGAGGACCTGCAACCACAGGTATCTGAAAATAATGGCTTTGAACAGAAGAGAGGTAACTACATCTTGCAGCTGAAATGTGGATGAGGCTAGTCTTATGTTTTAAATTTATTATAATCATTAACAGGTTATCAGTTCCATTTTCAGTCACTGAATAGTACAAAAAAAAATTGAGCAACTCCAATCTGTCAATGAGTTATGAAACCAATTATTGCTTTTATAAAGAAACATTAAAGCACAGAAAAAAAAACAAACAAACATGTTTTTACTACAGAATTACAAAATTTCCTCCACTTTGCTCCAGAGGGATAGCATGATACCTTCAGCTGAATCACTTCCCCTCTTTTTCAAAAGTATTCCTTTCTCTAATACCCTTTCTTTCTTCTTTATTTTATTAGGAGGGAAATAAGGCAAGAACAGAAAACCGCACATGATAAATAATTTAATTACATATCCTTCCTTATTCTCCAACTGACTTTCACTCCAATGACATGTTTGCTTTCAGAGGAATATTTCTGGCAGAGATATTCATTCAGAAACATGTAGGTTTCAAGTTAGATTTAATACAAAAATTTCCTATATTGAAAAAGCTTGGACCTAAGATTTGGATAAGAGGGAGATGGAGAAAGGGAGAGAGGAAGACTTTAATAATAATTTCCTCAATATATAGGCTGGAAAAATGTACCCTTCAGCCCTTCTTATGTACAATAAATATTAACTGTTCAAAATTCATGTATGTGGGTATACAGACTGCAAAACCTCACACCAACTGCAAATGACCACAGTAACTTCAAACACTTCCCACAGCAACTCAATTCAGAGTCTACTTGCAGTTAGGTCAGACTCTACAGGCCAAGGGCAATCCTCTAGAAGACTGCCCTTCAGACACCAGCCTCAAGCTCGGGGGCCCAGGCCACCAGCACTTTTGACCAACTGGCTACAAATTCAGGGGCTGCCACCAATGCGTTTGGTTCAGTAATTTGCTAGAATGACTCACTGAACTCAGGAGAGCACTATACTTATAATTATAGTTTTATTTTTTTTATTTTACTGGGAGGTCCCGGGGATTGAACCCAGGTCCCTCCATATGGGAGACAGACGCCCAACCATTTGAGCCACATCTGCCCCTCTATAATTATAGTTTTATTATAGTGAAAAGGATACAAAGCAGCAGCCAAAAGTACAGATGCACAGGGCGAGGTCTGGGAAGGTCTCAAACGCAAACTTCCATGCTCCCATGTCCTCCACAGATGTCAGAATGTTACTCTAATGGCACATCAATTCCAATCATGGAAGCCCAACTGTTTGAGTGTTTATATGGGGTTTCTTTACATAGGGCCAAGTGGTTGAACTCAATCTCCAGTCCTTTTACCCTCCTAGAGGCTGGGGAGATTCGGCTGATTTGGTGTGGCTTAAAGCCCCAACTCTCCCGCTCCTTACTTGGTTGGGTTTTCTGGTGTGATCAGCCCCTCTACTCTAAGAGTATCAGGGTGGCTGGCCCACCTAGTAATCTTGCTAGCATATAAACTATCAGGTGGGATCCAGGGCCACCATGAATAACAAAAGTTCCTTCTATCATAGGAAATTCCAAAGATTTAGAGGTTATCCCTCCAGGAGCCAGGACAAAGGCCATATTTCTTTTTGGAGGCCCAATTCCTTACTATGCAATGGGGAAAAGTGACAAAGATATTGACCAAATATAACTCCTGTGTATGACTGAACTAATAGACTAACTTGGCAAACCTAGAATTAGAACATATGAAAATATACGACAGGTTTAACAAGCCACCAAGATAATAAATACACTGTCAAATGGCATAAAATAAACCTGAAGTCATCCTTTCTGCTCCATTTCTTTTGAAAATAGAAAAAATGAGAATTCAATTAAAATAAGAGTGATTGTCCTTGAAACATTAGGAATCAAGAAGACCCAACTATCCTCAGGGTCAAACATTTTTTGGGAGGGTAGAACATTTTCAGTGTGGACTCAAAAAAAATGAACTGACAGGAATTCAAACAGCAACAGTGGCAAAGGTAATGAAACAATTAAGAACAGGCCCAGTTCCAGATCTTAATTAAACCAATTATATGATACTACATTTTTTAATAGTACCCTATAAAAATCTTTCTAATCAAGAGAACAGAAAATATCATTTCATAAGGCTTTAAATACTCTTTTCCCTAGTACTTTTTATAATGAGATTAAAAAGTGAATTACTTCATGTAGACTAAAATTTATTCATTCCATAAATGTATGTATTCCTTCTGAGTGCTAAGGTTACAAAAGTGATTCATAGTCATGATCCCTACGCTCAACAGGTGGTACATCTAATAGGAGATAGATATAAGTGAAACATTACTTATTATTGTGACTGGGGAAGTAGAGAATGCTATTAAAACACAAAAGTAGGACATCCAATGAGGCTTGGTGTGAGGAAAGGTTTCCTGGAGGAAGAGATAAGTAGGGTGAGCTCTAAAGAATGAATAGGAATAAATCAAGGGAGTGGGAGGCAAGGGTGCTCTTCCAGGAGAGGAAACAGTAAATGTAAAAGCCCAGAGACAAGAGGCATGTTTGAGCTGCTGAAAGCCTTTTTGTGCAGCTGATGCACAGAATGCCAGGTAAGGCTTAGAAAGAAAAAGCTATAGCAGAAAAATTTGAGCTAGTCTATGGGGTTTGAATCTCAAAGAGTTTAACAAGCTAACATATAAGATAAGCTAACGGATAAAAGAATTATAAAAGAATTCTTATTGTCCAATAATTTCTAATACCATCAGAAATTAAAACACTATCAGGAGATTTGCAAAATTTTCTTTTTGGTTCCTTCCAAATGTTTCAGCCACATTTTGTGTTATATGTCCTCTCTTTGGTCAGGAATGATCCTTCAAGGACCCCCTTAAAGTTTTGGGTTTTGTTTTCATCAAAGAAAGCAGCACTTCTTTGCACCTCCATCTATGCACATTACCCAAAGATGTGATGACATCAACAACTCTTCCTACGATTTTATTTTATTTTTATTTATTTATTTATTTATTTTTTATTTTTAAGATTTTATTTATTTATTCATTTATCCCCCCCTTGCTGCTTGTGCTCGCTGGGTCAGCTAACCACGCCGTGCGGGCGGGCTTGCCTTCACCAGGAGGCCCCGGGAACCGAACCCGGGGCCTCCCATATGGTAAACGGGAGCCCTACTGATTGAGCCACAGCTGCTTCCCTCTTCTTACGATTTTAAAATAATGAGATTTTTGTTTTCATCATAACACTCTACTTTGGCAGAATACAATGAAACTGACATGCTCATATATTAAAGTGCTGTTATCAACTGTTACCACACAATAGAAGAGCAAATTAGTAATACGTATCAAACCACAAAAGGTAACAGTAATTTCACTTTGGAAAAGCATTCTTAAGAAAAAAACTCATTTACTTAAAGAAAAATCTTTAAGACTCCAAATTTTTATTGAGGCATTTAAAAAAAAATTTTTTTTAATTTTACCAGGAGGTCCCGGGGATCGAACCTGGGTCCTTCCATATGGTAGATGGATGCCTAACCACTTGAGCCACATCCGCTTCCCATATTAAGGCACTTTTATAAAGACAAATGGGGAATCCAGTGTCTAACAATAAGGGAAAGGTTAAGTGTTAAAAAATAAACAAAACAAAACTGGAAAGACATAATCATGGGAGTAGTTACAATAGGGTGATAAGACTTGTTTGCCATTTTCCAAATTTTTTGTAATGTGGCTATATTATGTTCAAAGATTGGTGGTTGTTTTTTTTTCTCCCAAAACAACATTAATAAAGATAGCTAACATAGCACATAACACTTAGGTGCCAGGCACTGTTCTAGGCACTTCATATAAATTTATTCATTTAATCTTCACAACACCCTATAAAGTAAATATAATTACTACCTCCATTCCTTAGCTGAGGGAATGAGGCTCAGAAAGGTTACTTAACTAGGTTAAATCATACAATTGATAAACTGGTGGAGCCAAGAATTGAATTAGGGGGAGTGGATGCAGCTCAGTGGTTGAGTGCCTGCTTTCCATGTATGAGGTCCTGGGTCCAACCCCTGCTACCTCCTTATAAAAAACAAAACTGAATTAGGCAATCTGTCTCCAAAGTCCACTCCCTAAACATTAAGCTATACTCCCCTCTCAAAAATACAGGCTTGAATGCCAGATCCAAATTCAAACAAGAAAATTTTTCCTTTTCCATAAATCTCTAAAGTATCACTAATTGTTCCAGCAGAACCCAAGAGCCTTATATTCTTTCAGGATATAAATTAAGAGGATGTGTGGTGTGGTATTTAACAGATGGTCAGAATCTACATTTCAGTTGCTTTTCATAGACTCCTTGTTGGTCAGCAGATACAACCTTTACATTTTATTATCCCCCTTCCTCCTAGCTAGCATTATTTCTGACCTCATTTTCTTATTATCAAAGAACATATACTATCTGAGGGATATTTTATAATTATTATTTACTATATAAATATTGGTCATGAATCTCAACTTTTATTATGCATAAGAATCATCTAAGGTGCTTTTTAAAATGCAGTTGCCCCAGTCTATCCCTATAAGGCAGTCAGTAGAGCATATTTTAAGAAGTTGTTCTACTTCCCATTCTCACTTTGTAACATAAAATATATATCTAGGATATAAGAATTCAGCATTTATTATTTTCTACCAGGGTTACCGGCACATTCCCTGGAATATTTTGTATTTTATTTCACATGACTAAAGAAAGACTAATTTTGTACATGATACACAGAATTGATCACACTTTAGTCACAACTTGTATATGCATACCACCTTAGAAAGTGTGCACACTGCAAAGTATAATCTCCTTTTTGTCCCTTGGGCAGATATTTTTTTTTTTTATTACACTGTTTCCAATCTCTTATCAGAAAAGTATTATTATAGTCAATACCTGATTTCTTATCCAGTAAGGATACCAATGGATATTTTGAATAATTTCTCCCATCAGTGATATAAGACAGTGGAATATGCCACAGGTAGCTGTAAAAAGAAAATATTGGAAGAGTATTACTCCTTCCAGTATTCTGACAGTTACAAACGATTTGTAGGGTCTTTTTTGGGGGAGGGGGCAAAATTTTTAAGCTATTACCAGAAAGGGATAATCTTATTACATTTCATAAGAACCTATGATTACAAAACATTAAAAAGACTTCAACCTGACGGTGCAAAAGAGACCTTGTGGAAGAAAGAGGGTATGCACCTTGCATCTGTAGGCTGAATTTCAGGTTTCATATTTAAAAAGAATCTCTCTTGTTGTACATAAAGTTCCTTTCCTTTTCTCTGAACAGTCACTAAAGGAAATCCTTTCTGCAGGGTCCATGTTTTCATCATTTTCTTTACATCTAGTGTTTTGTTTGTGACCTGTAAAAAAAGAATAAGCTATTTTTGCTTATAGATAAAAATTAATTTAAAAACTTTAACTTGTCTCTATCCTTCCCCTCTTTCCCTAGCATATTCTGTGAAGATTACATTTAGTGTTAATATAAAACAAATGCATGAATGCTCTGAGTTGAGTAGACATTTCTAGTCTAGGTAATGAATAACTCTGCTAAAAGGAAGTAACCTGGACCAGAACTAAGTGATAACTAAAAGAAGTGAGGGAAATACTATTATGGATTGAATTGTGTATCCCCCCAAAATATGTTGAAGTGCTACTTCCCAGGACCTCAGAATGAGACCTTATTTGGAAAAAGGGTTGCTACAAATGGAATTAAGGCAAGTTAAACTGAGGCTGTATTGCGGTGGGGTGGGCCCTTAATTCAACATGACTTGGTGTCCTTATAAGAAGGGGAAATTTGGACACAGAAAGACAGGGGAAAAACGTCACGTAATGACTGAGGCAGAGAATGTCATGGATTTCTGGTAAGCCACTACCAGAAGCCAGGAAGAAAGGCATGGAACAGATTCTTCCCTATGGATATAAAGGAAGCATGACCCTACCGACATCTTGATTTTGGACTTCTAACCTCCAGAACCATAAAACAATAAACTTCTGTTTAAGCCACTCAGTTTTCAGCTCTAGGAAGCTAAGACAATGAGTCATCCTGGACTCTCTTCTCAGTCCTCTGGCAATATCAAGACAGGTATCAAAATACCTGAAGACAAGAAATTGAAAGTACATTCATATTCCTCATTTACAGGAGGTGAGGGCCTAAGAAAATAAACACCTTGCCTGAGACCGATGATGCCTACGCTGGACCCTAAGTCCCCTGACCTCAACACATACTTAAGGAATATAAACTTCTGCCAATTACAGTCCCAGCCTGCCTGTATCCCCATTCCAAATCCCCAGGAAGAATCTGGCACCAGTGCAAAGCTCCAGGGGGCACCATTCACAGAGGCCATGGAAATCCTATGGTTCCTAGTTTCATAATATGAACAAGGCTTCAGGGGCCACTCCTAGAGATAAATAGCACATTTCAGAGAAGGTGTTAATGATTTAGGCAGCTATCTCAAAAGGTGTGTCTGAGTGAAAATTTAATTATGACCAAAAAAAAAAAAGGGTGTGTGTGTTTACTGAAGTGATCTCAGCAAGTCACTAAACTTCTTGAAGATTCAGTTCCCTCATCTCATTTTGGCAGTTTGAAAATATGTCCCAAAATTCTTTGACACTCTTTGACACAGAGTAACTTTGTCCCTTTCTATAGAGGCCTTTGTTCCTTCCCCTTGTATCTTGGCTTTGGAAAAGCACGACAATGGAATATGGTGCAAATGTTATTATGCCAGCTTCTGGACCCATGTCTCAAAAAGCTACAACTTTTCACTTTACATTTCTTATGATGTTCACTCTTGGGACCTGCCTACCATGCTGTGAGAAAACACAAGCAGCCCCTAGAAAAGTCAAGTGAGCAGAAAGTACCACCTTGCTAGCCAAGTGAGTAAGCCATCTTAGCACTTCATCCTAGGCAAGTTACCTCAGCTTATCCTTCATGGAGCAGAGATGAGCCTTCCCCACAGAGCCCTTTCCAAATTGCAAACCCATGAGCTAAGCAAATGACTGTTTTTAGCACTAAGTTTTTTTTTTTACACATCGATTTTATTGATACATATTAATAAAGCATACAATTCATCCAGAATGTACAATCAATGGTATCTGATATAATCACATAGTTGTGCATTTATCACTTCAATCATTATTACAGAATTTTCACTATTTCAATAATAGTAAAAATAATAAACAAAAAACAGACAAGAAAATTCTTCACGTCTCTCTATGATTCCCCTGATGTACATAGCTGCTATTTCTGGCTATTCTTGCACAATTATTTATTTATTTACTAAGCAGTTTTATTGAGATATATTCACATACCATATGATCTATCTAAAGTGTATAATCAATGGCTTTTAGTATAATCAAAATGTTGCACATTCATCATCATAAAAAAATTTAGAATCATTTCATTATTCCAAAAAGAAAACCTCCACATCCCTTAGCATACCTTCCCTAGACCTACATAACCACTAATCAAATTTCATCTTAATAAATTGATTTATATTTACATATTATATAAATAGAATCAAACAATATGTTACACAATATATTTAGTTCATAGTAGTGCAATTATACACTATTTGTACTTTTGTGCCTGGCTTGCTTCACTCAACATAATGTCCTCCAGATTCATCCATGTTGTTATATACTTTATGACTTCATTACTTCTTACAGCTACATAAGATTCCATTTTATGAATAAACCAGTTTCTTTACCCATTCATCGGTTGATGGACACCTAGGTTTGTTTCTAACTCTTGGCAATCATGAATAACACCACTATGGACATATGTGTGCAGATGTCTATTCGTGTCACTGTTCTTAGTTCTTCTGGGTAGATACCCAGCAGTGGTATTACAGGGTTACGTGGCAAATCTATATTCAACTTCTTTAGGAACTGACAAACAGTCCTCCACAGTGGTTGTACCGTTCTGCATTCCCAACAACAGTGAATAAGTGTTCCTATCTCTCCACATCCTCTCCAACACTTCTTGTAGTTCTCTCTTTTTAATAGTGGTCATTCTGATAGGTGTGAAATGATATCTCATTGTGGTTTGATTTGCATTTCCCTAATCATTAGTGATGCTGAACATTTTTTCATGTTTTTTTTTTTTTTTTTGCCATATGTATTTCTTCTTTGGACAAATGTCTATACAAGCCTATTTGTTAAATTGGGTTGTTTGTCCTTTCACTGTTCAATTGTAACATCTCTTTATAAATCATGGATATTAAACCCTTATCGGATATGTGATTTCCAAATATTTTCTCCCATTAAGTCAGCTGCCTTTTCACACTTTTGACAAAGTCCTGTGAGGGGCAAAAGTGTTTAATTTTGAAGAGGTCCCATTTATATATATATATATTTGTTGTGTGTGCTTTGGGTGTAAAGTCCAAGAAATCACCACCTACCACAGTTCTTTAAGATGTTTCTCTACATTTTCTTCTAGTAGTTTCATGATCCTGGCTTTTATATTTAGGTCTTTGATCCATTTTGAGTTGATTTTTGTATAGGGAGTGAGATAGGGGTCCTCTTTCATTCTTTTTTTAAAATTTTTAAAGATTTTTATTGATTTCTTTCTCCTCCTCCATTGTTTTTGCGCTTGCTGTCTGCTCTCTGTGAGTTCTTGTGTCTGCTTGTCTTCTCTTTAGGCATCACTGGGAACTTCCGGAGTGGTAGAGAGGCACTGAATCTCTTGCGCTACCTTAGCTCCCTAGTCTGCTGCATCTCTTATTGTCTCTCCTCTGTCTCTTTTTTGTTGTGTCATTTTGCTGCACCAGCTCTCTACGCAGGCCAGCACTCCTGTACGGGCCAGCACTCTACATGGGCCAGCTCTCGGCTCAGGCCAGCTCGCCACGCAGGCCAGCTTGCCTTTCACCAGGAGATCCCGGGAATTGAACCCTGGACCTTCCTATATGGTAGATGGGAGCCCAATCGCTTGAGCCACATCCATTTCCCATCTTTCATTCTTTTGGTTATAGATATCCAGTTCTCCCAGCATCATTTGTTGAAGAGACTGTTTTGTCCCATTAACATGGATTTGGTAGGTTTGCCAAAAACCAGTCAACTGGTAGAGGTGAGGGTTTATTTCTGGACTGTCAAATCTGTTCCATTGATCGATGTGTTTATCTTTATGCCAGTACCATGCTGTTTTGACCACTGTAGTTTTGTAATGTTTCAAGGTCAGGCAGTGAAACTCCTCCCATGTTGCTCTTCTTTTTTAGAAAGTTTTTGGCTATTTGGGTGCACTTTCCCTTCCAAATGAATTTGGTAATTGCCTTTTCTATTTCTGTAAAGTAGGCTGTTGGAATTTTGATTGGTATTGCATTGAATCTATAAATCAGTTCGGGTAGGATTGACATCTTCAGGATATTTAGTCTTCCAACACATGAACACAGAATGTCTTTCTACTTGTTTAGGTCTTCATATAGCATTGTTTTGTAGTTTTCTGCATATAGGTTCTGTACTTCTTTGATTAAATTGATTCCTAGGTATTTGAGTCTTTTTGTGCTATTGTAAATGGAATGTTTTCCTTGATTTCCTCCTCAGATTGTTCAATACTAGTGTACAAAAACATTACTGTTCACTTTGCTGAACTCATTTATTAATTCAAGTAGCTTTGTTGTAGACATTTCAAAATTTTCTAAATATAGGATAACGTCATCCGCAAATAGAGTTTTACTTCCTCTTTTCCTATGGTGACAGCAGGCATCCTTGTCTTGTTCCAGATCTTCAAGGGAAAGCCTTCAAGCTTTCCTCATTTGAGTAAGATGTTGGTTGTGGGTTTTTCATATATGCCTTTTATCATGTTGAGGAATTTTCCTTCTATTTTTATGTTTTGAAGTGTTTTTATCAATAAAGGATGCTGGATTTTGTCAAATGCCTTTTCTGTGTTGATTGAGATGATCATGTAGTTTTATTCCTTCAATTTGTTAATGTGGTATATTACATTGATTGATTTTCTTATGCTGAACCAGTCCTGCATACCAGGAATAAATCCCACTTGGTTCTGATGTGTAAGTCTTTTGATATGCTGTTAGATTCAATTTGCAAATACTTTGTTGAGAAGTTTTGTATCTATGTTCATTAGATTGGTAATTTTCTTTTCTTGTAGTATCTTTATCTGGCTTTGATATTAGGGTGATGTTGGCTTCATAAAATGTATTGGGTAATTTTACCTCCTTTTCAAGTTTTTGGAAGAGTTTAAACAGGATTAGTGTTAATTCTTTTCGAATTGCTTGGTAAAATTCACCTTTGAAGCCATCTGGTCCTGGACTTTTCTTTGTTGGGAGATTTCTGATGACGGATTCAATCTTTAAATGTGACTAGTTTGTTAAGTTTTTTTATTTCTTGCAGCATCAGTGTAGGTTGCGCATTTCTAGGAAATTGTGCATTTCATCTACATTGTCTAGTTTGTTAGCAAACTGTTTCTCATAATATCTTATGATCCTTTTTATTGCTGTGGGGTCAGTTGTAACTTCCACCCTTTCATTTCTGATTGTATTTATTTGCATCTTCTCTCCTTTTTTCTTTGTTAGTCTAGCTAGGGATTTGTCAATCTTATTGATTTTCTCAAAGAACCACCTTTTGGTTTTGTTGATTTTCTCTATTTTTTTTTTTGTTCTCAATTTCATTTATTTCTGCTCTAATCTTTATTATTTCTTTCCTTCTGCTTGCTTTGAGATTGGTTTGCTGTTCTTTTTCTAGTTTCTCTAGCTGTTCAGTTAAAGTTTTGAGTTTAGCTCTTTCTTCTTTTTTAATACAGACGTTTAGGGCTATAAATTTCTCTCTCAAGACTGCCTTTGCTATATCCTATAAGTTTTTGATAAGTTGTGTTGTTTTCATTTGTCTCAATATATATACTGATTTCACTTGCAACTTCTTCTCTGACACACTGATTATTTAAGAGTATATTGTTGGGGACGGATGTGGCTCAAACGGTTGGGCGTCCGTCTCCCATATGGAGGGACCTGGGTTCGATCCCCGGGACCTCCTGGTAAAAAAAAAAAAAAAAAAAAGAGTATATTGTTTAGCCTACACACATTTGTGAATTTACCTTTTTCCTATCTATTATTGATTTCCAGTTCCATTCTGTTATGATCTGAGAAGGTGCTTTGTGTAATTTCAATCTTTTTATATTTATTGAGAGCTGCACTGTGCCCTAACAAGCGGTCTATCCTGGAGAAGGATCCATGGGCACTTGAGAAGAATGTATAACCTGCTGAAATTGGATGCAACGTTCTGTATATGTCTGTTAGGTCTAACTCATTTATCATATTGCTCAAGTTTTCTGTTTCCTTGTTCATCTTCTGTCCAGTTGTTCTATCTAATGATGTGAGTGGTGTGTTGAAGTCTCCAATGATTATTGTAGAGATGTCTATTTCTCCTTTCAGTTTCGCCAGTTTGTCTAATGTATTTTGGGGCACCCTAGTTAGGTGCATAGATATTTATGACTGTTATATTTTCCTGGTGGATTGGCCCTTATATTAATATATAATGGCCTTCTGTATTTCTTACATCTTTTTTGCATTTAAACTCTGTTTTGTCTGATATTAGTATAGCTACCCCTGCTCTTTTTTGGTTACTGTTTGCATGGAGTATCTTTTTCCAACCTTTTACTTTCAGCTGGTTTGTATCCATGGATCTAAGGTGAGTCTCTTGTAAGCAGCATACGGATGGCTTACATACTCATTCTGTCAGCCTATATCTTTTGATTGGGAAGTTTAATCCATTCACATTCAATGCATTACTTTCACCATTTTATTCTTTGGTTTTCATATGTCATATTTTATTTTTATTTGTCTTTTTATTCTTTTGGTTATCCTTTCTGCTATCCTTTCTTCCATATTTTCCTCCAAGCTGCTCTCTTCTTTCTTTCAGTCTCGAAGGCTTCCTTTAATATTTCCTGCAAAGGTAGATTCTTTTTTACGAACTCTCTTAGTTTCTGTTTGTTTGTGAATATTTTATACTCACCTTAATATTTGAAGGACAATTTTACTGGATAAAGAATTTTCGGCTGGCAGTTTTTCTCTTTCAGTATCCTAATTGTATCCAACCACTGTCTTCTTGCCGCCATGGTTTCTGATGAAAAATCCATGCTAATTCTTACTGGGCATCCCTTGTATTTGATGGTTTGCTTCTCCCTTGCTGCTCTTAGAATGTTCTCTTTATCTTTGGCATTTGACATTCTGAGTAATATGTGTCTTGGAGTAGGTCTATTCAGGTTTATTTTGATTGGGGTATGGTGAGCTTCTTGGACATGTAAATTCATTTCTTTCATGAGAGTTAGGAAATTTTCAGCTATTACTTCCGCAAATACTTTTCCCCTTCTCTTCTCCTTCTGGAACTCCCACGACACATATATGTTGCACTTCATGTTGTTATTCAACTCTCTGAGCCCCTGCTCAGTTTTTTCCAGCTTTTCTCTCTTCAATTTCAGCTGTTCTATCTTCGGTTTCACTTATTCTTTCTTCTATCATTTCGACTCTGCTTGTTGTATGTCTCTAATGTGTCTTTTATCTCACCCTTGTGTCTTTCATTCCCATGAGCTCTGTTACTTTTCTATTCAGGATTTCAAATTCCTCTTTGTGATTGGCTCAATGTCTTCTTGATGTTATTTATCTCTTTAGCCATATTGTCTTCCAACTCATTAATTTGATTTTGGAAATTGCTAATTAGTTCTCTTATATCCTGTGTCTCTTCTGGGGCTTTGATATATTCCTTTTCATGGGCCATGTCTTCCATTTTCTTAATATGGCTCATAATTTTTTGCTGATATCTAGGCATCTGATTAGGATGTAGTTTACTCAGATGCTCAATTTCTTTCTTTTGTGGGGACTTAGTGGTAGGAGGCTATGTGTTACCACTGCTCTTTGATTCTTGGCTCAACCTGGGTTGTTAGGATTGTCCCTGCTGATTGCTCAAAACTGGGCTCTGGACCCATTAATGGGTTGCAGACCTGTTTCATAGGGCCTTGGGGAGGGAGGCTATAAAAGCTGGAAAAAGCCTTTTATTTTTAATTTTCTCACGTGCACTTCTTCGTCTGCCAGTAGATGGCACTCTTTGGCAGCCCTCTCAGTTCAATGCCTGGTCAGATTGTGTTTGATTTTTGCCATCGCAATTCTCCTCCTTTGTCCCTCTCTCTTCTGGGCAGTGTCCAGCCTTCGCCTGGTGTCCTAAGCCCTAGATCTTTTTCCAGGCCATTTTAACCTGTCCTCTAGCTATTTTTCTGGAGGAAAATAGAGTCCCATGTCTTTCTACTCCACCATCTTCCTGGAAGTTCTAGAATTTTGGAGTAGTATGTCATGCAGCAATAGATAATCAGGTACACTCATATTTTCAGCCTTCCTCATGAAAGTATTATGGAAATCTATGAAAAGCGAAAACTCTTGGTAAACCAGGGAGAGTGAAGGCAACTTTATTTTTTTATTATTCAGGGTAAACAGGCAGCAAAGCCATGATTCTCCCAGTCAAGTCAGGAACTGGACTTTGTTCAGGAGAAAGGAGATGTGTGCTAAAGGTAGAAACCAGAGGAACCAGGATGGAGAAGAAGAGGCCTGAAGGAAGAACCTAGGAGAATTTGAATGCTATATTTTATCAAGTCTCAGGGTTAAAAGTGACCCTGTGAGGTTATCTGAGACCTTTCTTCCATGTAGGCATATGAAGAATATTGATTTTATTTTAAAGGTTCTATGAGGAAACAAACATCAGTGTCTAAGAGTAAACTTAAGTTATTCTGTATTCTCTCTCATGAAATTATAAACAAAGTTCTTCAGGTTTCCTATTGGCACACATTCTTGGGTTATGTTGTCAGATAAACTAGGAAACAAAAGCAGAGATTCCAAAGAGGAACCAATTTAGGAGCCTTGGCTGCAGAGGAGGAGACAAAGAGATGGCCTGATGATTGGAGCAGGGGCCAGGGGTAGTGGGAAGGCAAATGCACTGGGCACATGCACATGCCAGTGTATCCTTGGCCACAATAATTCTGGCCCAGAGAGTGTTTCCAAAAGTCTCAATTCAATGCTCTACTCAGATATATTAAATACTAAGCTCCATCCTCCTTTCTCTTTTTTTTTTTTTTAGTCCTTAACATTTTATTTTATTTATTTTATTTATTTTTTTAAAGATTTTATTTATTTATTCATTTATCCCCCCCTTGCTGCTTGTGCTCGCTGGGTCAGCTAACCACGCCGTGCGTGGCGGGCTTGCCTTCACCAGGAGGCCCCGGGAACCGAACCCGGGGCCTCCCATATGGTAAACGGGAGCCCTACTGATTGAGCCACAGCCGCTTCCCTATCTTCCTTTCTCTTAAGTAACTATCTTTGGTACCACAGACTTAGGTTCATATTCAGTGAAAATACAAATAAAATAACTTCTCTCTTCTTACTTTTAGAACTAGGTAAAATATCCAGGTTGCTTACCTCATTAAAACTATCCCACAGATCATCACTTTGAATGGATGCATAACTATGATTATGCAGGTAAAGAACAACAGCATGTTGAAACACATCTTCACTAAGATAAGTTTTCAGCATCAACAAGAGAGAAGCTCCCTATTTAAAAAAAAAAAAAGGTAAAAAAAGGGAGGAATAGAATACAAAAGGTTGTAGAACAAAGAATCTAAAATTCAAAATTTAGTAATTATAAACCTAAATTTTCATATGTAGAACCTTATATAATACAGTATTATTTAGTCTCACACAATCAGATGTGGATTGTGTGTTTACATTGCCTTAAAATTATTTTAAAGGATTTGAAAAAGAATTAATGAAACAGACTCCTACATGCACTGATTCTACCATGAGCCATTTTGTGTGATCTTTCAGTATACTCAGTGTTTCAGTGTTACTTACCTATGCCTTTATAAATATAAAGTGTTTATAAATATATTTTAATAGAAAAGTATACCAAATTTTCTTTGGCATTCTCACTTACGTTCTCAATGCTGAAAGGTACCAAATGAATTCAATCATTTGAATTGAATCAGCACATTGCTAGAGATACAATATATTAGCAGAGCTCTCAAAAGTCTCTCTGCTAGGTAGTATATTCATTTCAATTTTAGTACATCATGTCAATGAAGTAACCAGGGTCTCTCTTCTTCCAGGAGAGTCAGTTCAAATATGTTTCTTAATAATGAATGTATAGGGCAGCAAACATACAGTAATTTTGCAGAATGAGACATATAACTATTAATTCTACACTTTATATTCACTCATACATGTCATCATTCCCAATCTTGACACTGCCTCCTTTGTGAAACCTTCCCTGATTCAAAATAGAAACCATATTTCTCTGTCTTCAATAGCAGTTTATATCACTTCTTGCATCTGTTATAGATATATACTTACTTTCCTCTTCTAGGCTGTATGCTAGTTGAGGAGAAAATAAAAAAGCTCAACCCCAACGACTAAACAATGCCTACCACACATTAAGCACTCAAGTAATTTTTGAGTAAATCTCACTTCTGATAAAAATGCAAAAATGTTAAGTCATCAAGGTTATCAGATACACATAACTAAATTTAATATCTATTACTCTCATGTATATATCAAATTTCAGAGGTACTTTTTCTATAAACTATTATATAAACTGAAGTACCATTCTTGTTCCCAACAATTTGTGTTCTCTCCTACATCATCAATTTTCCCTGTCTCCTGTAACATTCCCATTAGCAAAAAAAAAAAAAAAAAAAAAAAACACAACAACAATGTAAAATTCCTCATTTTCAACCAATACAAGATGCCCTACCTTCCCTCCTCAACTCCATGCCTCCTACAGTTATCACCCTATTTCTTGCTCCCCTTTTGTGGTGAAACTCCTCAAAAGAGTTTGCCTGCATTTGCTATCTCCATTTGCTCTCCTTCCATTTCTCTTGAGCCTACTTCCAGCCATCATTCTACTGAAAGTGCTCTTATCAAGGTTACTGAGGACCTTCATGGTGTCAAACCAATGTTAATTCTCAGGATCATCTAAACAACCTGTGAGTAGCATTTGAAGTGATTAACTATCCCCTCCTCCTTGAAAGGCTTTCTTCACTTGGCCTCAGGATACCATTTTTGATTCTCTCCCTATAATTGGCCATCCCTCTCAGCCTCTTTTGCTAGATCTTCCTTATCTTCTCAACAACTAAAGTTTAGTATGCATTCCCTGGCATTTGATCCTCAGACTTTTTTCCTTCTCAATTTATACTTCCTTACTAGTTGACCTCATCAACTCCTAGGGTTTAAATGGCTTTCAAATTTATATATGTATGGCTAATACTTCTACCCTGAATTCCAGACTCAAATTCCAGACTGACTGCTTGGTATCTCCACTTAGATATCTAATTCCATCTCCAACTTACTCAAAAATTCAACTTTTAATTTTCTTTCTACCCCAAATCTACTCCTCCAGCAATCTTCTCCATTTAAGCAAATGGCAACACCATTTTTCCAGTTCAGGCAAAAATGTTGATATCATCCTTGACTCCTCTTGCACATTCCACATCTTATTCATCAGTAAATTTTGTTGAAACAATATTTAAATTATATTCCAAATCCAACTATATCTCAGCACCTTCATCACTATCACCCTAGCCCAGGCCACCACAATCTCTCTTTGGTCTATTACAACAGCTTCCTAACAAGTCATCCTGATTTCACATCCTTTCAAGGCTGGAGCGATTTTATAAAAACAAGTCCTTCCATATTTCCTTGATCAAATGGCTTTTCATTTCACTTAGGAAAAAATCAAGGTCCTTAACATGGTTTATAAGACACTACAATGATCTGGCCTCCTATAACTGGCCAGCTTCATCTGCCACTGTCTCCTCTGCTTACTCCACTCCATACTGGCTCTTTGCTGGTACATGAAGAGATGACAAGCAAATTCCTGTCTCAATCGGTTTGGGATCCCCTAAGACCAACCCCAAATTTGATGATTCACTAGGAGGACTCACTGGACTCAGCATATAGTCATACTCAAGGAAACCAGGCACAAGCTTCCAAGAGTCCTCTCCCAGTGGAGTTACAGAGGATGCATTTAATCCCTCCAGCAATGAGTGACAACATGTCTGAAACGTTGTTTACCAGGGAACTTCATTAGAGACTCAGCACCCAGGGATTTAATTGGAGGCTAGTCATGTAAGTAGCCTCTGTCTAGGCTAAAGTTTTAGATTTCCAGAAAGAATAAACCACATGGTTTGTACAAATAGTTTAGGCACAGTGAACCATTCTTATCAGGGAATAGTGATAATGCTCCCAAAATCCAAGTTCCCAGTTGCCATCCAAGGGCCAACCTTGCAAACAGGACTTTCCATGGATAGCCTCAAGCCTGCTATATTAACTCATTTCTGCACACAAGCCCTTTACATTGGTTATTTCCTTTGCCTGGAACATTCTACCCCCAGAAAACCATGTCTCATTCCCTCATATCCTTCAGGTAGTTTTCAAATGGCACTTTATCAGTGATCTTACCCAACCATCTTATATATAATGGCATTTCCTTTGTCACTATTATTTCCCTTCTGCTTTATTAGCACTTATCACTGGACACAATACTATATGTTTAATGTCGGTCTCTATCTCTGATCCCTGAAATGGAAGTTCTGCAGTAGAAAGGACATAGTCCATCTTGTTTCCTTATGTATCCCTAGCACCTAGAACAATGCCTGGTGCATGGTTGGTGCTTTAAGATTTGCTAAATGAATAAGTTCTCACAAAACAACCTACATCAGAATTAGCTTGATGATTATGAAGGTCAAACAGAGTATGTCTGTCAAACACATTTCCCTCCTGGCATTTATTTCTTCTTGCACCCAATATTGGTAAATTATCCAGTGTCCTAATTTCTCATCAATATGTGGGATAATTCCCAAATTCCCAATTCTGAAAAAGTATTTACATATTAATAGGGTTTAAGTATGCTGTGGAGGGCACATGATCAGAAGACATTAAGTTCTGGGTTTAAAGAGTGGAGGCTGGATGAAGACAGAGCTCTATAATAACAAATCTTGAAATAACTAAGTTCTTTGTAAGAACTTTTTAAAACCACAAGCTTTAAGTTTTTATTTATTTACTATAGCTACTTGAATTCCTGGTTTCCTTGTTTTTTGACAGTACTATAATTCAGGCTTGAAACATGAAGGACATTTCTGAATCCTTCTTTAACCTCCCTTATCCTGTCACTAAATCCTTTAAATACTTCCCTTCTAGTGTTATACTCATCACTTTCTTTCCCTTCTCACTACCATTCCTCATTTTAAACTTCTGCCATTTTATGCCTAGACTTCAGCAGCAATTTCTTGGCATTAGGTCTCTCCCCACTTAAATATACTTGTAAAGTGAAACCAACTAATTTTTAAATAGAAGCTTAATCAAGGCATTCCTCTGTTTAAGTCTAAAGTTTTCCATTGGCTACTGTGGTGGTTTGAAGCTGTATGTACTCTGGAAAAATATGTTCTTAAATTAATCCATTCTTGTGGGTGTGAACCCATTTTAAATAGGATCTTTTGATGAGGTTACTTCAATTAAGGTGTGACCCACCTCAGTCAGGATGGGTCTTAATCCTATTACTGGAGCCCTATAAGAAGCAGAACAAAATTCAGACAGAGTGAGAGAGAAAGCCACAGGTGGCAAGAAGATGAACATCAACAGAACCCGGAAGAGATGGGAGAGACCAGGAAAAGCTAAAATCAACAACACTTGGAAGAGAATGGAGAGGCCAGAAGACGCCGCCATGTTCCTTGCCATGTGACAAGCTATGGACCAAGAATTGCTGGCAGCCAGCCCCAGAGTGTCAGTCTTTAGGAAGAAAGCATGACCTTGATGACAGCTTGATCTGGATTTTTTCCCAGCCTCATATTGTGAGCAAATAAATTCTCATTGTTTAACCCAACCCATTTCATGGTATTTGCTTGAGCAGCCTAGGAAACTAAAACACAGAAAAAAACGTCCAGATTCCTTAAGGCATTTAGGATCTTCTACTACTGACTCCAACCTACCTGTCCCAATTTATCCTCTGCTCCACATGCAGCTTCCATTGTAGTCAAACATTTACTCCATAGCCAAACATTCCTTACCTAATAGTGTTCCTGACCTTTTCTTTGCAGACCTCATCCCATTCCTTCTCTACCCTATTCTTCCCATTCCACGTTACCTTTATTTTTATTCTTTAAAACTCATTTCAAAACTTATTTTCTTCCAAAACATTTCTCTTCATTATCCCAGGCTGAAACATTCTGTACCCCTCATTTAACAACATTACTCTTATTGTCCAATAGGTACCCATCACCTAAATTATGAGCTTCTTGATGACATGGACTATATCCCACACTTTTTTGTGTATTTCTTCTCTGCCCAGCACAGGAATTCAGTTTATTAATCAATTAATCTGATAACCAGAGTAAGAAGGTAAATAAGTAAAAAGATGCAGCCTAATCCACCCCCCACCACACAAACACAAATGACATAGAAATCCTTATTCTGATATCTGACCTCTGATGACCCTAACTGGACTTCTAATTTTGTCTGTGTTTCTTATCCTGCAATCTAATCTTCAGTTCTTAAAATCTCTTTTTGCTTACTTATTTTGGCAATCCTGACTTTGGAACATACATCAATTTTGAGTAACACAGCCAAAGGCTTGCTTAGGGCCTTTCCTGGACATATTCTGCCTACAGATTTGGAGAATAAACCAACTTTAAAAAATATAATGCTATAAGAGCTGGTTAACTGTCTGGAATGCTAGTCATAGAACTCAAGAGAGAGACAGAGAAAGAAAAAAAAACTCCCCAAAAGTTAAGATCAAGATTTAAATAGAGGCAAACATCTTAGACTTTTTAATGCGCAAGAGTACCTTAAAATAGGAAAGAGAATCAAACATTTCTTCAATCTGCTCTGAAGACTGAACAGCTGATGATATTGGATGAGATGAATTCAAGGAATCTTTCTTCATGGTTTTAAATCGAGCATCTAAGAAATCTTCATACTAGCAAAAAATGAAACAAATTAGGATATCATGAACAGTATCAAAGACAAAGATAATTATAGTAACTATTTATATAGATGAGATGAATTGCTTTGTAAGGTCATTATGAAAAATAACTGATTTCACTAAACTTCAGAATATAAGCTTTTGAAAATACAGGATGTTCCTTATATTTAAAAATAAAAATTTAATTTGTCCACATGAAAAACAGCATTCCCTAAACAACAGCATAAGGATAAATTAAGAACCTATTACTCTTTCTGCCATCTTGGAGCCTGTGGAGGCCTGCTGGGAACAGGACTTCTAAATCAGCAAATAAGTGTGGAAGGCTCTGGTCCAAAGCCACTTTTGCTGGCTGTAAGTGGGGACTCTGGAACCAGAGGGAGCACAAAACCCTTCTTAAAATTGAAGACATTTATGCCTGAGATGAAACGGAATTCTGTTTGGGCAAGAGATGTGCGCATGTGTACAAAGCAAAAAACAACACAGTACTCCTGGCAGCAAACCAAACAAAACCAGAGTAATCTGGGGAAAGGTAACTCATATCCATGGAAATAGTGGCATGGTTTGTGCTAAGCTCCAAAGCAACCTTCCAGCTAAGGCGTTGGACACTGAATCTGTGTGATGCTGTACCTGTTAAGAATTTAAACTTATTGAAAAGTAAATAAATAAAATTGTGGATTAAAAAAATAAAATAAAATAAAATAAAAAAGAACTTATTACTGAAGCAACCAAATGCCAAATCTGGATATTCAAGATGAATATTCTAAAAAGCTGAGCATCCATCCATCCATCTTTTTTTTTTAGGTACTGGAGACGGGGATTAAACCCTGGACTTCGTATGTAGGAAGCTGGCACTCAACCACTTAGCCACACTGGCTGCCCTGAGTTGGTTTTTTCATTTGTTTGTTTGTTGTTTGTTTGTTTTTGTTTGTTTTTAGGAGGCACTGAGGACCGAATCTGGGACCTCCCATGTTGGAAGCAGGCACTCAACCCGCTGCCCTGGGCATATATTTTAAAAATAAAATTTGAAATTGAAAAAACAAAAACTAATTCTTAAGCTAGTTTCTCAGCTCAGATATAGACCAGCTTTTCTACTAAGATAGTATATACATTTTAAAAAACTGAGGTTCATTTTAAATAAACTGTAACTCTTAAACAGAAAGAATTCTTTAAGAACTCAGCAGATTAATGTCCCTAGAATATATATTAAAAGTTTCAAAAAATTCTGGGCTCCACCAAGTGGTGAAACTGTATATCTCATTGCTTAATAGCATATAACAGATTCAGAATCTGTTGCTTAGAATTTCAGCTAAAAATTAGTTTCTCCTACCACTTGAAATTTTTCAGCATGTCTTGCACAAAAATTTCAGAGTCAAAGCCCTAAGAATACTTCTGTTTTGATGCAACTTTGGCTTCAGCTGCAGGAAGTTTAATAGAAAGTCACAAATTTTTAGAGTTGAAAGGGATCTTTCCATTTTCCCACCTATTGCTTGAATTATTTTGGCAATATCTGTCATATGGTGGCCTAGTGTGTCCATCTATCTCTAAGAATAGGAAATATCTCCAGAAAATCAAATAACATATAAACAACATTATTATACCTCCTTATAACAGACTGTGTTCTACATCTTTGGAGAATGGCAGAAAATATGGTTCATACATAAAAAGAGGAAACTTTTCATCTGTATCAGCCTATATCACTATTCTCAGAATGCACACAGTGATAATAGACAGCACTGCTTCAAAATGTCTTTTTTCTCTATATATACATAATAAGTTTTGTTTTGCAAAAAAGGCTTTTCAACCTTACCTAAATTCCCTTCAAGCAGAAGGGCTACATCTGTTAAAAATAAAATGTAGCAAAGCAATTTTTAAAAATAGTCATCTTAAAGACAAAAAGGTAAAATTTCATATAATTTCAGCTTTTAATGAAATATATAAAAAATAATAGTATAATTTTCATCGTTAAAGATGTAAGTATCAGTAACAAGGATCAATTTTATTGCACCTTTCTAAAAACATTTTCATTACTCCAAATGCATAGAAAATGCACAGCAAATATGATTTGACTATTTTTCCCCCAGCCATTAGTGAAAAAGGGCTAAGGAACACTGTACTTACACTGGAGAACTCTTCGAATATTTTTTCCAAAGAGAAATACTCCATGAAAGTTGCAAAACCTTCATTTAGCCACAGATCATTCCACCACTGCATTGTTACCAGATTACCAAACCACTGCGGGAAGAAACAAACTGCTAACCAACATAATATTTACATTCTCAGGAATTTCCTAATAATTGTCTGAATTGTCACATTAATCACCATTATAACAAACTATATTCAAATTAATTTAAGATCTAAAAAACTTAACAGAGTTTACCTTAATTGAATGGGGAAACAAGCCAAAAGACTATTAGTATATTTATCAATTTAAAACACAGGCATTATACTAGATAAACAAAAATGATTTTTTTAGTAACCTTGTTAAAAATGAGATTTCCTAGATAAGGAAAATAATTTTACCTTTGAATATCAAGTTATCATGTAAGATTATTTTTCTAATGTATCTACAACCATCTATGACAACTAAAAAAATAAGTTTATATGTGAGAAATCTTCCTCTAAGTCAGAGAGCTAGAATACTTCATTTCTTTTCAGTTGTCCAAGTTGAAGACAGTATTTACATAATTCAAAACGGAATTTAAACAATATCCCTTTAAAAAGTTAGTATATATATAAACAAATGAAATCAGAAAGATCTTCAAATGCCTTCTTATATGAAGAGGTAAGAAGTAAAGAAGAAAAGAATGATAGGAGACTCTCCTAAAAAAACTGTACCTCAAAAATCCTCGAAATAAAGAGTGGTCATATATATGCAGTGTCAGTATGACCTAGGGCTTGTCTCAAACCAACAGCAAAAGGATAGGGTTACTAGATACTGAGACAAAACACTTTTGAGAATGACAATAGCATACTTTTCTAAGATATTATCTTAAAACCAGTTTCAGAGGAAGATGATTTGCTAAGTCTTAAAGAAGTAACAGAGAAATACTCCCCAATGGTGTGAGGTGGTCCCCAAAGTAAAGACCGCTTGTCTATATGACCCATTTATAACAAAAAATATGTACTTTCAAATGCCAGCTTGTCAAGAAGTCTCCACAAGTACTACAGAGTCATACAGATTATATTTGAGCTAAAAAGTAAACTGACCAGAGCATGTCATACTCTTCTTTTGTGTCCTTCCACCATTACAACATCCCCCAAACCATACCCAAACACTGATAAGCACCTCACCATGGGCACAAGATGGACAAGGTGGTGTGGAAGGGGAAGGTTCATATACTCATGTAATTTTCTTTTTTTTTCTTTCTCCATGTCATATAGAGTATCCTTACCGTTTTCTTAAGACCTCCCTCTACCAATAATAATAGAGAACCCAGTTCTAGCAGGAGATGAAGAAATAACTCAATCCCAAAGCACTAGAGTTCAAGAGTTATTAGAAGATTCCTTCCAACAAAGTTATATCAAGCAGCTAGCGTTTATCAGAGGTGAGACAAATGTGGTATTGCTTTGGGGGGGGGGAAGTATTCAAGGGTATCTTTTCATAATGAAAAAAGGCAATACGATAATTATAAGCTATATTATGATTAGCATTTAAATCTATTTTAAAACTCTAGGACATGAAGTAGATGACAGGCATGAGATATCAGCCTTGGTTACTAATACCTGGTGGGCCAGCTCATGAGCGATGATTTTGGTAACAAGTTTTCTATCCGCCACTGAAGAAGTACTATTGTCATACAAAAGTGTCTCTTCTCGAAAGGTGAGCAAACCCCAATTTTCCATCGCTCCCGCTTCAAAGTCAGGAACAGCAACCAAATCTGGACATAGGACAGAAATGATCAATTTTCCCTAATGGAAGGCCCTTCCTGGTTAAATCAAAATATTTTACCCATTGGTGTATCACTGTGAATCAGCAGGCATTGAGTTCTTTTTATAATCCTAATAAATGGAACCTTCCTTATACTATTCAATGTGTTATACAAAAAAGACCTGATCAAACTCCTTTTAAAAATTCACTTTTCCACTGTTGCATAGAAAAGGAAGAGATACTTAATTCCTTCACAATGAATCAACATCCCAGAGTAAGAAGGTAAAGGGCAGGGATGATACTCTTCTATATAGGCCACTCTTCACAGGACTAAAAAGTACTAAAATCCTCTTACTTTCCCGAGCTCCCATTACTCCATTTTTATTTCTGAATCAGTAATTTCTTAGGAAGTTAGAAGTAGTAAAACTCCAGACTAAGCTCTAAACAAATCCCTCTTATACAGTATCTATGTAACAGCCCTTAAAGGTTCTATGTATTTTAAGCTCCAAGTTCAGATACATTCATAGAATCTAAATAATCTTGACAATTAAAAACATTTTTTAAAAACATTAACAATGCTTGCTGATTACTTTAAAAATAACTCTGGCAAAACCTTTTCCTAAAAAAAAAAAAGCAAAATGAATCTAGGTTATAATCATAATGAAGACTAGAGGCACTGTTTGATTCTTACCCAGTTTCTTAAGTGGATATTGAATTTCAAAGTAGTTTTGGAAAAACTCAAGAAGCTTCACAGTTGTTTCCAAGGCATGTTGAACTTGACCAATCTTTTCTGGTATAGCATATATAGAAACCTAAAGGGAAGTGTTAGGTATGATGTAAGGACAAGTACAATTAAAATGGCATGATATTCAGGTCAACACTGTTAAGACTGGCGTGTCTAAGAACTGCATAGCTGTATGAGATCTTTCAGGACAGAAACTCTTACTTACAGTCTGTAGCCCCTGCAGAGTTTATCAAGTTCTTCCTATACCACAATGTTCAAAATATTTATTGATTTTTTTCTATATCCTAACATAACATCCAAAATAAGCTACACTGAGTCATTTTATAGCAATTTATAAACACTTGCTTGTTTAATTTATGATATTCTTTTCTTCTTTCATTACTTGCAATTGCCCTTCCTTACCCGTGAGCTATCAAGAATGTGAGTTACTTAGCAGGCAAGATTAAATTCTCATCCTTCCAGCAGTATGACAGTGCCTGGCATCTAGCACCTCTGCACAGTGCACTCAATGCAGAGGAGTCACATCTTAGAACAGAATTAAGTTTTAATATGAACATATAAAGCAAAAATTGCACTTGTTAAAATTACCCTGGAAAAACAGATTAGAGACTAATGTACTCTCTTTCAGTTAGTATGGGACAGTCCGAGTTCTTCCAGCCTTGGGACAGCTTGTTTTCACTTGTTGGCCTGTTTATATGGACGTTATACAAAAAAATAATCATACCCAGGAGAGTGAAACCCACTGAGTGGTGCACAGTAACTAAAACCAACTAAGGAAACAACAGATTCAAGTTTCCATTTCCCATTCATTCCAGGGCACACACTCAATAGGGGAAAGGCAGATGGAATAACCTTTATTATTTAAATTATATAATTCTTTCTCTCTCTTTTTTTGGCCAAGTGCATAAGTTAAACACATGATGTTATTCAACTACTGCAAATATCTTCTTATTCAGTGAATATCACAAAAGCAAAATTTAAGCAATTATGTTCAAAGTAATAGGTTTTAAAAAGGAATATTTATTGTTTTTCAACTGACTGAAAAAAGCCCTACATACTCACCTGGGAAAGTGGGATGTAGATGAGAATTAGCAGAAAATAAATACCTCAAAATGAAGCTCTCAAAAAATGGGAAATAACAATTCATCATTTGGATAAAATACATTGGTGAACAGTCACTCCAAATTAATTTTAGTCTCCCATTAAAAGATTATAAAATTGCCGACAATTTCTTAACAGTTGTATATGGGGCTTCAAGCTACAGAATGCATGCATTAACCACAGAAACATCGAGGTAACATGGTATAAAAATTAAATGTAAAGAAAACTTTTCTGAGTAAACACAAAAAAATTAAATGTACAAGTTCTGTAGTCAGCGTGTCAGGGTTCATGTCTTTAATAGTTGTAGAATTGTGAACAGGTTAACTAGTCTCAGTTTCCTTATCTGTAAAATGGTGATAAAAATCATTTCTACCCTTACAGGGTTGCTGTGGGAATTTAATGAGCCAATACATGTATAGAACTTAGAATACTGCCTGATATAAGGTAAGTGCTCAATAAACGCTAGTAATTATCATTGTTCCAAACAGAATCCTATCAGAATTGGGGCAACATATGTGTGAGCAGAATGTGTATGGCAAAAGTTACAAGGACTATAGTTAAGAGTATAATTATAAAAATGTGCTTTCATCAATTATAATGAATATTCTACACCAATGCAAGGTGTTAGTTAATAGGCTTGGTGTATGGGAATCCTGTATTTTATGCATGATTGTTCTGTAAACCTACAACTTCTCTAATAAAGGGGAAAAAAATTACAAGAAGAATTCAGTGACTGGCTTTGGAGTTAACCAATTAAAAATATGTTGCTTTCCGGGAAGCGGACGTGGCTCAAGCATTTGGGTACCTGCCTACCACATGGGAGGTCCCAGGTTTGGTTCCTGGTGCCTCCTAGAGAAGATGAGCAAGACAGGGAGCTGACCCAATGGGCTGGCACGGCAAGCTGGCACAAGAAGATGACGCAAAGAGGAAACACAATGAGAGACAACAAAGGAGGGAGTGGAGGTGTCTCAAGTGAGAGTACCTCTCTCCCACATGGGAGGTCCCAGGTTTGGTTCCTGGTGCCTCCTAAAGAGAAGATGAGCAGACACAGAGAGCACACAACGAATGGACACAGTGAGTGCAAACAGAATGGGGGTGGGGGAGAGAAATAAATAACTAAATAAATATATTTTTAAAAAATTTGCTTTCAAAAGTAATTTCCCAGGTCATGTAGCCAAGTGTACTTCATCAGCCCAACCCTCCTGTCTTAAGTCCTTGGCCCCAGGCTGTGACAGAAGCTTATATCAGTCACCACATGCTAAGGTAATTATAAGCTCATCCTTCCCTCTTTCTCCCACAGAGGTCAATTTTAACCCCAAATGGGAAACATTAAAATAATTTTTTAAAAAAAGTCTGACCTATTCTTTTTTAAACTCCAAACATAAATGACTGTATCAAGATTGCTTGGAATTTGAGGCAAGCCCTTATTATCTCTGCTTTTTCTTTCCAGACACATGTATTTTGAGTTATAATCAACTTGATCAACCAACAAGGTGCTATCCAATAGAAATACCACTGATATTCACCAGACTCTTCCGCAAACACACACACACACACACAATTTGACCATTCTTATCACTGTGTGTAAAAGCACCTTTCTCTACAGGACAAGTAATGGAAGAAAAAAACGAAGTTCACATGAAACTGAAATCAAACTGAAGGATCTACTTATTCCCATTTCTAGAATACAATGATTAGGAGAAAAGGTAGTTTGGTATTTTCTCTTCCTTTCTACCTCTTTTTCTTTTTTTAAAAGAACATGTGCAGGAGTGGATGTGGCTCAAGCAGTTGAGTGCCCGCCTCCCACATGGGAGGTCCCAGGTTTGGTTCCTGGTGCCTCCTAAAGAAAAAACAAACAACCAGCAGGGAGGGAAGGAGGGAAGGAGGGAAGGAGGGAAGAAGGGAAGGAGGGAAGGAGGGAAGGAGGGAAGGAAGGAGCCAAAAACAATGAGCAAGCAAAAACAACGAGGAAACAGATGAGCCATCTCAGGGGGCAAAAATATCTGGTCATTATATTATAATTATTATCAAGTTGTTCTAAGAGCAAGAGAAGCAATAAGAAATAGAGCAATTACATTGCTCAATGAAGAGTCTTAAACAGCATTCTGAGCTTTGTAGGAGTATTCTAAACATTGTCAAATGGAAGTCAGTTGGTACTTAGGTCTCAAGGCTTACAACTTAAAATTTTCCTTGCCAAATCTCTTGTTAAGACTTTGTGGAAGATTCTAAAGGGCACACTATGAAGATCCTCAGTTAGCACTCAGAGAAAAGGGTTCTTTTAGACTGAATTTTAATAAATAACAAAACTGTATTACAAAAGCAAAAATAGAACCAAACCTCATCTCCAAAAAGGACAATAATGTGGCCTGCAAGAGTTATAAAGGTGGAAAATATTAGAAGCTGCTGATACTAAGATTACTGACAAACACCAGGCTTCTGAAACAGACAGATAGACACACAAAACAACAAATTCCTTAAAAAAATCAGTATCAAGACTATGCAGAATAACAGATTAGATGGGAATTTGGGAGAATGATATAAATTGTATACCCAGACTGGGGGGAGAGATATTTGAGGTAGAATTGTTTTTAGTGGAAATTTGGAAATAAGCCATATTCCTGACTGAATATGAATAAACTAAAATTATAACTGCACATTGATAATACCACTGAAGGTTCTGTTTGACTTGTCAAATGGATAACGTGCTGTCCACATCTAATTGACCATGACTGGATTCTGATTCTACAAATTAGACCCATTTATGCTGAAAACAAAAGCAGATGGTGGCAACAAAGCAAAACAAAACAAAACTTCAGAACTAACAGATAAAAGCACTGCATTTCCAAACTGGCCTAGAATTTTCTAGGTAACCCTAGAATTCCTGAATGGCAAGGAGAGGTTTAAGGAACACTGATGAATGAACAAATGTTTCTCTTTCTTCAGGCCTTTGACAATATGGCCGTCTTTACCATTTACAGGGCATATTTAATAATCTGTAGTCATTTTTAGTAGCTTGGTAAAATTGACATTAGTAAGGAAAATCCTATTGCCTCATTCCTGAATTTTATGGCTTAGTCCTAATGTCAAATATGGTAATATATAAGCCAGAAATAATATTTTAGCATAACAAAAATCCTCTGTTAGACTGTAAGTCTGAATTTCTGGTCACCATAATACATTTATGTCATTTGGTATAAGCAGCAGCATATAGTGGTAGAAAGTAGAAGTCTATCACTTACTGGCTGTGTAATCTTAGGTAAATTATTTAACCTCTCTGAGGCACTGTTACCTCATTAGAAATATGGAGACAATGCCTTTTGGCAACTAAATTACGTCCCTCACAAAAGGCATGCTCAGGTCACCCACGGTCCTGTGGCTGTGAATCCATTGCAAATTGGACCTTTTGATGAGGTTACTTCAGTTACGTTATGGCTCAGTTGAATCTGGATGGGCCTTAATCCTATTACTGGAGCCCTTATGGAGAAGACCACAGAGGGAAAAAGCTAGAGGAAGCTGCCAGAAGCTGGAAGTCCATGGAATCCAGAAGAGAAAGAAGACACAGCATTGCCATGTGATGGAAACTGCCAATAAATTCCTGTTGTTAAGTCATACCATTATTTGGTATTTGCTTTACAATCAGGAAACAAAAACAATGCTTCCACTTCATTTGTTTGTAAAATGAAAAGATGTTTATAAATAAGTGCCTAGAACAGCTGCCAGCATAGAGTAAACTCCAAGCATATTTCATTCCTCCCCACTTGCTATGAAATCTGTACACAGTTCCAATAGTCACTATCAGGTAAACAATAGTACTTACCCTGCCAATCTGTTATGGTCTTTTGTGGTGTCACTAAGAGATTAAAATTGCTATTTGTATAATGTTAATTCTTCCAAAACACATATACTACCAATAAAAGTGATGAAGTTATTTATAGTTACAAACACGCAAGAGAGTTCACAATATATTACATCTGGAAAAAAGGGAGCTCAGAGGAGTAGCATTCATAATATGATCTCTTTTTTAAAAAATAAAAAATAAATTGGAAGAATAAACAGAAAAAAACAGTAATATACACATAATCATAGATAGGGTAGGGTTTCAGGTAACTTTTTTTTTTTTTTTTTTTTTTTTGCTTTTTAATTACTTGTATTAGGAACCAATATAGCAGCATGATTAAACAAGTACTCTGTCATCTACCCGGGTTCAAATCTCTCCTCTACAGCTTACTAGCTCTAGGCTCTTGGCAGACCATTCTCCAAGACTCTCTAAGCCTTACCTTTTTCAACTAAAATACTATATTGCCCATATTAGCCTGCTTTCTTGAAGATTAAATTTTTTAAATCCCTATAAAATATGCATTACCTGGCAGACAGTAATAGCAGCTCTAACAATTTTAGCAAGTAGTAGCAATAATTGAATTATTTTCTGATTTTCCTATTATGACCATGCAATTCTTGAACATGCATTAAAAACAAAAAATGAAAAATTATTCACAAACATGACCTCAATTGATCTATTTTACTATCCTATGACATAGGCAAGGAATTTTATCATCTTAAATAAGAAAAAACTGAAGGTCCAAGATGTTAAGTGACTTGCACAAGGATATATATATAGCAAGGACATAAGTAGAAAAGAAGATAAGCACCAAGGCCTCATGACTCCTAGTCTAGTCTGGGTTGCTATGGTTTACTAGCTTTATTAAACAATACTGTATTTCCATTATTCAGTATAAAAGATGCATAAATGAATAAATACAAGAGACTAGATTTGAAAAAAGGCAAACTCTAAGACCTTCCTGGCTAAACTTCTATTTTTGGAATCACTACTTCATTAAACTTTAAATTTCCTTTCTATTTAAAACAACTTTTAACTTTTGTCCCCTACAATACAATACTTCAAGATAACTGATAATAGCCTGAGAATTGAAAGTTTTAAATGCATTCTTCTTGGATTGTTTCACTACGAAAATCACCTGTTCTATACTGTGATCTGACAATGGGAATTATTCCATGTTTCTATGTGTCTCCAGCTAATTTCTCATACCCAACTGATATCCTGATTAAAGATTAGAGTTACTTTGTATTGAATAGTAGAGGTTACCCTTTACTAGTTAACAGCCTTTACAATTTATAAATTGCTTTTATCATAGATAAATGTCTTATTAATCAAGTCATCTTATCTGTAGATATTTAAAAGGAAAAACACAAAACAAAACAAAAAGCTTGAGTGTAGTGGTTTTAACTATGTCCACAAATTTTATGATATGTCTCCCTTCAAAAGATGAAGCTTAATTCTCCTCCCCTGGAGTATGTATTAGACTTAGTGCCACATTTCAAACAAATAAAATATGGTGAAAGTTCTGGTATATGACGTCTGAGGTTATCTCATAAAAGGCACTGTGGCTTCTTCCTTGCTCTTTCTCTTAGTACACTCATTCTGGAGAAGCTAACGGCCTTTTTGTGGGGCTACTTTAGTAGCCAGCCCTATGGAGAGGTCCATGTGGTGATAAAATGAGTCTTTTTGTCAACAACCAACACTAAAATATTTGGTGTCAGTCAGCTACCGGAAGCAGATTCTCCTAGCCCAGTCAAGCTATTAGCCGACTACTGCCCTAGCTGACATCTTATGAAAGACCGAGCTGGAACCACCTAGCTAAGCCATTCCAGATTCCTACCTTGCCGAAACTGTGTGAGATAACAAATGTTTATTTATTTAAGCCATAACAAATACACTTAAGCCTAGATTTTAAATAGATTTATATAAGGGTTCTATCATTCCAGTATATTAGTAAAGATACATGTCTATTCTGGATTATATTAAAGAGCTTTATGTATACATGTAAAATAATTAAAAAATAATTTAAGGCTGAATATTATAAAGTGATAAATTGTGAGGTTCTGAGTATAGTGGTTTAGAAAGTTAAAGAACAATACATATAAAGTAAAATAGTGAGGGTGGCCTTTTTGGAAGAGTTGAAGCTTAAGCTTGGCTTTGGAACATCGGCAGGATTTGAATAGAAGAAAGAAATTGTGAAAGAATGAAATTAAAACAGGTAGATTCAAAGGCAGATATGAGAATGAAGTATATAAGTGAGCAATGAATAAGTTAGCTTGGCTAAATGGAAGAATTCACATTGGAGCAATTTGGAAATTAGATGAATTTGTGGGGAGGGCCTTGCATATAAGAATGATGATGTAATCCTACAGGCAGTAAGAAGCCAATGTAAAGAAGGACAGAAAGACAGAAAAGGAAAGGAAGAGAGGAAGAGAGGAAGGGGAAGGGAAGGAAGGGGGAGGGAAAGAAGAAGGGGAAGGGGAGGGGAGGGGAAGAAGGAGAAATGGAGGGAAAGAAAGAAGGAAAGAAAGGAAAAAGCCAAGACTGCATATATTTTGGAGAGACAATAAAAAGTGTTATATAATATCTGGTGCTTTATATCAAAGAGTATAAGAACTATAATAAAAGTGTAACTAGGGGAGTGGTTGTAGATCAAATGGTTGAGTGCCTGCTTCCTATGTATGAGGTCCCGGCTTTGGTCCCCGGTACCTCCTAAAAACAAAACAAAACAAAACAAAACAAAACCAATCAACCAACCAATCAATGAAACCAACTCTCACTGGGGAGCGAATGTAGCTCAGTGGTTGAGTCCCTGTTTCTTATAAACATGGTCCTGGTTTTAATCCCCGGTACCTCCTTAAAAAAAAAAGTGTAAAAAAAAAAAAAAAAGTGTAACTAAAGTGCTATGAATGATCAGAGAGGGAATGATGGATCCTAGCTGGGGAGAGAGAATGAAAAGCTTCATGCAGAGGGTGACATTCACCTGGTTCATGAATAAGAAGCAAACCTGACTCTTCTAGATTGGACCTTTTAGGCTTTATCAAGGCCGCAATCGCTGAATCAAGGGCTAAATGTGTGTTATGATGCTTGAAGTGGAATTAAATATTTTCAGATTTAAGATTCAAACTAAGCCTGAATTTTTTTTTTTCTACACTGAAGGGGAAAAAAAAGCATTTAATATGTAGTCTGCACTTACCCTTAAATACTTACTTCACTTCTTGAGTAGTAGTGTTCCATTCTTTTAATCTTGAGCTAAAGGCATATAGTATTATTGCTAATGAACAGCTAGAGAACCCTTATCTCGGTGAGGTATGGGGTAGCCATGATAATCTTTTTCTAATGAGAGAAATATATCCTTTTGAAGTAGCAAAATTATAAGATTCAGGAACACTGTGATAAAAATAGCAAATCCAGCTAGATGTGTCTCAAAAGGTAGACAATATTCCAAGGTGAGGATAAAAAAAAATGAAAACAAAAATTAAAGAATCCCATCTTTATTTGTCATGAAGCATAACCGTTTTTAGCTTAAAAAAGACCTTTTGCTCCTTCAATACTGTAAGTATGTGAAAATATTAGCTTTATTAGGTCTCCACTGGAAATTAAAGCATAAAATCCAATCAAATGATCATTTATAGATAGGCATTAATACAAAAAAAGCAGAGGAGCCTAATTAGAATAAATGTACAATTTTTACAAAACACAGTTCTTACGCACACCTCAGTAGGAGCTCATAGAACATCTAAGTGCCTATCACCCCACACAGAGGGGCTCCTGAGAGCTCTGGAGACACCCAGGTCCTATATAAGTGGGGATAGACCCAGAGACTGATGCCTTATCAGTGGGCTCTATTTTGGAATCTGTGCTCCTGAGAGTGACAGAATTGGACTCAAATAAGTCCTCCCTGCACATGGTTCATCAGTCCCTTCTATTCAAACCTATATGTGATGCTGAAGTTTTTAGGTATACTTCCAGAGACTGGAGCCTCTGGTCTACCTATGTGCCAGGTGTGCGTGGAATCTCGGTGGTGCTGCAACTCCTACCCTACAGCTCAATGGACTCATCCAAGTCACCTGGCGAGGAGACAACGATGGGCAACAGCCATCCCAGGGAATGGAGAGGGCCTGCATCTGCAGGCAGGATCATTCCACCCACCATATCCATGGGATATAAGCCCTCTCTCACTTGGAGGTGGAGTGGACATCACCATCCCAGTCCCCTCAGGATTGGGGGAAGAACTATGGACTAGAGTGGACTTGATGGTATTCTGTTGTTCACATATGGTGATTCTAGCAATGGAAGAAATTATAACACTGAGGTGAAGCCAGTGGCCACTTGACACTTTTGGGGCAGGGAGGGGACGAGCAGTTGAAATACAGGGGCTTCTTTGGGATTTGGAGGTTGTCCTGAGTACCGTTGTAGCAACAGTGTAGGCCATTTTAAATCAGCACACACCACTCAGAACTGTGTGGGAGAGAGTGTGGTCTATGATGTGAACTGTGGTCTATGGTTGGTGGCAAGGCCCTAGGATGTGTAAGTCCATTGAGGGTGGTGGGCCACACTTGTGGGAGATGTTTGTGTGGGATGTGGTGGGAGGTGTGGGAGGTGGGCAACATGGGAATCCCAATGGGTTTCGCGTAATATTTTGGGTAATCTAAGCACCTCTTAAAATATATTTATATATATATATAAATAACGTTTTTGTAAGCAAATGCACATATATGCATATATATTTATATATTATTTTGCAAATGTTGGTATGTATTGTGAAAATTTTGATTTTTACCCACAATAAAAAATAAATAAATTAATTAATTAAAAAAAAAAAAAAAGATAAAAACAAAAACAAAAATACAGTTAAGCCAGAACACTTAAATTAAACCATCTAAGATGAGGAAAATTCCATCAGGACTTGTATTACCAAAAAAAAAAGGATTCATCTAAATTTTACAAACTAGAGTTTCCTTTTTTTAAAGATTTATTTTTATTTCTTTATCCCCCCTTGCTGCTTGTGCTCACTGTATCCATTTGCTTTGCATTTTTCTGTGTCTACTTGTCTGCCTTTGTTGCATCAGCTCACTGCGCCGCGCGAGCCGGCTTGCCTTCACCAGGAGGTCCCTGCAATCGAACCCGGGGCCTCCCATATGGTAAACAGGAGCCCAACCATTTGTGCCAGAGCTGCTTCCCAATATGGAGGTACTGGGGATTGAACCCAGGACCTCGTACATAGAAAGCAGGCACTCAACCACTTGAGCTACATCTGCTCCCCTTAGAGTTTCCCTTTTAATCACATTTTTTACATTATCTTTTAAGTCTAAGGTTCAGGAAATTAGTGCTGCTCAATAAAATTTTCTGCATTGATGGAAATGTTCTATTATCTGGGTTATATCCAGTATGGTAGCCAGCAGCCACATGAACACACTTAAATCCTTTTGAAATGTGGTTAGTAAGACTGAGGAAGTAAATCAAACTTTATTTAACATTAATTCATTTAAATTTAAATAGCCACATGAGGCTAGTGGCTACCATATTGGACAGCACAGTTCTAGAAGTTTCAGTGTACATATATTTTCTTACTGAAAGTTTCTTATAAAAGTAAAATTAAAAGAAACTTGAAAATTATTGAATTTCAGGTTTTAACATAATAATGGTAAGTAACAGCTAAACAACAAAAAAGTAGCATTTCTGGTATAAAATGTCAGAGTTATGATGCAAGAGCTTGTTTTCTTTTATAAGGATCCACCAAGAACCATGAAAGCAAGAACTCCTCTTAACCTTTTACTTATGAATCAGGCTTTTGGACAATTACCATAACAACATACCAGGGTTCCATTTATGTCCTGACTTAGGTTCTTCATCTCCCCCACAACAAAAGCAACCAGATAAGTGCTCATCTTCACACTCTCAGAAAACTCATCCTGAATGAGTCCATCTTCCATATTAACTGATGATTTCTATAAGCAAAAGGGGAAACAATGACAGTTCTGTAACTATGGGAATGACAGTAACAAAAGAACTAAGAAACTGAAAATTCAAAATAGGCTATAGAAAGTGAAGATGCTGGCATATTTTAATCACTCAGCATTAAGTTTCTGGACAGACCACAGCCTTTAGTTTGTCAGTTCTACCACCCTTCATCAAGAGGACATACTGAGTACAGAGAAACTCCTTAAGGAGTTTTTAGTTCTAAAAGATGGCTTTAAAAAATTACAAATTAGAGATAGAAACAGATCCTTACTTATTATCCAGGAGTGCTCCACTCTACTGCAACAAATACCTTCACAGAAGAAGGAGCTACAGAGGTGGGATGGCTAAAGGTTCCATCCCTCCATATGACTGAAATAGCTTCTCAAGGTGTCGTGCTGAGGACCCTGAGAAAGCTCAGTTAGATCAAAGGCAGTAAGTCACTAGAGAAATCTGTAACAGAATGAGAGAATGCAAGCCACCTTGCAGGGTTTTTCAACCATAAATTAAGATATGTTTTGGGATACTAGGCAAGTAGGTATCTACTTCTTTTAGAAAAGGATTAAGGTGAAGAATATGGCTGGGAGTGGATCTCTTAGAGTTGTGTCTTTGTTTAAGTACAGATATGTCCTCTCCTGCCTATAGGGGTTGATCCCATAGCCTGTTAGATGTAGCTGCTCCTCTGTCTAACCACACAAGTTCCAGGAAGCTCCCATCAAGCTTCACACAGCCATTCAGGTGTCTGAGAAAACAAAAGGATCCTCAAGGTTCTGTTTAGCATAAGAGCAATTCTGCTTGGTTTCACCCTCACTGCCTTCCACACAGAGCTAACACCCAAGAAGAGGCTCTTCTTGTTGTCAATCTCCAAATTACAGATTTTTCATTTAGTAATAAAACACAAAGAACAATTGTGACTTAACACTATCAAATATCACTTCTTAAAATAGCAAATTCACTGTCTCCTAGAAAATACCATTCTGTTCTCTAGTACTAATTCATAGTGTTAACTGCACAATTTTAGCACATGGTACACACTTCACATTTCTTAATCATACATTCCAAATCCACCAGGAATTTCTCTTTCTTCGAGCACTCCTCAGGCTGGCTTCCCAGCTGATCCCAAATATGCTTTAACTTTTATTTAAGTATTTTAAGAAAGAATAAGAACATATATGATTTTAATCATTCCCAACAGTGACCTGGTAAAGAGGATTTCAAGTGTTCTTAAAAAAGAGAGAGTAAATAAAATACTTTACATTCCAAGGAACAGAACAGTACCTTAGGCATATTTGATAAAGCAGTGTGTTGCTCATCTCTTACGATCCTAATGATAAATGTGGCTTTAAATGCTGGTTCATCAAAACAAGGAAAAGCAGATCTTGCTGCCAGGGGTTCAAATTGAGTTGCTGCAAAGTACCTAAAACAAATGTAAATTCGATCCAACAGTTATTTAGCATCTTCTATTCAAGATACCATGCCAAGTGCTAGGGATACTAAGATAAACATCATACAATCCCAGCCAGTAAAGGATCCACAATCTACTGGGAGAGGCAGAAGTTTATACAACAGACACAAATTTAAGTTAGGCTGCAAATTATGCCATAACAACACTGAAACAAATGGTGGGCATGAAAAGTAGGAAACAATAAATTCCGATTGAGGTTGAAAACCCTGCAAGGAAACTGGTGACAAAATCTGAAAAGGACCTTAGAAGATAAGTAGTATTTGAAAAGGTAGAAAAGGGAAGACAGTACACTCTAAAAAGCATGGGCAACACAAGGAAAGACACAGAACAGTGCATGTTCAGGGACTAAGTGGGCTGTTCAACGTAATTAGCGATGAAGCACAAAAGTAGACTACCGCTGGCCACTGACATCTCATCAAGGTTTCTGATAGAAGAATAGTACGAAAGGTGGTCATTAAATGCCATTAATCATCTGTATAGGCTCTAGCTTCACAACACTACAACTCAAATTTACTATTTGTACTTTCATGTAAAATGAAAACACTAGTTGTCCTGTGCCTAAGTGTCCTTTAACTCTTTTCAGAGACTAATAAAAATTTTCCCTCCACCTCCTACAACACAATAGCAACGTTTGAAAATTTAACTCATATATTAAGTCCTTAATAAAAGGTTGAGGGAAAAAACATAAGAACAGGGAAAAGTGTAGACTTTCAATTAAGCAGAGAAATAAAGCAGATCTATACTTGGGAAATCACCCAAACATGGCCATAGAGGAATCAGGACAAGTGTGGCACTGGTGTGCATACTTCAGGTACTGGTCAATATAACATATATACAACTACCACTTTGGATATGGTAGCCTCTCTTGCTTAGGGCTTATTTTCCACTTTTAGAAGATAAAATAGAAAAGAAAAGGGAAAAGAAAAAGTGGGATTTGGAATCAGAGGACCCAAACTCTGCGGTTTACCGGCCATATGATCTTGGGTAAATCAGTGGCTTAAGTCTCAATCCTTATTTGTCAAATTAGGATTGAGATACATCTCTACCAAATACCGAGGGTTTTTGTTAGAACAAAGTAAGACTATTTGTAATAAAAACTATTTGTATACCATAAAGCCCAATATAGATGTTGTTATGCTACATAGCCTAACTCTTCATTTTCTTTTACACTTAAAATTATTGTACTTTTATCCTGGTAGGGATGTGCCCAAATAACTCTTTCTATGGGGCAAAGTGCAAGAAAAAGAGCAATCAACATACATGAAGCAATTTAAGCATATTATGTTTCTAACATTCCATTTCCTCACCTTGCCCCTAACATTTTTTACCCAATTGACAGAAGACTTTGGAAGAGTGCCACAAGGGACCAAGAGATAGTTTGGTGACTGTTCATACAAGGGAACCTACATCGACCATCATTTTTGGATAAAAATTGGATCATAAAATTCTAAGACAAATAAAACCTTAACTTATTGTTAAAACAGAAGCAACATGGGGAGTTGATGTGGCTCAAGCAGTTGAGTGCTTGCTTCCCATATGGGAGGCCCTGGGTTCGGTCCCCAGTACCTCCTAAAAACAGAAACAAACAATAAGCAAATAAGCGAAAAAACCAACTCAGGGGAGCCAATGTGGCTGAGTGGTTGAGCGCTGGCTTCCTGCATATGAGGTCCCAGGTTCAATCCCCAGCCCCAGTGTCTCAAAAACAAACAAACAACAACAACAAAAAAAAAAAACCCAAAAAATAGAAGCAATATTAATTATCTCAGAGAAAAGTCCTTTTGAGAAGGTTGCTGCTTAATAATACTTATAATCTGTCCAGCCTATGTTGAATACCTTGAAACTTATTCTTTAAGTAGTGACTATATTTGCTTTCAGAAATACTATTTGCAGTTTGAGCACTATCTCAAGACTCATTACTGGTCGAAAAATTTTGCTCAAAAATAATGAGTCTCTTCCTCAAAGTAGTATTTACACTCTAGTTTATCCCTGTTGCTGTTCCCAAGTTCTTGGCCGTTCAGTAAAGCTGACTCTACATGCTCATCAGGAGAAAGAACCAAGGTTATATTTGAAAAATTATATTTATTGAAAGAGTTCTTCTGTATCAAAATACCCTGCTCACATTAAACAGACACATTTTGATCCTCCACTCCATACTGCTTCCAAATTGTAGTCTGTTTTCATGAAGGACATTATTTTTAGTTAAGTTTCAGATTAAGTTTACTAGATTTTCTTAATGCAAAACACAGCTATTCCAGGTTGTCACTATCTCCAGTTACACTGGAAAACCTTTCTCTGAAGACTAGGGTTTATTCTGGGTACTTCAATGTTAAAGAATCTAGTGATAAAAGCAGGCTACAAGACATGAACTATAAATTATATAAAGTAAGAGCTTGACAACATGAACTCCTTTAAAAGGACAACAAATTGAAAGCTTGGTATAATAAGTATTTTTTTAGCCCTTGCCTTTTTAACCTATTTTCAGAAGAAAAATCTAACAATCTTAATTCAAGACTTTAATTCCTTAACTCAACACACCTACCCTATGTAAACATCTTACTAGATACTGGAGGGTGTGTTCACATTATACCAAGCTCAGATCTGCCTATTATCAGTTTCCGATGGAATTTACATCATAAGATGTTTGGGTAGTCAGAATTAAAACCACATAATTTGAAGCACTAGGGACAAAAAGATGAAGAAAAGAATCTTGATCATAAATCACTCACAGTCTGGCTTGGGAGACAGATGTGTAATTAAGCAGTTTTGCAATTAAAAAAAAAAAGTATGTACAAAGCTCAGAGCGATAGCTCAGAAAAGAGAATTAACTCGGATGGAAAAAGTCAAGGAAGTGCTCTTGGAGCACATATATCTAATCAGTTTAGAGAATTTGAAGTACTAGGATAACAAAGGGATTACAATGTGCAAAGGTAAAGAGTTGTGAACTAGGGAGGCAGTATACCATAATGGTTAAGAATGTGACCTCTGTAGTTGAAATGACCTTGGGTTTGAGTTCCCTCTCTGCTACCCGCTAGCCATCAGATGTAAGATGAGTTACTTAAAGTGCCTCTGCTCCCTCAGCTGTAAAATGGATAAAATATTAATATCTACCTTTTAGTGGTTTGGCAGAATAAAAGACTAAACTTATAAAATACTTAGAACAGTTTCTAGCTCTTCAGTTCTCAGTAAATGTTGGCTATTATGATCATCAGGTTTCAGGAAAGTACACAGGAAGTTCAATATGGCAGGTGGGGGCTGTAAGAAGTAATGAGGGCAGATCCTGAAAGGTCCTGAACTAAATCCCGTTAGGAATAAGGAACTGCTGAAGAACTGTATGCCAAAGACCAACACGGTCAGATCCGTACTTAAAGAAAATCTAGCAGCAGAAAGGAAGATGGGCTGTAGGAGGAAGGAGAGAGCTGTGGTAAGATTAAAGGTGGAGACCCAGTAAGAGGCTTGCTTTAACAGTTAAAAAAAAAAAAAATGCTGAAACTGAAAAACAAAAAATAAATAAAACAACAAAATACACCTTCATCCTAAATGTGTTTAGTAGTTCTTTTAGTATCATCTGGTTATCTAGAATCCTAAGGCAATCACCAACAGCTTCAGGATTTACAAATTTATAAAGTTACTGATTGGTTCCTGCTCTTAGATCACACGGGTAGTTTCTTTACCAAGAGCAGCAACTATGCATGTACTTGACATTTACATGCAGTCTGATTTTCCAATCAATAAGGAATATATCCCTTAATTGCTTTATCTAACAGTTCAAATATTTATTCTAATTACACCTCAGGGAGAAAACAAAAGTATAAAAACTTCTATAACAGAACTAAGAAAAATTAGAAGTGGAAGAAAGACCCCCCCCCCAAAAAAAAATTGTTTTAGTTCCCAGACATCTTCAAAGGTATAATCTTTTTAATTTTTATCTTACATCAAGAGATACAATCATGTGGGAGATTCATTTTACTGAACCAGGTAGGTTAATAGTCCTATATTTTGCTTTTAACAGATGGCAGAATTGACAGGTTAATTTATTTTACTTAATTTTAAAATAATATTTCTTTAATCCTTTATTTCCTAATTATAAGAAAAAACTGTCTTCATTTTTTCTAGCATTTTTCACAACTCAGTCTAGTCCATGACAATAGTCAACAAGTGACTATACCAAAAAAAAATAAAAAATAAATAAATAAATAAAGCCTTACCCTGCTATACAACATTTATTTCTCCCATTATATAATAGTACATCTAAGGTACGCCAGGGGCAATAATCTGATTAGAAGAGATGGCTAAGGGACCTGTCTTAGAGATCTGTTTGCATACTAAGCAAACTGTTTTTATGTATATCCTATATTAACTAGGAAAATGGAAATTATAGCCAGAACCCCCAAACCACCTTTGCAATTTTAAATTTGCTTTCAAAGCTAGTTCTCATAAACAGAATTGTAGAGCCAGCATGTCATTTATTTTATAAGTACTATTTTGGGGAGCAGCTATAGCTCAGTGGTTAAGCACCTGCTTCTCACATACAAGGTCCGGGGTTCATTCCCTGGTGCCTCCGTAAAAAAAAGTACTACATAGAAGAAAAGAGAAAAATTACTTATCTGAATAGAACTATAGATCTTGCTTTGTCACTTTCTTCATTTAAGAAAGATCAAAGAGATTCCTTAAGATATATTTAAAATATTCATTTCTAACTGTTTCTCTCAACACATCAGCATACATTAGCCAAATGGCCAAGATCAGTATATCACATACTGGCTTACAGAGTAATATGAGAAAATGCTCAAATTGCATAAAGTTGACCTAATAAAAAAGACTTTGGGCATGGAAGACAAATGACATTATGACTACTTAAGAATAACCTGTATGCAACATGTACTGCATCCTTCCAGAAATTCAAACTACAGATTATGAATACTAAGTTAAAGCACAAAATACGTGGTCCAAATAGAAAGCTGAATACTTTCATGTTTTGCCTCACTTTTTAAAACAGTGAAAAACAAATTCCCTCCTAGATTTTTAAAATTTCCATCAGAAATCCAAACTAAAGTGGCATATTTTACGTAAACCAATAAAGATTAAGGATTCTAAAAAATAATAGATGTAAGCATACCATACATCTTCCTGTCTTCCTTTTCCATCTATGGTCTTTCAGAATAATCCATACTTTTCATTTCTCTGCTTCCCATAGAGGCTTCATGAGGTAACAGAAAATTAGCGTCATCTTAAAAGATTTGAAAAGCTCCAGATAACTTAAACTTTTGTGACAGAGAATGTAACTGATATGATCTTTTCCAATTCCCTGCACCAGCATGCCCCCACCCCTACCTGCCACTCTCTATGCTCAGAATGAAGTAGTATATTCTTCCAAATCACCATTCTACCATTTTGCATATAACCTCCTTTAAAAAAAAATGCAGTTAGTATCTCTGGCATGGACAAAGGAATGCATATTCCAGAAGTCATCACAGAGCATAGAATCAGAGTCATTTTAAAGAGCTACATACTTTTTCTCATTACTTTCATCTGTGTAGGAGATGCCATAAAACCCATAGTAGGAACGAGATATATTGGCTGAATATTCTATCTTCAAGGTATAATTGTGCCCTTCTAAAAGGGCTTCCGGAGCAACAATGGCAATCTGTTCATGAAATGGATATTCCAGGACTTCAACTTGCTTTTCTTGGCTTGAAATTGCTGACATAAAGGTCACTCTTGAAATATTATGGCCTGTGCTATGAAGAATGATATTCCACGTGGCCTGAAGAGCCTGAATTGAGATCATCACAGAACCCCTGAAAGTCATTGAGGTTAGGTTGGGGTGTAAGTTAAGTTCATAGCGTAGTGGCATGATGGCAGTGGGAAGCCTGATTTGTGCCCATGGAAACAACTTCCCATTTGTTGCAAATGGCTGAATTACTCCCATTGACTGGTTTTTTTTATGGCAGCCTTCTTTGGTAAAGGTACATCTGGGCAGTAGGTAAATCACCATGATTACAGAGATGGCAACCACGATAACAAAAGCACAGACCACCATGGTCTTTGCAGAGGGTACCGAACAAACCCCATCAGGGCTCTGCCTGTAGCCAGTTGCACTGTTCCGAAGGCCTGAGCTTCTGTTCATGAAGGACATGCCCAGGAGCTTTGCAGATGACTCATAATCCTCTTCATCCTCATCCATCTCATGCTCACCAAGACCCCGCACAAGCAGCCGTGAGCCCCGGGGCTCATATTCCACCTCATCAGGCTCTAGAGGATGTAAACAAGGCTCTTTGGCTAAATCCACCACATCTGGTTCTTCCTCAAACATGCTGTTTTCAATCATATTCCTGGGGAGCTGAAGCCGATCTAAAAAATCAAAACATAGGGACAAGGCACAGAGTTTGAAAAAAAAAAAAAAAAAGCTCATAAAATGGCTTCTAGCAAAACTACATTCAATCTAAGAATTTTTTTTAATTGCTAAAACTTATTTCCATTTCAGAGTTATTGAATTAAGTAAGATGCTTACGACATTCTTGGGCCAGCCATTAAAAACCCCAGCCTAAATAAAAATATACCAGAGTCAAGAAACAGAAACAAGAAAGCTAAACAGGTGGTGTCAAAAACAAAAACAAAAATCCCCCACAAAACACCCGGATAGCTGAGATTAAATACTAATTCCCTTAATATACTCCTGCCCAACAACCTGTACCTGCCCTAGGCCTCAGAGGGCCCTGCTTCCGCCTGCCTCTGGCTGTGCCTGTTCCCACAGGGCAAGGACTCAGTAGGTCAAAGGGATGTGACCACCCACGGTCCATATTGCCTTCTGGGATCCAGGCATCAGGCACCCAGAATTCCTCAAATCTGCTTCCAGGGACTTTGAGGGTCTCTTCCCTGAGTCCCAGTCTCCCAAGGGAGGGACGCAACTGGTGTGCCCATTTCTAGGCTTGAGTGGTAGCCAAGCAACAGGCTGGGCTATTTTCCTCCTGGGAGAGGGATGTTTCTGCCTCACAACAAACAGGAAGCAGGAAATTATATAGGAAATTTCCATAGGCAAGATATAATTTTTTAAAAAAGGAAAAATACTACAAAAATCATGTAAAACTATAATTCAACCCTTTTCCCCCACACTTCTATAGCATTCATAAATACAACATATTTCCATCTGTAACAACTATATTATATACCATAAGTGTCAGTGGACCTTAAGGTGGGGTAGTGGTGGGAGCTTTTATAAACTCCAGGGAACCATATCCTCCATCCTTGCTAAGGATCACTGAGAAAAGAGGACTCAAAAAGTAAAGGAATAAATAATCCCACATATATCAATAATTCCTAGGATTTTATCATTATATCAATGTTCTTTATTTAATAATCTTAGATTTTTTGCTTTTAAGGGATCTCAAAAGTTATCAAATTGAAAACCCTGCTATCCTTTCACTACAAGGCAAGAAGTAGGAATTGTTGCTTACAAAGATTTTCATTTCCAGCTCCCACTCCCAACTCTTCTAACACTTAATAGCCACTCCAGATATTTTAGCAATCATTGTTATATATCCAGACCTCCCTTCTTGGGCACAAAATTCTTGAGGACCACTTCTTTAGTAATTTGCCAAAAGGATAAACTCTGACTACAGCTGCCAGTCATCTGTACATCAGCAGAAACACTGAACAAAAAAGTAAAAACACAAAAAGAAGACATATGGTTCCATTATACAGTAAAAACCAAGCAAACTGTTAAGCAACCAAAAAGAAGAGAGCTCTTCATGTACCTGCTTGAAATGTTGGCTAAAGAGTCTGTAAGAGCCAGGGAGGGAGACTAGAACTTGTACCTCCACCCATCAGTTCAAAGCACAATGAAAGGGGGGTGGATGTGGCTCAAATGGTTGGGCGTCTGTCTGCCATATGGAGGGACCTGGGTTCGATCCCCGAGACCTCCCGGTAAAAAAAAAAAAAAAACAAAAACCCCCCCCACCAACCCCCCCCCCCCCCGCTCGCATTGGGGGGGGGGGGGGGGCGGGGGAGGGAAGGAAGAAAGGACTTTTTGAAATGACCCTGTATGAATTGGTTTCACTGGAACATTTTTTCCAATAAAAGAAGAAAATCAAATTGAGAGCTTGGGAACATTTTCTTTTAAAAGAGAGGATTTTTTTAAAAATTATTAAAGTTTATTTCTTAGTAACATGCTTAAAATATTGTCAGCATGAATTTACCTTATCCAATTAAATACCAGAGAGTTTTTAACATAATAGCTGCTAATTAATTATTTCCTCAGGGATGCAATTCAGCATTGGGTATTTCTGGCATATGAGGAATAACTATGCTCTATTCCCTGAAAACCTCTGTAAAGGATACAGAAACAGGCAAATACAAGTTTCAGGGAATTAACAAGTGATTAGTAAAACAGATAAAAAATATTTTAAAAAATGTGCTAGAGGGAAGTGGATGTGGTTCAAGTGATTGAGCTCCTGCCTACCACATGGGAGGTCCTGGGTTGTTCCCAGTGCCTCCTAAAGAAGACAAAAGAAACAGCAAACTGATGGGATGGGCAGGCGCAGCAAGCTGAGGCAACAAAATGATGCAACAAGAGATAAGAGGAGGAAAACATTATGAGAGACACAACAAAAGCACGGAGCAGAGGTGGCTCAAGCAATTAGGTGCCTCCTTCCTACTTCAGAGGTCCCAGGTTTGGTTCCTGGTGCCTCCTAAAAGGAAAACCAGCACACAACAAACAGACATAGCAAATGCAAACAATGAAGGGGTGGGGAGAAATAAATAAATAAATCTTTAAAAAATAAAATGTGCTAGAGGTGGCTTCATATATGAGAACAAAAATTCAAATGTAAAATACAAAAATTTTTTAAAAATGTATAGATATGAAAGTGCATTGTTATTATGGAAGTTCATTTGTAATTAAAATGGTAGCAGCTAATATTTACTGAGTACTTATGTCGTTCTAGAAACTGTTCTAGTGCATTACCTATTAGTTCATTTATCTTCATAATAACTTTGAGGGTATTATTTTCCCTGTGTGTGTGTATGGGGTGTGTGTGGGTGTGTGTGTGTGTGTATGAGAAAAATAAGGCAAAGAGAAGGTCAATAACCTACCCAAGGTCAAAAAGAGAAGCACATGGCTAAAAGAATTCTTAACATAAAACAAACTAGCTTCTGGTATACTGGGCAGTTTGTAGGTACTTAATTGAAAACAGCTCCCATGCACCAGAGGATATTCACAGGTAAAACACTAAAAAGCCAAAGTGGCAGCAAAGTTGTGATTTTATAGCCAAAATCACAACAACTTAGCCTGCAAATTTCGTCTCACATTCTGCAAGAAAGCTGCCTCTGAAATTGGAGGTAATTCGATTACTATACTTCGCTGCATTTAAGTCATCCCTGCATGAATAGAGCAATCACAGCAAGGTAGGATATAGCAGAACTAAACGCACCACACAAACTCTTAACTCAGGGCTTCTGTCCTTGTTTGCTCCAAATGCTTTGAATACATACTACTCTTTCCTCATTTCTGATAAGCTACCCCATCATGTTCATCGTTACATACAGTGCCTGTGATACATCACAGACACTCAACAAGTATTTCTTGAATAAATGAATGAGTGGAAGGGAAGGAGGCACTCATTTAGTTATGTACTATGATTACAGGTTTAATTCCAATTGGATCTGGATTACATTATTCTGTTCCATAATTTTTAGTGTAGAAGTCTTTGATGAAGCTCCACAGAATTCAAGAAATAAGAGGCACCAAAATATGCTAAAAGTAAGCATCAACTTATAACTTAGAAAAAGTCAGAAAAATATTTCTTTTTCAGTCTACCACTACTTTTCCCACCACCACCCATGTATACCCTTGTATCCAGCCTTTTGTCTCGTGCGGTTTTTCCACTAAAAGGACAGGACTTCCCCAAGATAGCTAACTCCTTGCCTTAAGGCTGGGAAACTTGGTTGTTGTGGAACATACTGTAGCTGTCAAGACCAGTGACAGAGAAAAGATTACAGAGGATTACTAAAGTGAAATTTGTCACAAGGGAACTATGTATTATTAATGTGATTTCTAGTTGAGTTAATTGACATTTTGAAATGTGGTTTTAAATAAACCAAGACTTCTGGAAAAAATAATTTTAATAACGATGGTATAGCCAAAGTAACTGTACAATAATAAGCAGTGCTAAAAATGATTATTAGTTGCCAACTATGTGCCAGGCACATTATACATATCATTTCTAATCCTTACAATTCTACATCATAGCTATTTTACTGATTTTTTTTTTTTTTTTTTTTTTTAACCAGGAGGTCCCAGGGATCGAACCCAGGTCCCTCCGTATGGGAGATGGATGCCCAACCATTTGAAACACATCCATCCCCCCACATAGCTATTTTAGACATGAGAAAATAGAGACAGAAATAGGTGTCAATTTATCTTCATAAAATCACACAGCTTTTAAATCACAAAACTGAAATTGGAGCCCAGATCTAAAAATCTGATTCTGAATTTTAGGCTATTTCTATTACTTTACATCTACCTAATCAAACTAATTCAAAACAGAGTGAGAGCTTGTACTTAAATTTATTTCTTTTGTATTTGATAATGAAGTTGCTAAGCCTATCAATCCACCTCAGCAGAGCAAAACTTACACAAAACTATTTAAGAATATCTAGGTGACCAGAAATGCCACATATTTTATGTAATTCAACAAATACTAACTAAACAGTGACAACTCCATGAAACAAAGTATTGATAGTATTGAAACAAAGTACTCATAAGTATTAGGATACAATTTACAGTCTTTTGCTACTTAAACTGTGGTCCATGGACCAGCACCTCTTGGTCATGTGGCAGCTTGTTAGAAATGCAAACACTCCAGTCCCCTTTCTAATTTTGAATTTTAACACATCCTCAAGGGACTTATGTGCATTTAAGTCTGAAAAGCATTAGCCTAAGCCTTCTCCATCGTCAGATGCCAGCCAGCACTAGCCACTCCATTTCTGGGTGTTCTCAGGCCACTATCCTCCACATGGCTTTCTTCTTCGGTTCCCTCCGCCTGGGATGTCATTTCTCCCTTCCATCCCAGTTTATCTAATGAATACCTGTTTTTCTATAACTCGGCTTAACTTGCTACAATGCAGATTAGGAGAAGTTATTTTCTTTTTGTTTTTCCTTTTTATTATCTTTTGAAAATAAATTATCTTTTGAAAATAAATTATCTTTTGAAAATAAA